>CM067343.1:56898230-56940730 GCA_034190875.2 Urechis unicinctus | reverse complement strand
AATGATGTGGTTTTATGCATACAAACAATCTGTTCACTTGGGAAATGAAAGAGGTCACCGTTCAAATCAAAATTTTATCCATCGATTTTATAGTAATGGGGAACGGAAGGCCAGAACGAATAGAATAATGTAGAGATTTGGATCATTTAACGGTACTGAGAGATGGCAAGTGGATGCGAGCGCCCACGCCCCGCGAGGCCGAAACATTGTTGCATGCAACATGTAAAACCATAATATATGAGTCGTTCCAGTCTTTTGCTGATTCATCATAGTGAGAAATTCTGCATATTTGTTGCACGAAATCAAGATTAGAAATATTGTTGTAAAACATGAAGTTGCCTTGGTTAGAAGTTCTATTGAAATGCATGTTTCCATACATTAACAATGCCTTGAATACTCGGATCTTGGATAAGCAGGTTTTAGAATGACGATAAACCTGTCAAACTCTGATAAAACAGTTGCATGCATATGACTTGTTGGACACATTAAAGCAATTAGTATGCACTAGATGACCTTTGTTCCATTCGTCCATGAAACAATAACCTCCATGCCATCATCGTTGGTATAAAAAGCATCATGTCCGCACAGCTCTGACTATGCATTGGATGATCGTTGACGTATTATATTGATAGTGATGATATATTAAATGGGCTTTAGGTGCATGTGAAGAATGTAAGCTAAGCATTCGGCTCGTGTTGTGTTCTATGGTAGGTATTGATACAATCAGTTGTGTTGTATCACATTACGATGTGCTCAATTGCAATCAATACACACGGGCCTATGACGTCACTCTTCCAAGTAGAAGATAAATCCTGCATATTAATTGTTTCAATAACACTTGATATTAATTATATTGCTAATTAGAATGAGCTTTTTGATATTACCATTTACCTGATATTGATACCCGCGGTGCGGCCCTAATTGTCAAAAAGTTATGAGTAAACCTGTTATGCAACTCAGACACAGGCTTAAGACAGGCGAACATATCTAATAATTGATTTGGACCGATTAATTGGATTTTGGACCTAACTTAGTACTTACCAACTTTGTGGCCTACCGTACTATTGTATTTGGCATATTTGCTCTCCAACTAGGAATTATTGTTTTTTAAAGCTGTCATATATCCAATGAAATTAGATTGCTAGCTGTTTCGGTTATTTGGGAAGTAAATGGAACGTTGTTATGATCCCCAACACTCCACTGTTGCTGTTAATACAACAGCACCAGAAAAACATAAATTAACAGCTGTCTAATTAATGTGCATTATAAATCGCTTCGCGCATTTCCGTAGATTAAAGTGTGCAAAATTAATTTGCATATAATTAACTTGTGTAATGGTGGTGTCCATGTTTGTGGTAATTTAATTCGCTTGCTATACTTCCTCCTCGCTTTTTCGTGTCTTTCTTGTATCGTTGGGAGTCATAACGATTGCAAAATATCATAATGTTTGTGGCATTCCCGCATTCACGTGTCTCTCACGTAATTGGTGTGGCCAATGGCTAACTGCCCGTTTTTATTCGATAATGGCCGTTAACACCTCCTCTTGCTAATCAGTAGTCATCTTGCAAACACGATGTTTAATTTCCCCATCCAACGATCACTTGTGTTCTTATGTTCTGCCTTGTTGTAGTCAGTTTAACTTACAACCTTTTCATGTTGGTTGGTTGTTTTCCTTTCACCTTTACCGTGTGTCAACGTTCATACCATTTGTTGTATGCTCTTGGGTTAATTAACCGACTCTAACCAGGTGCTGTTTATCACAGCAAACTGGCTGCAAGATATTTGACATTGAACCATCGTATAACTCTTTCAGCCACCCAACATAAAAATATATATTATTCTTTGAAAGCCTACCACAATTTGTTACTACCCGCTTAAAGTTTTTATT
Organism: Urechis unicinctus; assembly: GCA_034190875.2. Lineage (NCBI taxonomy): Eukaryota > Metazoa > Annelida > Polychaeta > Xenopneusta > Urechidae > Urechis > Urechis unicinctus. The sequence continues at coordinate 56,938,842 of CM067343.1, read as the reverse complement.
TTAGAAATATTTCGTTCAAATATGAAGTGGAGATTTACTTGCCCGAAATACAGCAAGACGTGCCATCATTCGAGATTGTAATGATGGTAAGTGGTTTTGCCACATTTTGTTATGTAGATATCTTCAATAAATCCGGGTAATACTGCAAAATGTTTAAGACTCAACTAGACAAAAACGCACCCAGCCATTAAAGCAACTAGTGTGAGAGATGAATGCCAGATTCCAACCCCTAATGAAGGGTAGTTCCGCTTTTGACTGGTTGCGGTTTTGCGTTCTTAGCATGTTGCGATCTGTTGCTCATTCCTCGCAATATCGGCGATTGCTTGTCATCGCGTTGTAGACGTTATGATCAACAGCCAAGCCTATATTAATCGGACATAGTCCCAGAGGTTTTCGTGTTGAAGGAGTGATATGTAGGGTGTCAATGTTATATATACTGCATGTCGTCATGAATAGAGAAGACGGATGCAATATGGGGTAACAACAGACGTTAATTGAATCAGTAACGACTAGTACATGATAACACCGTATCACAGCGCTCAATTGACATCATAATTGTTGGTTATCACAGGTGAATACCACGATCGATTCAATACCAGGTATTTATAATTATATATGATTATTCCGGCACAAAAGGTGTTGTTAGAAAGTTACAGTTTGAATACCTCCAACGAGACAATAGAGTTGTGTAGAATAGCATTTGGAAGAACAGCTCAACGACAACCATACATTACAAGCGATTTTCAAGTTGGTGTGTTTAGATGGCAACAGTTGTAATGCCAGTGTGTAGAGGTGTTTAGCCCTCATAATTAGCTGTTTGAATAAGATCTTTAGTGCACATGAATGACAGGTGAGTGTGCTGTCGAATGGATTGTCATTGCCTTCGTGTTGTTGTTGGTTTGCACCACAGTGCCTGTCAAATACTATTAACAGATAGAGCATGTTAGCCGTTTGAATTACACCAGGAATTGAAAACGGAGCAAAGCAAGACAGCCGCACAGCAGTCGCGGGTCACTCATGAGATGCTTGCGCGTCCGTCTCCCGACTATACAAGACTCAGTCTGTTGGCTGTCATATGCTCTCGTGATCTTCAGTGGAGACATCGAAATTGTGCCCGAATATTTGACAATTGTCACTTTATTTTATTCCATCTTTTGCGGAATTTGGGGCGACAATTGGTTTAAGTGGTCGCTCAGGTGGGATAGCCATCCTCTCTGGCGATAACAGACAGCTTTTATTTCCAAGCGATCATTCACCCGAGCTATATAGCCCTCAAAAAACGAAAATATGTTACAAGACTGACACTCGATAGGCTTTTGTGCCACGACACGACAGAAAATTTGGGAAAATCGTGGGTCATCGGGGGACGTCGCAAGACAGTACTACGAAATTTTGATCATCGTGGCATCGCCTTGCCGTCGTGAGGCGAAATTGGACACTATTTTGATTTTTGCTCGACGATTTGTTGTGGTATCTATGTCTTTGAGCAACATGAATATCTATTTTTATAAAGCTTTGTACCGACTCTCTGTACGCTCTGTCTAAATTAAAGCAACAATATGTCTTAATGCTCCAACCTGGTGGCTTTGTGGCATATGCAAAGTCTGAATTGTGCAGACGTATTAGTTGGAGTTGGTGATCAAAGAAATGATCAAAATTACACAGACTCCATGGTCTATTATCCTCTTAGGGCAAATTTCAGAGTATCCTTTTCTTCGTGTTCTACGCCAATATAATGCGAGCCTGGATAGGCTCACCTAACCTTCCAAGATTGCAATTTAATGCTACTCGCACAGACGCCGCCCCAGATAACAGTCTATGTAACGTTATGATTGACCCCTGATAGCAACGAATATATGGCTAAGTTGATGAGTTTTGCAAGCTTCTTTCATTTTTCAAATCCTTTCGCCTCAAACATAACTATAATAAATATTGATTACTTGTGGCTGTTCTTAGTAAGCCATCGTTGTATAATTGAGAATGATTTCCTCGAATTAATATCAGATTTAACGCACAAATAAAACAAGTTCATTTTCTCAAACTAATATTAACAGGTTTTTCTATATTGACATTGTACAGTGGACAATGATTAATTTTGACAACATAACCCATGCTCATCCACATCTAATGAAATATCAGCGTTTGAGTTTTGTCATTGAATCCCTTCCTGATGGATGCGAACGCTAATATCGTTTAGTATTTCCTGCATGATTACTTGCACCCACGATGATAACCAGGTGTTGCACCGGGAGCAATTACAGGCGCGTTATTGCGACCGTATTTTGGGATAAGACATTAAGTTCTCCATGGGCTGTAATGCCCCCAACAATGATGGTCGACTCTTCTTAGCTTCACGCTTTTTTCAAAGCAAAATAAAGGTTATGACTAGCATTTTACACTTAATTTGCATTATGCCTAACCCTCTCAACATTCTTCTTTCTAATCGTTTCAATATCATTCCAAATACCCACTTGTTCGCATTTAGCTTTGTTTCATCTCTAACAATCAATGGTTCGTACACAAAACTCAATGCCCATCATGAACAAACTACAATTAATGTAGTAATCATATGATGGTTTAATTCGATATTTATGCAGCCCATGATTATTAGAGTAATAACGACACCATTGTGTACAGTAGTTTAATGCACGGTTGTGAACATTAGATTATTCAACTTCCGAGCAAAATATGCTCACATTACACGAATGAACCTATGGTTTTCCATTATTAATAACTACAGTTCTCACGTCAAATACATATAGTGGTAATGATCTAATATTCGCGACATTGCGCTGCTCGTAGTAAAGGTCAAGCAGCTCAAAACTCATCTTTGCGTTGATGGAATGCCTTATAATGACAATGGATAGGGACTTCATATAAAGCAGGGAGGGTACAGCGTGGAGTGATTCTGTGCTTGGGTCGTGTTAGTTCATTCGGTGGGGGCTTTGACTGTCTTTATCATCGCATAGGTTTTTATCACATGCCGTTTTCATGACCGCGGCGGTGATTAGGATTCGTTGCTTTTAAAAAGTTGATAAATACAGGTTATCAAAAACCTTTGTTTATGGTCGTTATTGTATAAACTGAAAAGAATTGAGACATAAGCATCCTTGCGTATTGAACTTACGATGCACTCATGTGACAATTTGCGAACAACCTGCCATTGAAATGGAATGTCAAGGTATTCATAAACCAATCGAGAGCACATGCATGAACAGATGACAATGAATGAGAGGCAGATGTCACAGTGCCGTTTATCACCAGGCTCTGGTAAAATTGTGCTTATTTCAGTAGACTTTGTGCGCCACCTTATATAACAAATTTTTCAAAATGTTATTGTACTATGAGTCAAATATGTTCCCCGGCATTGATATGTCAAAAAAGGCATAAAATGCCGGCATTGTTGACGGGGATGAATTATGCACAACGCAATCACAAAAGTAATTTGCATCCTTCCATTAATTCTGCAATCGTCTAGGGTCTTTAAGCATGATCATTTCGTGAGGCCGTCGAGGCACTATATACTTTACATCACAATAACTCGCGTACTGCCAAACGCAGTCAGCGATAACGCCAAAGATGGACGCACATCCTATCCATTGATATAAGGCATTGAAGACAAGCTTGTATCAACTACGCAACAACACCAAAACACATTTTGCTTTTAACTGAATATTCTGTCTCATGACATTTACTCATTTGTGTAATAACAAAAATGTCTTCTGTGCGTTTATCACGATAGTGCCGTGGAGACACAATCTGAAATGAACGTAATTGAAGTCCAAACATGCATGGATGTGAACTAGTGTTCAAATCTATGGCTCATCGCCATTGTGTTGGTATCATTCATAGGCTTACATTAAAATCCACAACGCAATATTTCACACATAGCAATTCGACAATTCACTTCCTTACTTGCCTCGCCGAGGGTCATGTTAATATTCCATTTTACATACACTTCAAAACAGACATAGTCGCAGTAGGCGTTATTCGGTTGGTAAGAATACTTAGACACTTGCGCAATCATAGAGGCATTACATGACGTCTGATTTGGAAGAAATATTTTGGCCTGTTAAGTCATTGATATATTAAGGGAAAGTTAGGAACCATTTCAGTAGAATATATGTATCCTCCCATGTATCTGAACTTTTTTCTACAGAACCCTGTGACATTGTAAGGTGCGAAACACAATCAAGGTCATAAGCCTTCGAATTTGCAGTTTATCGACTTTATACATGACCGATATTTAATTTCTGCCTCGTCTTTTCGTATGAGAAACGTCTCTAGCATGTTATCACCTTTCTATATCTATATGATGCTGATCACAAATTGCATAACTGCTAACCTGATACGCACGCATGCAGTTTCGGGTAAGAATATAATAAGGCTTGACCTTGAACATAAATAACAAATCTTGGACCGAACATTTGGATATGCCATAGGCGTTAACAGGAACAGAGCAAATGAAGTAGCTAAAACCTGTCCAGAAAACGCGTTTCTACTTTTCCGAGTGTCTTTAACTCGTTACCCCCATGTTTTTGCAATAAACATTACATTTATAGCATAGCAAGCAGTAATTATATGAGTGTTTACGGTTGGCTAGAATTGAGCAGGGATAAGAAGCTGCTTTATTGTCGCTCTGCAATCACTTGCCAGCGCATATAGCATGTAGGTAATTGAGACTTTATAGAATCTGATATCAGATAGATTATCAAACGCTGGGAAATCGTGACCCACAACATGTCTGGGCTGTTAAACATATCGTGGTGGCACCATGGCACGCGCTCTATAACGGTTATATTGCATCTCAGTTAACATATTATGCAGCAGCAGCAAATATAATTGGTACTACCGAAAATATAATTCCTAAATCGATCACAATTAAGAATCAGATCTGCACCTTAGATGAGAACGTATTAAAGGTTGTAGGGCTTTTCAATTGGCTAATCTCTCAGCAGGAATTCATGAGCTGTATATATGTGACGTAAACGAGCACGAATAAAGTCACATCGATGTAAAGCCAAATTGCGCTTTTCGAGTACCGTATTATACATAAAGCAAACGAGACCCTTGACAAGCCGATTCAAATTATATATTACGGGCTACTTGACAACCGCGGAAAGTAATGTGTTAGTTTTAATTGGCTCAAAACAGCATTTGGTCCACAACAAGCACTAAGTTGCATCATAACAAGCAAACCGCAGACGGTGTTAAAGTCGGAAAGGTATCTTTATGCACCAATGTACATTGCTTATTTGCAGGAAAACAACTAATTCCATTGTACAGCCACATAACGTTACTCAAGTATTAATTCAACGACAATTACAATTTAACGACTCGTTTCAATTTTCCGCTTGAATGATTGCCTAACGGTGTCTTTCTGTTGGCGTCATAGATGACATACACAACCACAAACATTAAATCTGGATGATTTATTGATTCTTGCCGTGGATATCTCCTACAGACAGTGCCCATCAAGTGTCTTTTCATCAGCAAAGAAGCCTTATTTGTGCTCCTTGTGTCATTAGTAGAATCTTCATGCTTTTGTTTGCTCTACTCAATAGCCATTTGGCTCTTTTTTTTTAGCTTTGTTATAAAGAAACATATATAGGAGGTTATGCAGTAGCAAATTTGGCATAGCAGAAGATGACTTATACGTTGATACATTCATAACCCTCATAGATAACGGTACACTGCTGCTGATGGTTCCCAAGCACGAAAATTGATAGAACACTGACGCTACCATTGATGCATGATATATGATGGCTGCAGGTGCAGACTGATTTGCAAGGGCAATTTGTAAATGCTTTAGTGTCCATAAACACTGCAGAACTGCGTCCATTAGAGCACTTGAGTTTTATATCAAAAGCACTTAAATGTGTTGCATATGTACAGAAGTGTAACTAGAGCACCTAAATTGCAGTATTGAGGTAATGTACGTTGGCGTGTGATCTCAGGAGCTATTCATCCGACCAATCGGGACAAACTTACTATGGCATTAGTATTGATGATAATCGGGTGAAATGTTAAGATAGATATAGTCTTCAACGTCATACTCAAAATATCATGTAACCGATGTACCGAACGATTGCATATCATTCAAGTGGCTTTAAATTGACGAATGTCTCTTATTGTTATACAAGCACAAGTGATACAAGTGTCCGACAAAAAATCCCTCCCGTCTCATGGATAATTTCCCGTTAACTATTGAATGTTATAATGTGACTTTATAACCATCAAGGGAGCATTGGACTATTTCTTGTCATATGTTCAGATGGATAAAAAGAAGAAACAAGACGTGCTATTTGACAAGTGACATATATTGTATGCAGCCAGTGCATACCATCGTGAAAACAGGTATCATGCCACGACGTAGATAACCTGACATACTTAAGCAGCGACTAAATGATATAAGCCTCAATCACTGTCGGTCAGGTACTTTAATAAAACATAATATCGCATCGCTGCAGGTTCAATTCAATAGCGCCAATATAATAAATTTATACATAGAATAATTGATAGAATAACTCCTGCATTTTCGTGGTTTGATTCATATTGTAAATAACTGCAAGCTTTGTTATAGCGAATGTATCAGCTTATCATGTCACCTTCTATTTGTGCCGCCAGTTTTTTTATACTTACATCAACACATCTGCACATCAACGTCACCATTTCAAATAATAGAAAAACTGATAAGAAGAAACCTAAAGCACATTGTAGCACATAATACCGGGTGTATGTGTCGTCTGGACATCATCGCACAGTTTCACGCAGGAACTTCCTTCCCTAAGAGATTGCAAATTATTGAAATCCGTACAGTTTACGAATCGTTGTGATTCAAGATTCTGTATCTACGTATGAGCTTTAACATACAGATTACTATGCTACTCACAGTGGCTGCTACCAGTGAAACGAACATTAATATAAAGGCTTTCTAAAGTATAATTGTAGGATATCATTCGATTATCACTTTTTAACAGAAACCTTTTTGTCTGCCGGCGTATCCTTTTCTCTATTTTCACACTTTCATAATGCAAGCTCAGATAACCTAAACTGCGCCTTCAAAATTGCCTTTACATGTTACGGAATGATTGATCCTTAACACCAAAGAGTAGATGAGTTTTGCAAGCTTGCTTCATTTACCAATTCTTTCAGCTCAAACTTAGCTACAACAAATAGCTATTATTACTGACATTGAGGGGGTGGGGGGGGGGGGGGGGGGGGTGGGGGTTTAAAGCAATCGAGTGTAATCGGTTATTGCTTGCAACTAATTCACTAAATCGAGTGAATAGAACGATTATTCACAGGCGATCCCACATATAATTATGACGAACAATGATGGCGGATTGTGGTAAGCTTCAAGCAAGATATACGGTGGTCTTCAAAGTATGGACAAAACATCTGCTACCTGCAAATTCCCACATTCCAATTATGACCCCCTAAGCTGGCAGTGCATTGGGAAATGCCACGCCAAGATAACGGAATGCACTACATTGCATGCTCCTCCAAGTAGAATTAACTTTACTCGTTTAAAGCTAATCTTTCTTAATCAGTACTATAATTATGTTTAATATGACGTAAATTTGAGCATGTACGATGTATGTACGTATGTATGTATGTATGTATGTATGTATGTATGTATGTATGTATGTATGTATGTATGTATGTATGTATATGTATGTATGTATGTATGTATGTATGTATGTATGTATGTATGTATGTATGTATGTATGTATGTATGTATGTTATGTATGTATGTTTGATGTATGTATGTATGTATGTATGTGTATGTATGTATGTATGTATGTATGTTTGTATGTATGTACGTACGTATGTATGTATGTATGTATGTATGTATGTATGTATGTATGTATGTATGTATGTATGTATGTATGTATGTATGTATGTATGTATGTATGTATGTATGTATGTATGTATGTATGTATGTATGTATGTATGTATGTATGTATGTATGTATGTATGTATGTATGTATGTATGTATGTATGTATGTATGTATGTATGTATGTATGTATGTATGTATGTCGTGTCTGTATGTATGTATGTATGTATGTATGTAATGTATGTATGTATGTCTGTATGTATGTATGTCTGTATGTGTGTATGTATGTGTCTCTGTGTGTGTGTGTGTGTGTGTGTGTGTGTGTTTGTGTGTGTGTGTGTATGTATGTATGTATGTATGTATGTATTGTTGTATGTATGTATGTATGTATGTATGTATGTATGTATGTATGTATGTATGTATGTATGTATGTATGTATGTATGTATGTATGTATGTATGTATGTATGTATGTATGCATGTATGTATGTATGTATGTTCGTATGTATAGCAATCAATTGTTCGCAGAGGATTCTCTTGAGAGAGGGAGAGCAAGCGAGCGAGAGAGAGATCGACCCAGAGAGAGAGAGAGAGAGATAGAGAGAGAGAGAGAGAGAGAGAGAGAGAGAGAGAGAGAGAGAGAGAGAGAGAGAGAGAGAGAGAGAGAGAGAGAGAGAGAGATTATGAGAGCGACTGAGTGAGTTAGAGGGAGGAATGGGTGAGGTAAACAACGTTTATCATAAAACATCCGAGCCAGCAATGCTAATGCGTAGGGCTATTTATATTCATGGATAGGAAATTTACCACTGCATGTATATTTTTGTATTTCTAATCTTTTGATTTCCTAGGTACGTAATCGTGATCGTATCTACAACACAGGATATGTACCATATAAACGATGATCGTTTCATTAGATCCTTGGATTTAAGCTAAGACCAACTCCAACAAGAAACGCGGCGCTATGTTTACATTGTGGATTGTTTATCGATTCTTTAAAAGGAAAACTAACTCTATGCACAGTATATTGTTCAATCTATGTATTCACCAATCAATGGTTTCAGCACCGTTTAACAACATGGAATGAACCTGGTTTTTCTGTTACAGATTTAAACAGGTCTCACTGCAATATTTGTGACATTACGTCCAATTTGTTGCAGTTATAACATATGCCTGTTTATACGTTGTTTTTACCTTTTGTTTCGCTTTACGAAGGTCAAGCAGCTTAAGCTCATCTTAGGATTGATGGAATAGACTATGATGACGGCGGTTAGGGACTTTATATCAAGCAGGCAGGATACAGCGTGCAGTGCCTCCGTGCGTGGGTCGAGTTTATACGTTTGGTGGGGCCCCTGACGGTCTTTATCATCGCATAGACTTTTATCGCATGATGTCTTTATGACCAAGGTTATAAAGATTTACGGTATAAATTGGTCTTACAAAGAGCTGATAAATACAAGTTATCATCACAAACACCTTTGTGTATACACATTTATGCATAAACTGAAAAGGCGTTGAGACTTAAGCATCTTTACGCATTGACCTTACAGTGCACTCATGCGACAATTCGCAAACAACCAGCGGCTGCAATGGAATGTAAGGTATTCATAAACCACTAGAGTAAACATGCATGACCGATGTAGCGTTTGCCAGGAAAACGATTCTCTTGCATTGATAGGTCATAAAAGTTTACATATATAAAATATCGGTATCGTTGACCGGGTAGCTGATTTCTGCCTGACTCAGTATGCACAGCGCTATCACGATCAATCAAAACGAGGTCATTGGTAGACCATCGATTAAAAGTTGTCAAAACAATTTGTATTCTTTTATAAATTTGGCAATTGTCTATTGAAGCGTCTGCGTATTTCAAGTCTGACCTTTTGGAGGATTACTGATGTTTTATAGCTGTGCCCTCGAAGCGCTAATCACAATTACTCACATAGTGCAAAATGAAGCCAGCCATAATTATGCGCTCATCTTATCTATTAATACAGGGGAATAAAGGCAAGAATGTATGGACTACGGTAACAACGCAGATTGGCAAAATGCAACATATGCATGTTCATCATGAATTAAATTCCTCTATATGTGGCATACAAATAGAAATTCACCATGAAAATGCTATTATGTTGTTTAGAGTACCTGCAATATTTCTAACCAAGTATGTACATGTGACGACTATAAATATATAGATGCGTATAGACAGTTGACCTTGCCCTTTTGCAGCCACCTGGTTACAAATGAATATGCCGCTCGCAGACCAGCTTAACACTCTACACTCACACTAAGTTTACGACAAAATGTGCAAATCAACAATCGTGATTGCAGACCATTATTCTCTAATTGAAGTTTTTATCCAATTTCGGTAGGCAATATATATCTTCCCCTGTATCTTAAATATTTTCGAGGGAACCTTGTGGTAACACTTAAACAATCCACGTATGCATAACGAGTCAGACATTCTGATGGAATACGTAAATTACGGTTTGTGTCAGAAAACGTATTTCCTCAGGCTTGTATTATTACATCTATGCTAGTATATGTGCTTACCACTGAAATGACATATTGCTCCAGCATGTGTTGACAACAATCGATTATTTTGCCGTTATTCTGCCTGTAGCAGAAAGAAACATACATAAACAATATTGTTCACAACTGACTTGGTCAACGACGGTAACTGTTGTGGCGAGGGAACGATGATCAAGTGTCAAAACGAGAAACATTAATCGACTAGTTTACAGGTCTCACTTTTCTTGTGCAAAGTGTGTCTATTTGGTTCAATGGGTAGACCAGTTTACCGCTTTAATGATCTGAAGCGTTCGTCATTCACTCAAGCAATATTGATTCTGAGGCCTGGCCAAACAATATTATTTTATGCTCTAACATTTCTAATAAAATAGTTGTTAGGTATGCAGCAACTGTACAGTAACATATTATCATTGCTTTAATGGTTCGCACTGTCCGATGTTGCCCAATAATTAATGGACAGGGCGTAAAATTTACTCATAAAGCTCGTGGTGATTGCAAACAAAGTTGCTATTTGTAAAGGCGGATATTGTCCTGTGGCAGGTGCATTATAAGGTACACCACGTAGAGTTTTATTGTTCATATATTCCAATGGCTTTGAAGGAAGGTATAACTGTTTATTGATACTAGGCCGCAGCATCATACATTCAACAAGTTAACGTTCAGCACCAATCATTGCTGCTGGCTTTAAGATGATGTCGTGGTTATAACATTCATTTAACTTATTTAGGTGACATCTTTCCGTGGTCAACTAGTTGACATTAGCGTTCATAATAAATATGTGCAAACAGTTTGGCGTCATCTTTTACAAGATTATTGTAGTCCTTTGTAGGAAAGAGCGAATTCACATTTAAATTGCTTACACAGTTGTAAAGAAGAATATCTGCTTATAGTTTTTGTTAAACTACACAAACAGTTTCCGGTTGGCAATCAATACTCATAGAAATCGACATATATATATATATATATATATATATATATATATATATATATATATATATCTATATATATATATATATATATATATATATATATATATATATATATATATATACATTATTAATATATATGTCTATATATATATATATATATATATATATATATATATATATATATATATATATATATATATATAAAGTATATGTTGTGTTGTTATTGTTTTTGTTATGTTTATCAAAATCGGAAAATTTTTCTATTGCTGCGCCACCGTCTCTCAGCTCTCAGCTGGCCTTGAATGCCTTTCGTTTGACTGGCCAATGCCTTCTGATGTTTAAATGGGCAATGTGGGATTTGCTGGCAATATCTTCAGTTTAGCCTAGGTAAAGTTGCTTTATTATATAGGCATATTCTGACACTGTAAATTATGTCCTGCATATTCAACTTAAACCATAACAATCACCGAGTTGCAGCATAACAAGCACAACACAGACATTGTCAAAGTCGACCTACATAATCTAAATGCATCAAAGCACAATTTATCCAATTCATAACTTGTCCGATAATTACTAAAATAGCCCGCAATTAAATTGCCAATAGTGCTCTCAAGAAGAACAATTTCTGTTTTAATTGGGTCACTCTTTTCAGTTTTTTGCTTCATTGTTTGTCGAACGGTGGCTTGCTCTTAGCATCATAGTAAATACACAGCCCAGAATATTTCTCCAGGATGATGCATTGCAGTTTTGTAGTAAACAGTGGCCACCAAGTGCTTTTCCATAGGCGTGTGCTATACCATCGAATGTTCCTTGTGTCTGCATGAATGTTAGACGTTAGACGATTATCTACGTGATTGTTTATTCTATCTAATAATCAATATGCATGATTTGTTTTTGTTCTAACAAAACGTATGCAAGACGTGATCTTCTAGCAAATGTGGCATAGCAGAGGATTCTTCTTTGTTTTCAGCCTGACCGTTTAATCTAGAGCAGACAGCTCCCAATGCACTCAGCAGACTTCTTGATCTGTAAATAAAGGGGGTGTTAAATATGTACATGCTATTACGTTTTAGCACATTGCATATGCGCGACGTGATTATCCTGACCTACTGAAGCAGTAGCGTGCTTAGTAAAAAAATGGAAATATCACTACTGTGTCAGGAACACAACTATGCCAGTACCCTTTACATTGACGGTTGTTATTCTCTTCGATGCATCATATGAAGCTAGTCAACAAAGGTTGTGGTTTTACAAAGTATAAGCATTTACCTTCTGTTTTCTTTACACTTATTTCTTTAGTCCGTTCAGGTTATTAACATCACTATAATTTATATGGCAATCACTTGTTAACAATTCATAAGTATTGATGGCTAGATACTTGGATATATGAAGATATATTGTTGAATCTTGTGTTGCACCTAATATGTGGATAAACGTTCGGCATTAATTGAGAGAATTACTACTTCTATTATTTAAGCAGAATTTAGTTATTAGCCGTGTTGTAGCAAATTTATCATTTGTTTAAATATTTTATACTGGCATCAACACATGCGCACTTCAACTTCATCTATTCAAATAATGTAATAACAACTGTAATAAATAAGACGCCACATTGTAATACAGTTTTATTATTTATGTTTGAATTTAGCAACTGTGTATTCGTAATAGCTTTAGCATATAGATTACAGTATTATCTACCATTTTAACGGAATCTAAATGCTTTCTACAGTATAATTTGTAGCAAATCATCATATTATACAATTATCGTATACATCTAACAGAAGCTTTATTGAAAGCTCTATGCTGGACATAGTTACTGCAATATCATCCCGAATTGGTGCCAACGATGCACAAGACGGGTAGAAAAGCGATATCAACGACAGTGTGCTATTAAATTGCATGTTTTACAATCCTTTTGTCTATTTGTGTCTCATATGTTGTTCGCAATAACTAACATTAGATTGCTTTTGGCAGCGTATTTTATGCCTGTGCAAAACATAGTCCCAATCGTCACATCGAATGTGATATGCCTGAGCATTTCAGCGTTATTGTGATGATAAGATTGTGATATATCTCCCTGATTGCCAATAATACAAAGCTGAGTTATGAGTAGTTACGTGTATTGAATTTATCTTTATCTGTAATTTATGACGAATACTTTGTTTAGTGTTCGGCTAAGCATTTGTGTGCTCCCTCGGGTATGAGTAACCCGTGACGTAGATATACCAAATATCGTTTGCAAGGTCGGGCGCAAACTGTCTTCAATATCCTCTGGGATATCCATTTTGTTGGAATCTCATCTCTGCTATGCTCTCAGTCTTCAATATATACGACACTGAACATTCGACCTAATACTACAGCACAGTCGGTAGGATTAACCAATGCAACAATTGACAAAATCAAGTTGCTTTTTGGACAATTGAGCATTTCAAGTCACTTCCTTACGTGTTTTGAAAAGAGCTGAAACTTTTGTGGCCTTCTTTTCTGATTAACATCGTATAACTCCCATAAATCGGACTCATATTAACTTCATAAACGAGACGTACCTCGAGTTTAGAATTCACTATGTCAGCAGGTGGCGTGGGCAACAAGTTAATACATTCTTTATATGACTGCATTGTTCGTCTACAAATAACAATGGTGCAAAGAAGCTATTAACAAGCAAGAGAATCTTCTTGGAAAATCAGGTAGAAGGAGCTGGGCCTACTTAATACTGGGGCGGATTAGAAAATATTGAATGTTAAGGTTTTAAATGGTACTATTGCAATACCAGAAGCAATTTTCTGACGTTTTGTTAATCAGGGTAATATTTCACTTGACTTAATACCGCAACATATGCACAGTTTACAATGCAATTAGTAATTATGTTTGCAAATGTTAGCCCAAATTGATGCGTTTTAAATGGTACTATTGTAATGCCAGGAGCAATTTTCTGCCGTTTTGTTAATCAGGGTAATATTTCACTTGACTTAATACCGCAACATATGAACAATTTACAATACGATTAGTAATTAAGTTTGCAAATGTTAGCCCAAATTGATACGGGTTTGTGCTGTGAACTCTCATACTATAATCACTGATTATGAACTTAGTGGAGGCTGGAAATGGACGGAATCATGGTCTTCAACACTATCCAACACATTGACCGTGTTTCAAGACCACATGATAACAGTGATTTGTCTTATTCACAATTCACATCTCTGCCCACATACTCTACCGTTCATTCAAATTTACCTTGCCGACAGACACGTACAAATGCATATTGTTCCACCTGTTGTCTTAATCAGTGCACACGCCAGTTTTTCGCAGTTCTCTTTGTAATTTGACCAGTGTGATGCATTACGTATCAATGACCAGTGTGATGCGTTACGTATTAATGAGATCGATGATATTTACAATAGTTTGTACACCATTAGACAATTGCGGAGGATCATGCATTTATGCTGGCTCCATGAAAACCGCACATCTGATAGTTCTGCTCGTGTTCCATGCCCTGCTCAGAACTCATTTAGATGAGAAAGAGAACTCCGATAACGATATAGAAACATCAATCACAAATATTATGCTATTGGCAGCCTACATCAACGAACAGACCATTTGTGTCTCATTGGTTACTCTTTCATCCTTCGATGCACAATGTAAGGGGCCTGTTAGTGGCACACACTCACTCTGTCAATGTCACTCAATACCTCACTCAGTCATTCGGTCACTCTATCACTCACTCACACACTCACTCACTCAGTCACTCAGTCACTCAGTCACTCACACATTCACTGACACACTCACTCACTCACTCACTCACTCACTCATTCACTCACTCATCACTCACTCACTCATTCACTCACTCACTCATTCATTCATTCGCTCATTCACTCATTTACTCACCACTCACTCACTCACGGGTATACTAACTCAGAGACGAACTCACTCACTCACAATATCACTCACTATCTCACGGACTCATTATCTCACTCACTTACGCACTCACTAACACACTTACTTGCTCGCTCACTCATTTACTCACTCACTCGTTCACTCACTCGTTCAATCACTCACTTGCGCACCTACACATTCACCCACTCGTTCACTTACCCACTCGCTTACTCACTCGCTCACATTCTCACTCACTAACTTCAGTCACTCTCTCACTCACTGACTCACACAGTCACTCAGTCACTCACTCACACACTCGCGCTAGAGGACTGTCTCACTGTCTGACTGACTCACACATTCACCGACTCACTCACCGACTTCCTCACTCATTCACTCGCACACTCACTCACTCACTCATGCACTCATTCACTGACTAGCCGACTTACTTACCTACTGATAACTTCCTCATTCAATATATATGTATGCATTATTCGTTGTGATTTAAAGTTTCATATTATATTTTGAGTCATTTACATGGGCACTTTTCAGCCCAATTGGTCTGCATACGGTTAGTGTGGGAATTTGCTTAATAGGCAGATGGAATTTAGATGGCTCTTACTAATTATGTTGGCTGTATTGTACTTGATGTAAGACATAGACTGACGATTATGGCATAAAACGTGTGTTTATCAGTTCCATTTCTGCCCTTTTTAATGACGCCCCGGAAACGTATGTCTCTCAATGCAAATACGTCACATTAATTTCATTTAATTGACGACATCGATGTAATGCTAAGGAACAATAGCTTTAATAGGTGAATGCGATTTTATTACTTGTCGTTATAACTTTGAATATATAAGACAAAAGGTGCATGATTGTTCCAAAATTTAAAGTTTATGTGGACATTAGAGCAACTTTGCATAATAGTTTGTACCAGAAAAACACTGTTTAAATTGCAGCAGCATTCTGTCCCCCGTTTCTGTCAACATGTTAATGGAGAGATCTTATCACATATGTGGTCAAAAGGTTATTAGGCGATGTCGATTTAAAGAAACGCTCCTAATGACAGAATCACCGTCGTCCGTCAACCTCTTACCATCAGCTCTATTTTTTACAAATTGTTAGCCAAGATGACCTAACTGCGCCGTCCAAATTGCCTTTCAATGCTGCTCGTATAAAGAAGACCCATAACGGCCTGTTTGGTTGACTTCCGCTCCAGATTACAGGAGGTGTAACGCTTTGTGTCAAATTAATACCGCAGATGAGCCAGAACTCAATATTCGTTAGTCCGACTGGACTGAAAATCGTTTTATGTGCAAATTAGAGCATAGGCTCCCACGCAAAGAATGCGCCACATTGCTTCGCAAAGCATAAACTGATCCAATGCTTTCGACAATTAGATATTAAAATTATATCAATGCGGTCAAATTCATTATTCTGCATTCGCAATTAGAACCTACCATAAGTCGGGAACAAAGATTACGCGGAAAAAGCAAATAGTTCGGCAAAATTCGCATCAAATGCTAATATTTAATCAGATATTGAAAATGTGTTATGGCGTAATTATGCCAGGCGAGTTTGTTAAATAGTACATAAAACATTGGGACCAGAGGTATTCACAGGCTTTTAAGGACTTGGTGCCTATTATCTGTCTATATCTGCCGTACACGTGATGCCATACCAATCCTTATGTCAATGATGTTATGCAAATTACTTTCTTAAGTCTTAGTTGCTGGCGTCTGGTCTGTCAATAATTGCCTTTGCGTTATGTTCGACAATTAAACAAATACAGCTGTCACATTTTGTTCTTGCTATGGTAAACATGTACCTACTAACTCACATGAGAGCAAATACTAATGTACAATCGAATGATTGACAATCAACATTGATACAACCGAAGAGGGGCACAATATGACAACAGTCGAATGTTGACGTGATTATCATTGCTGCCTTTATACTTCTATTACAGTATTGCCGTTGGTGTTAGCCGTCTGGGTACAGGCAGGCGATTCATGTGATCCGTTTGGGCGCAGTTAAGCCATTTGTGTGATCCGTTAGGGTGCAACCAGGCCATTCGTGTGGTCCGTCTGGCTACTGTCAGGCAATTCTTGTGAGTCGTCTGGTTACAGCCGGGCCATCCTTGTGATCCGTCTGGGTACAGTCAGGCCATCCGTGTGATCCGTCTGGTTACAGTCAGGCCATCCGTGTGATCCGTCTGGGTAGAGTCAGGCAATCCGTGTGATCCGTCTGGTTACAGTCAGGCCATCCGTGTGATCCGTCTCGTTACAGTCAAGCCATCCGTGTGATCCGTTTGGTTACTGTCAGGCCATCCGTGTGATCCGTCTGGGTACAGTCAGGCAATCTGTGTGATTCGTCTGGGTACAGTCAGGGCATCCATATTAACCGTCTGTGTACAGGCAGGCAATTCGTGTGATCCGTTTGGGCGCAGTTAAGCCATTTGCGTGATCCGTCTGGTTACAGTCAGGTCATCCATGGGATTCGTCTGGTTACAGTCAGGCCATCCGTTTGATCCGTTTGGTTACAGTCAGGCCATCCGTTTGATCCGTCTGGGTACAGTCAGGCTATCTGTGTGATCCCTTTGGTACAGTCAGGGCGTTCGTGCGATGCGTTTCGGTACAGGCAGGCAATCCGTGTGATCCGTCTGGTTACAGTCAGGCCATCCGTGTGATCCGTTTGGGCGCATTTAAGCCATTTGTGTGATCCGTCTGGTTACAGTCAGGCCGTTCGTGCGATCCGTCTGGTTACAGTCAGGCAATCCGTGTGATCCGTCTGGGTACTGTCAGGCCTTCCGTGTGATCCGTTTGTTTACAGTCAGGCCATTCGTGTGATCCGTCTGGGTACAGTCAGGCCAACCGTGTGATCCGTCTGTTTACAGTCAGGCCATCCGTGTGATCCGTTTGGTTACGGTCAGGCCATCCGTGTGATCCGTCTGCGTACAGTCAGGCTATCCGTGTGATCCGTCTTGGTACAGTCAGGGCGTTCGTTCGATGCGTTTCGGTACAGCCAGGCCATCCGTGTGATCCGTCTGGGTTCAGTCAGGCCATACGTATGATCCGTCTGGTTACAGTCAGGCCATCTGTGTGATCCGTCTGGTTACACTCAGGCCATTCGTGTGATCCGTCTGGTTACAGTCAGGTCAGTCGTGTGATCCGTCTGGGTACAGTCGGGCCGTTCGTGCGATGCGTTTCGGTACAGTCAGGCTATTCTTGTGTGCCGTCTGTTATGCACTCACAACATCCAATACCGCCCATGAGCATATCCTGTACATCAACGTTCGAACATATCCATGGAGTAAGGTGTCATTATTATAAAACATCTTAATTCATCCTTTCAATGCATAATTTGCGTTTTGAGTTAAATATTTATTAGCTGTATTAGCTTAATCTCGAGTTGACAGATTTTTTGCGATCGAGTTGATTTATATACCCTCTAGTTGTAAATACAGCTGCAAGTGTGTGATCTTATTCACTTATCCGGGATCAAATCGATCCTATCGCAAACATAGTACTAATAACGGCAGATGTTATTCAGCAGAATATATCCACTACCGGTATATTGTTTATGACAGTCATAACCTGAATGATGAACTTGACTTCCGTTCCCCTATTATGTACCTTTACCAACAAACCAAGCAGTAACATTCCAATCGATAACGAGAGGCAATACTTCTTGTGGGATAATCTTGCTTTCAGGCATTCAAATAGTACAGTGAGGCACAGGGTACATTAGTAGTAGGGAAAAGCCTTGTGGGGCTGCATTCTTTGTTCTATTATTCTAGAACATGTCGGCATATGTAACCAGGGTGAATGGCACATGGCGCAATGTTTGGCAGGTGTGCATGTGTGGGATTTGATTAGATCATCAGTTATGAACGCAGCTGATATGGCAAAGGTACATGTGACTTGCAAATGAGGTCGCTGGGGACATGACATTAGCCTAGATGGGAGCTGACGAGTCTGAACATGCTAGCTGGATGACACACACTGTCTCCGAAACGTGGGGTGTCTATTTTTTGACGTGATGTAAGCATTTGGGTTGTCAGCAAAAGTGAAGACCTGTCTGGATATGTGTCGTCTGTAAGTAATTGATGACAAATTGTAGTGACAGTGCAAGAGGTTTTGTCAATATGTTATTGAGTACAGCGTCGGGCTGCATTTCATAATAAAAATTGATAACGAAGCCCTTTGTAAATACATTTCTGCTTATTGCTTGACATATCGAATGTTTGATTGTGGGTGCAATATTGATGGGATTTGCATTATGCATTATTTCTTCCGTTTAATGGTCAATGCACATGTCGCTATCTCTTGCACCTCGTATCATGTGCTTTTCGGCTATCTTATCTATGATGATGATCTACATATCGACGCTTATCTTGTGCTGTTTCCAATATTCTGAAAGATGCCAGCGTAAAATGACAAACATGCCGATCATTTAGATCGATGACGATGAAATTGATCGTCGATAATATGATAACTAACAAAAGCATGAAGTGAAACGTCCGAAAAAATATTGAATAGCTACTTATGGGATTGAATCAAATGAATAAAGACCGGCAATGCGTACAATAAATGAAAAATATACCTGTAACGGGACCGTAATGTTAAGTTTACAGTGTTGTGTATCGTGGCAAGCGATCCACCACATGCGCAGTTTTAATAAAAATCGAAGCTAGAATGCAGCATGGCGATATAGCAATACAATCATTCAGTAATCATCAACTTGTTCTTAGTATTCACTGCTACTAATTAGAAACTCAATCATGTTGACCAAGAAAACCTTCATATATTGCAAGGTTCTTATATGTACTTTTATTGAATTGTGTCTACCCTGATAGTTATGGATAATTCGTATGGTTATTGAAATTGATGCATCGCCAGTACACAATACAGTAAGGAAGGCATGTGCTTTTTGGATCTCAATGGTTAGACCCATAAAAGTCAAATCACAGTACTTTACACGGTTTATCGTTGCTGGTAGATTACAATCATCCTGTTTGTATGTCAGTTATTTTGCAGAAATGTTTACAATCACAATCGATTAGTGAAGTTACCAGAGTGGAACAATACAGAGCAGTGTTTGTGTTTGTGGCGGAATAAGTATAACCTGTCTGGTATTCACTGTGTAGTACTACATGTTACTAGAAAAGAACAAAATATATTTTCATAGCAAATTATATTGATGCTGTCATGTAAAAGCGTATGTCTTAGGTAATCAATGCGATGACACGTTGATATATTGATCGCCTGCAGATATAATGGCACTCTGCAGATTGTTTCCAGCACGAAAATCTATGTAACACTCGAATAACCATCAGAGACTAACATATGAGGGCTACTGGATTGCTAGCATGATAAGTTACTTCAGTAGTATTCATAAACAATGAACAATGTTGTCCGTTAGGGGACAAGGTTGTGCATCATTTGCAACTACATGTATTGCGTATGCAGGTCAAGGTTCCTAAAGCACCTGAGTCGGGTTTTGGGATTAGGTACGTGTCTTCATGTGGTAGGATTAGCTGTTAATCCTACCAATCAGGTGGTATTGATGATAGTCGTGGTGGCCCTCTAATGAGTGATTGATCTGCTATACAATTAGTGTTAATTATCGCATGGTCGCGTGGGTGATGTAGGGAAGAAACACGTGTTTTGTAACGTTATCCGCGTGACCTTTCGATTAAATACTAATCGCGATGGCAGCTACACGCAATAGTCAACCGCAACCTACACAAACATTAGTCATGAGGCTTTTAAGCTACCGTGAAGGAAAAATCACGAGGTTTGTGTCTGTGTCGCTAAAGGTTTTTTTGGGTTTAATTTTGTTACTCATTTTTGCTTCTCATTTTTGGCATCCAAGCAGTGCTGTCCGGATTTGCAGATATTACGATTTCGTTTTGAGAAACCGGGGAGATGGGATGATGCCGTGACTTCCGGATTCGGAAAGCGCATCCAGATAAACTTTCAACAAAGCGCGTTTGATTAAACCTCTGCTATGACAGTCGCAATATGTACTTGATATCAAGAGCCTCCACGCTATGGCCAAGTTGGAGGTTGACTGCTCGGTGAGGGAGATGGGATAATACCGCGACTCCCCGATGAGGAACGCGCAACCAAATTAACGTTCAACAAGCAAAGCCTTTTGACGAAAGCCCTGCAGTAAAGCTTAATCTTTCATGTCATCGCATAATTCTCATGAAACTGTAGTAACAAAAACAGTGTAGCAATCATGCGGATTTAACTGACAGCAGCAAATGTCTCTAAATTGTTTTGCAAGTGATATTAGTAATTATGCGAACCGTTGATTTACCTCATGTGGCTATTGCCATCATGCATATGTCATATTTGTTACTTTATCATAATATCCAAGTAGACGATGTCAATTATATGTGTCACGATATATTGCATTTAATTTAATGAAAGCGTGCCATGCAGTATTGCCAAAAACGTCCTTGCTAACGTCATCCATCTGGGATAATCAGAAAGTAAACTAACGT
Source organism: Urechis unicinctus (assembly GCA_034190875.2). Lineage (NCBI taxonomy): Eukaryota > Metazoa > Annelida > Polychaeta > Xenopneusta > Urechidae > Urechis > Urechis unicinctus. Next base: position 56,917,158 of record CM067343.1, on the reverse strand, counting down.
TACCAAATACTGGTGGCTGTTTCTCCCGGCGCTTCTGCCGTTGGTCAAATAAAATTCAGCAATGCTCAACGACAGTTACATCTATCTGAGTTGTCTTCGATACTTTTTACATTGTTCTCTATGAATCACAGCAATGCCTCCCGACAGGTTGTCCGTAGCTGATTATAAATAAGGAGTGTTGATGGACGGTGCTATTACGCGACTGCGTTTGCTCTGCTGCAGCAGCAGCTGCAAACGAACATACAGACACAGAAATCAGATCACTAAGTTCACAGTCGGCGTTTTCTATTGAGGCCTTGGTAACAGCAATGTCCTAAATAATGAATTTCACAATAGGGCGATGTGTAATGCATCTTATTCGTGTCATAATTCAGTAATTCCTGACGATTGTCTGATATCCTGTATGCATGTATGTCCACTTACATATGTAACAATATATTGTTCTTGCAGAAGTTGGCCACGGTTTCTTTTTCCGTTATTGGGATTCTAACTCACAGAAATATATAGCGGTATTTGTCGAAAATGTTGATTGAGGCGAGGGTATGATTATTTGCTTATGAAATGTTTTGATAATAAAAATAGTAGTTTATTTCAGGCACCGGGCCCACAGTACACAAGACAGGCATTCAACTATGGAATGTAGATATATATATATGTATGATATAGATATAGATATAGTGATATATATATATATATATATATATATATATAGAGTCATATATATATATATATATATATATATATAGAGATAGTATCTATATATACATATATATATAGATATATATTTATATATATATATACATATATATTTTCTTGCATATATATATATATATATATATACATATATATATATATATATATATATATATATATATATACATATTCCATAGTGCATATACATGTATATATATATCTATATATATCTATATATATCTATAGTATATATATATATATATATATATATATATATATATATATATATATATATATATATATATATATATATCTATATATATATATTCAATGATTATTTGAGCGTACTATCCTCCTTACAAATGCGTAGGTAGATATTCTGCAAAGTTTTACCGCATGTGGATTATCTGGATAAACTGCCTGCATGTACTTTTGCCGATATGCTGTGTTTAAAACTGCCATGACGCAAGCATAAAATGTACTTTAACCGCTTAAAAGCATAATATACATGAGCGGAAAAATTGCTTGATGATGTATAAAGTCAGCTTTTATCTCACGGTGTATGCACTATGAGTATTGCATCATAATTTATTTCTATATGGATAATAAGAAAGGTAGAGACGTCACGACATAATCTATCGTGATTGCTACTTTTTCATGCTAATAATCATTTGGAATTCAACTAGGGAATTGCTTTCATTATTAAGTAGTAATTTAATCCTATATATACATATACACGCACATATTAATATTTATGTTGGGTGGTCATATAGTAATAAAATAAAATGAATAAGTTTGAGAGAGTAATCAAAAGCCTTGCAGCTAGTTTGCTGTGGGAGATAAGACATATATAGTTGACAAATGGGCTTATTTATTATAAGCCAGGTGCATATATATATATAATAAGGTGAACAACATACATCGCACACAGCAAAGGCGGGGGAGAAGACAACCACCACCACAAGAAGAAGATATTACATTAGAAAATACTACAACAAGAATTAAAACATTGGGTGGGTGGGCTAGGGAATAAAAATCGTGCGAGCTGAGATGGCGACAGTCACAAGGAGAAAGGAAGTGATGATCGCCACTATCGGCAGTAATTAAAAGTCATGTGACATTCTAGCAGGGCGGCAAGCCGATAAGCAACATATCGCATGTACAAGATAAGGCCGAGAGACTATGACATAAACAAACGCTATGATTACAGACACTGCTAAACTACGGAAATAAGAAGTCTGCATATCAATCGCTTAAATAACACATGATCACCACCATAAAACCAATGTAATTATGTGCATTTAATTATACATATATGATCGGATATATATATATATATATATATATATTCGATATATATATATATATATATTCGATATATATATATATATATATATATATATATATATATATATATATATATATATTTATATATATATATATATATATATATATAAATATATATATATATATATATATATATATATATTATGTGTGCATATATATACATAAACACACACACACACACACACACACACACACACACACACACACACACACACACATATCTATATATATATATATATATATATATATATATATATATATATATATATAAATATATAAGGTAGAAACGTCACGACATCGTGATTAATACAGTTAAATTTCAAATGTCATTTTGATTTCGTAATAATTATAATGCTAATATATATATATATATATATATATATATATATATATATATATATATGTATATATATTTAAATATATATATATATGTATATGAATATATATACGTTTATATATATATATATATATATATATATATAGATGTATATATATAAATGCATATGTATACATATGTATATATAAATGCATATATAATATACATATGTATATATATATGCATATACATATATATACATATATATATATAAGTATCGATGTAGTTTTCATATATATATATATATATATATATATATATATATATATACATATATATATATATATATATGTATATATATGTATAATCATATATATACACATATATATATATATATATATATATATATTTATCTATGCATATATATGTTTATATATATATACATATATACATATATATATACACATACATGCATGTATATATATATAATTATATATATTTATAAATATATATATATATATATATATATATATACACATATATGTATATTGTATATATATATATATAGGCATATATAGATGTATCGATGTTGTTTTCGGGTATTACCATCAGATAGATAGAGATAGAGAGAGAGATAGAGAGAGAGAGAGAGAGAATCTCTCTCTTATCTAGAGAGATATAAGAGAGAGATAGGGATATGTATATGATTCTATATAGGAAACAGAGAGAGGGAGAGAGAGAAAGGGATATATAGAGAGAAGATAGAGATAGATTCTAGAGAGATATATCTACAAAGAGATATCTGTATTCTATATATATATATATATGCATCTCTATATATCTCTATATATATATATATCTATATTTATCTATATATAATATATATATATATATAGATATATATATATCTATATCTCTATATATCTATATATATATATATATATATATATATATATATATATATATCTCTATATATATATATATATATATACACTCACACACGCTTGTTTCCAGAGAGCCTGAATGGCAGTGTCTTACTGGAGAGTAACGTTAACGTATTATTATAAGTATTATACCAATGAGATTCCATATCACTCTTTGAGGATAGACGGTGCGACACCTGACTGGTTGCTGCAAAGTTATAGATAGGCTGCCAGGGATAACCGTTGATTACTGCAGGGATATTTGTTTTCATGTAAAGCCACGAGAGACAGAGCAAAGCAAAACGATAGTGAGTGAATATCTGTTATCTACTAGTTAAGCAACGATAGAGCGGCATACAAATTGAGGCTATACTATGTATGCTGTGGCACGGATGCTTATTGTTCACCAGTAGCGTCTGGAATAATATGTGACAAACATGATTGGAAATAACTATACTGTTTTCAACCCTTGATCTCCTAAAAGGGACGCATAACGTTAGGCGGATAGTTACACATAACGGTCACTAAAATTAAATTTCAGAGGAATTCGTTGTAGGTGTCATTCGTATTTCTTATCAATCGACGCTTATACAGTTGAGACTTGCTCGTGTATGCCACGCAGCTTATAAGCATCGTCATGTCAAGCAAACATTAAACAGATAGAATTGATAGACCAAGAATAAACCTCAGCAACATTATCCATATCTTTACTGAGACATGACGACGCACCATAATCACTTGTTGTTTTTTAAGGGTTTCTTTAACAGCCTAGCATTTCACTCAGCTCAGTCGTTACCGCTAGTGTATACAATATAGAACAAAAGTTCAAACATAGGTGAGGCTGCACACAGACCAATAGACTAAAATAGGTCCCTATGCTACTGCAAACATAACGTGTGAGCTGCAAAGGCGTTGTTGCCCGTTAAGAAGGCTGATGAGTTGGACCTTCATCTTAAAAGCAGTTTTGTATATATATGACTATATATAAATATATATACATATTTGTTTATATTTTTCCATATTAATATACATATATACATAAATATATGTATACATACATAAAAACATGATCATTAGTAGCTTGCAAGCAGGTGATGAATTATGGAAGGCAATAATCCAGCACATATTTTTAAATAGATAGTAAGCTGTTAGAATGGAGTAATTGCTTGACCTGTAGGCATGTAGCTGAGATGCCTACTTATTAATCAATATTCACTCATATAAAGCGCGTTTCATGTTGCCCTGGTAACCTTTGCCTGTGCTCTTTTTTCACTTGAAATCAAGGGTATTCTATCATTGGTCAGATGGTGTGTGTGTGTGTGTGTGTGTGTGTGTGTGTGTGTGATCTATATTAGGGTCTCAGCCTAGGACCCGTCCACGGGCTGGAAATTCACCCTAAAGCCCGTCCTGCCGTCCACCCGTCCGCGCCTCCCAGGCCGAGTACAAAGAATTAGCCAAGCCAGTATAAACTGCTTATTTAATGACAAACAACACTCTGGCCGTTCATCTACGATCAAAATAAATACTGTTCTGTTTGATTACACATTTTATGACGCATGGGGTTTAATCAGCATCATTATACTATAACGATGGTGAATGGAGTAACGACCAGCCACGCCTCCTAGCCAAACAAGGTCCCCGTCCATGTCGATGTTATACCTTCTCTAAAATGATACACGATATGTTCGAGGTTTGTAAGAATAGTGACAACTAGAAGGGTGGCATACATTGGACTCGGTCGATTGGAGCATTATTCTTAAATGTCTGCCTCGCGGTATCGCTTTTCCCACGAACTAATGAACTTTTGGTCTGCACTGTTGGCTCGAGAATGAAGCTCACAAATTGCAATTGGGTGAAATATAATATCGACGCAAAGTCTTTGACTAAGTTTTTATTTTGCGCGTATGCTTGTGCCAGCACAGGATGCATCATTAATATGCAATCAAGTTTCTTTTGAACAACGGTCTGATATTTTACATTACGCACGCACGCACGCACGCGCACACATCACCGCCCCTCCTCTCCCCAGCGAAAGCCACCAAACTTCGTTATGTATATGTATATTTATATGTATATTTATATATGTGCGTGTATGTGTGTGGGTGAATGTGAGTGTAAGACGTCTACATGACAGTAATCTGTCTCAAGACACGCCTGTTCCGCGCTCTTTGGTTAATGCGTCGTTAGGCATTTCGCTACAGAAGCTATAGGTTAATGACTGCCTGTTCCCGTTTCATTACTTTCATATCCTTTTTGACACACATGTTGCGGGAATGATCATAGTGTGCCAAACTTTTTCTGGTTGTTTGTGACACTAATTCTCATGTTCAAATGGGGTACAATTTTGTTGCATCCTACACTTCTTATTTACACACGATTAGAAAGACATTGGGTATTGGAGACACTATTATCTAGGTGTGACGCAAAGCGCGCAAACAGCTATCTTAAACAAATGTCGGATTCTGTGCTGAGAGATAGAGTAAAGCTGCATATAAGTGATCGATGGTGTATTGCTATGTTATACTTCGGCTCATCATGGTCATTACGAGGCTTGCTGGTAAACATACTTGTTTCCAGTGGTCCTAGCTTGACCCCTATTTCACATACCAATTTGATGAGTTGGTTGCTGGTGCAGAGCAAAACAGACGATAGGCCGTGTTCAATCATATTTTAAATGACATTTACAACTGTCCCACCTACCTTCTGAATCATTGTGCCACTTGCGGTCTGTAGCTGAGAGACGGTTTAAAGCCTCATAAATGGGTTCAAATAATTTGTCCATGAAGGCAGTGCTATTTTACATGCATATTTACTTCCAGACTGTCGCCTTTCAATGAATATTTTAGCTGGCGGTTTGTTACCACTTGATATGTAGCAAAGATAATTTGCATTCACTAGAATAAGTTCATAATGTGATGAGAGCTTTCCGCTTGAACCACATATTTTCAAATTCAAGCGACGGTTTATCTTGTGTTTATGTATTTGTGTCATTGAAGAGTAATGTATTCCACACATCAAAGGAACTGCTTTGCTCCGTCGATATGTCACGGCTATCAAATACGCTGACCGTGTCTTCTATTGTAGCCATCTCACAACTGTGACCAGTAAATGACTACATCCTGTCCCACTTATTCAGTACGGATTAAGATTTTACGGGAGGGTATTTTGTCATACTGCATCTTAGCATATTCGCTGTTTGCAGTTTATAAATTAAATTGTATTGGCTTCGACAGTGGTGCTGTACCGTCATTCACTATATCACACATTAAAACAAACGTGTAATGTGATGCCCCATTCGGACAACAAATCAATTCTATCCACAATGAGGGAATGATTAAATGGGTAAGTGACAATTTCCTTTTCATTGCACATGGCTTCTCCACGATGTAAATGCGGTGGGATAGTTTACCATTGTCTAGAGATGAAATCGCAGGCTATACACATAAGGAAGTAATTATGATAATTCATTTACCGTATGGTAAAGACATATTGACCTAAGCATGGTGTGACTGTAAGCCGTATAGAAAACAATATTTACTGATACTTTTCGATTATTTCCAAAGTAATTGCCCTTTTACAGTGGTCACGATGGTTTGAGCAAAATAGGCAGAGTCATAGTTATTCTGAAATGTAATTACCGGTTTTACACATGTCGTTTATTTACTTAAACAAAACTGCATATGCCAAAATAACACAAACTGGGCGTTAATTGAAACCCATTTATCATTTTGATGTGTCAAACTATTGTACTCAAATCAAAGCAGTAGTAATAATCTAGCGGGATATATGTTCATTACATACAATTTCTTTGCATAATATGCTCATGACCAAGACATGTGTCTAATAATTTATGACCTGTCATAAGACGAGGTTCTCGATAAGCAATCAGACGAGACAAAATGCCGAAATTCGCCATAGAGTAACCTTGTTATCACACAGAAATTTATGTAGTAACTGTTTGGCGAAATGTTAAATCCATTTCTGCGAGTCAGAAAAGTTGTTCACCTTGTATGCTGCGTACAAATACAAAAGTATACGATGGCGTATTGTATTATCTTATACGAATTGGCAGAACTTCAGCTGTAGAACAATAGTAGTATTAAGCAGCAAGCAATTGACAGCTTGTGGCAATATTTTGTCATGAGTAAGTAATAAATACTGTTAGATAATTGGTTTTGCTACAGTTTTCTCACGCCAATGTTAAATAAGCAGCACGAACATTTCAGTGCAGTGTTGTTTATGGCTCTTGATGACCTTGACTTTAGATGCATGACATTGAATGATTCATGGTCATTAATCGCACTGTGGTATGTTTTGCCTAACCTCACGATTAATAAACACTGTATATTAAGCTTGACAAAGTGGCATCAGCCGTTTATGTGCCGTCGTCTGTATAAATACTCGTTAACGTGGCACGCCCTGTTCTTAGCAATAATTCCAGGAATACGACCTCATTAAAACCCGCCATAGGATGACATAAAAATACCCGAATGCGAATTTTTATACTTCACCCCCGGCTCAGATTGCCTTCTAGGTGGTAAGCGCGACGACACACTGGTCAATTTATCGCTCATGGATATAACGGCACACAGCGACAGGTAGGTTCCAAGCATGAAAATGGATTTAACACTCAATTTATCATTACAGCATAACTTGATGGCCGAAGGTGTGAATTGGGCTGCCAACGCAATATGCCGCTGCTTAAGTGTATGTTAACGCAATATTTTCCTCACTTTGGGAACGGGACTATGCATCAATAACATCTACATGTGATCTGTAAGTACATTTATTTGTGACAGGCGGTGTAGTGATATACAGGAACAATCCACTTTTGTGTGATACAGCGACATGGAAAGCGTTGAATGTTGTCAGTGAGCGCCCAGATCAACTCCTCATATGCAAGATGGATATTGTGACTCGTGTCCCTTTCATGCAAAATTAGATATTGGCAATCAGGCATTTAGCAATGATTACTGTAGGGGTATTTGCGCTAATGTGTTAGCCTTTAGAGACAGATACAAGCAGAGGTATGTTAATATAGTACTGGTATGACTGTCATTTACAATGAGTGCCTTGAATACCATGACGCATTGCATGTGCATTTGTTACCCTTTTGTGGCGAAAGTTGTTTACAACATATCTTTAAAGTTTTAACAGGTACGTACACAGTTTGCACATGCGATGGAAAATTACTGATAATAATTGCTACTTGATTTCTCTCAATTATTTGTTTATTAGGTGTTAGTCGCATGGCCATCAATTGGCGAAATCGATTGACGCACATGGATCAAATGGCTGCGAATGTAGTCATTCACAATACACATTAAGTATATATTTGATATCAGTCAATCGATCAGAAAAGTTAACGCTTAGGTGATCTGAAACAAATTTGCAACGACGCAGGTATTGGGTGTCTATATGTAAGCCTTCAAAATATAATGCATTATAAACTAAGCGAGCAGATCCTGGCGAACATGCCTCAAGATATCCAGATGAACATGGCCGCCTCAAGCATGGATGCCTCTGTTTTCCTGATGTATATATTGATTCAGTACGATAAACTTCCTATTTCTGAAGCATAAAACACATAAATACTAGGCGTTATAAAGGAATTCATATAACTGGAACATTTTTGTAAGCTATTGCGCTAAAAGTTCCACTTTCTAAAGATATATATATATATATATATATATATATATATATATATATATATATATATATATATATATATATATATATATATATATAAGTATATAACTGCCTATTCCTCCGTCCGTAACATATATAGGAATATATATAGCAATAGCACATATTATATACAATGTAAATAATCCAATAGTCTACAAAGTGTGTAGAGTGGGATTGACCTGCTGAATAGTGCATGCAAAATGCTTGCCCGTTGCAGTTCTTTGTTATTGCTTTACACATATAAGATATCAATGTAGTAGATATACTCTTAACAACTCTGCAAGGTACATTGATGCATGGAAGTCGATCATCTAGCGTAGCAACAGCAATCGTATAGAAATAACGTATTGATGATTTTGCATTTAATATTTATATTGCATTTACAACTCGCCACGCCCCCCAGGAACAAAATACCCGCAATGTTTCTAGCAGTTCTATTCATGCTGCGGGAGCGACTAGTCGCTGTACTGTAAAATAGACATCGTATTGAGCAATCCCTTACAGGCAAATTCAAATATTTCATCTGCAGTAGGCAATCGTTACGTTCGTCTGTTCACGCCGCCATGACATACAGTGATGGACGCTCAGTCAAATATTGAAATTATTTAACAATAAAAAAAGAGACTGGCCATGGTAAAAAGAAGAAGCCAAAATAGCAAGCGGGCGAATAAGGAATGCGTACAGCATGTGGGCAGAAATAAATGAGCGCACATAATTCAGACAATTATAACAAATTCGAATGGACGAGAACCTCGCCGATGATGCCTCGCCAGGTCACTTTGCAAAATAGCTTTGACTCCACACAAACTGGTCAGAGGCCAAACGGCTGGGGAGGAAACTGCATATTAAAGCCAGGTTGTACAAATTGAATCTTCGTCACCTTGATGAAGATGATAACCAAATTATGCATGATCAAAGTAATTGATTGCACACGACTTTTGTTTGGGCATACAGGCTAAGGCAAGTAAATTACAACGCATCGGTACAGTGTTTTGAACTGTGACTGCATCTGTATGACAGTTTATGTACGATATAAGGGAATATACCATTAAAAGTATTGATTGCTACCTTTCTTGCATTCGTTGTCATAATGCATGTAACTTATGCATCGTTCCGACACACAACCAATGTATTCGCTTGCTTGTGAGAATCAAAGAATGATTAAAAAGCGTTGCACAGTAAAGATTACAAAATGGCATTGCTGCTGCTGACATGCTAGGCAAGAATGTCAAAATCTATTTCAGAGTATAGCGTTTCATGTAAGTATTAATAGTCTTATGATGTAACCAATGAGATCAATAATGCCGGCATACATATAACAACCGGATGAAAAGTCATCTAACGATCACACACGGGATCTTTATTCCCTCAATCTCTTTTTTCTGAAAGCAATAGCCACACTACGTTCTTCAAGCGATTTATGAGTTGTTCGTTCTATCCGGGCGTGTTAAAGTATTCTATATCGCCATACCATCTGACAATGATTGATAAATGAATGGCTTGTATATGCATTGTTCCCTAATAACTTTTGCTCCAATCTTTAGCAGCTCAAATAAAAAAAGGAAATGACAAACATAAAAAGCCAACGATATGACCAAAATGATTTCTTGCCATTTCGAAGTTATAACATGTCGCAGTTAAGATGTTTCATGGTTACGACCTTGGCGATTATTGTGCGCATAATGATCTGCTTGTAATAAACATAAAAATGTCCTGCACTTTCTCTCTCTCGCTTCGTTAAGTCACGAGGAATTTAATGTACCGCGTTCGGGTTATTAAATTCCAAGTCCATAAACCATTATCACTTCATGAATAATGCCCGCGGCTGTATTTGCACACATCCCATCCATAAAGTTCTTTAACTGGTGAAGCTACTGCTGTAAGTATGTGGAAGATGCAGCCCACGAGTTGTTGAACAGTAATTTATATTTGAGTTATGAGACTTTTACCATGAGTAATTATAAGAGAGGAGAAACATGGCGACGTTAATTAGCATAGTGGGATAGAATCTAAATAATGAACGGAATATTGAAGTGTAACAAGGTAGTATACCTCACATAACTTTACTGATAGCACGTTCATTATATAAATATGAATATGCCTTTGGTACGTAATGTACATATCTGACTGCCATGGATCAAAAGATTCAAGTAAGTAGTTAGTCAAAACAAATATGAGCAAGGCTGTCAATAATCAGAGTAAAAGAGTAATCGCAAATGCAACATGGCCGCTTCAAGACATTTATTCGTCGTTTGTTCCGAATCTTACTTGCAACGTTCTGGTGATCCCTGTCAGTCGGCATAACAGTGCGCATAACAGTATCAATTATGACTATTAATAGAGCATTCAAACGGTCATGTTAGCATAATCTCCAATGGCCGCAGGTGCGGAATCGTTAGCGATTGTGCATTGCACTGCTTTGTAAAGAGAAAGTTGTATCAAGTAGGAAAACGGTCACTCTGGTTTGCTCTGCGGCTGTTTTTAGAATAAACGCCTGTCATTTCAGGTGCAGTTGTTATGGGGTATGTTCCTTTCTTCCCACTATCCGAGGACTCGAGGCCACTCATCCCCGACAATATAACCGTAACCATGTCATCCCACGATGGGCCATTCAAACGGCCGAGTGAGCATAATACAGTTATTTACTTAGTGGCGAATTCCCACAGCCATTGCGTTTATGCCCATAAACATTACAATGTTTTGTCTCTTTTGTTGTATACGGTTAAACATAAAAATAGTGTGCGGGTACGTGGAAATGGGACTTGAATTCAACAGTGGTCAGTGCATTAGCCCAGTATTTTGAAGCACTGACAACGCTTGCCATTTTTAAATAGCCTTTACAACAATATGTTCGGCAACAACATCGAATAGGTAGGACTCTGCTAACACATATGTTCCCGTGTACTACGTTTACACAAATATCGCGACCCGGTGTTATAAAGGCATTGCAAGGCTATGCGAGCGGCAGAAAATGAAATTGGTTTTCCTCTCTGTTTGTCAATGCACAAATGTCATCGGGATTGAGAGTAGCAAGAACGTTTGAGTGCTGCCAGAGTGGTCCCATTACGTTTTCTCCCAGGAAGCCAAATACTCAATATCGACCGAGTAACGCGCATCCCAGTAACGTTTAGAAATATTTGTCATGCAATTTGCAGCACGATAAAGTGAAATATATTGGAAACAGTAACTTGACCTAAGAAACTGACCTAGCAAATAAACGGACGCCAAGCAACAAAAGTTTGTCGTGCTCTACGTGTTCATTTTCTTGCAAAGTACATTGTATGCAGTATGAACTCCTGGCACATGCTTTTGTTTTATTTTTACAGTACTATACACATAAGTGTATGATCAATTATTTTTGATTCTGTTCAATGTTTTTCTGTTGAATGTAATTTATTTTCTCGAACATGATACGAGGACTCATATATCTCATGATGTCTCATCCTCATTGTCTTTTAATTGAATTAATATTGATAATGAATGATATGTTGTTGTTGCTGACAAATAAATCTGCATTATCATTATCATTTGTATTATAGTACTGTCAAAGTCACATATTAACAAACAGCACACCAACTTGTATAATTTGTTAATATTCGTGAGGTTTTAATGTGTCAGGGGTAAAAATGACTGTATTTGTTGCCAGGAAACATTTGCATGCCGATCGTAAGCATTGACAATTGGTTCAAAATGTATCGTATGGTAAAAAGTTTAACTGCGGTAACCTTCAGCACACTCAGGAGGATACTTCCTTATTATTTTTATACAATTGGAAAATGTGTGAAAAAGTGATAAAGCGACATTGGAAATAAAACCTGAAAAGTGATGGAAAACCAATGTTACACCCATTGTCCTGCGAGAGGCACATACTCCCATCTGTGGATCACACTTTCGGACAAATGTCAGGTGCCACTTTGTTTTCCAAGGTGGACGCAAACCCAGGCTTTTATCAGATCAAACTTGACAAAGCCTCCCAGCTACTGACAACGTTCATATTGTTATCGATGGTTGCCGTTTGGGAATCAACTCGGGACCTGAACATTATCAAATGCAAATACGCCGAATTCTCTAAGGTCTACCAGGTGTCACTTGCCTCATGGATGCCATAGTTGTATTTGCAAACACCGAACAGGAGAAGGACTCCCTGAAGCCGGTGTAACTCTGAACAAAGACTAATGTTTGTTCAAGCAAAAGGAGATAACATTTTCGGGACATACCATCAGTGATGGCTGTGTTAAAGCAGATTTTGATAAAGTGTCTGCTGTCCGTAGCATGCAAAGCGCGCCGAACATCGCATTGTTAGGATGATCAATCAAATGGCGAAAGATCTGCCTCATCGACCATGGCAACATGTGGCTACTGACCTAGGTGCTTCCAGAATTTCGTGCAAATGTCATCAGCCATCTGACAAGTATCTTTGCCAGACACGATATTCCTGAGATCATAATGTCCGACAATGGACCTAAGTATGCGTCGCAGGAGTTTGCTGACAGCTACGGGTTTATTCATAAAACCTCAATGCATGATTCTGCTAACGGTGAAGCCGAAAGAGCTGTTAGCACTGTAAAACAACTACTGGGTCGAGCTGAGGAGGATCCCTATGCAGCTCTTCTTTGTTACAGTAAGTACATCGCTGGTCAATGGATACAGCCCAGCTAACTGCTAATGAACCGTAAGCTCCGTACAAAACTGCCGGTAACTGCTAAACATCTGAATCCATCATTGCCTGACACCAAGCTTCTCAGTAACGTAGAAGCTAATACAAAGCAGCGACAAAAGGTGAATTGTGACAAAAGACACTAGGCTGCACCACTCCCTGTACTCCCTCCGGGAAATGTCGTGTACACTAAAGACAGGAGAGAGAAAGCAGTTGTGAAAGAGCTATATTCTGACAGATCTTATCTGGTTCAGGTTGAAGCAGGTTTATGCTATTGCGGAAATCATTGTCATCTAAATAAGTTACCCTCAGCTAAACCAACCGCAAATTAGCCCCTAAACAACACAAACAACAACAAACACAGACTTCAAAACAGCCAGCGAGTCAAAGCCCGCCACCCAGAAGAAGTGGTCGTCAGACTGTTTTGCCAGTGAAATACAAGGACTATCACATGTAGAGTACTAGTTTGCAAAGTTTTGTTTAAGTAATTTCGGACATCAATATTACTATCTCATGGACATATTATCCATTATTATGGACATTGTTTTAATTCCCTCTGTTTCGTTTTATCAGCTGTTGAACTGTTTGTAACTGGACTGTTACATTGAGTATTCATATTTATTGTTACATGCCTTCCCATAGGTTTAGTGAACGTGCGGCTTGCCATCAAGCTGGCTTCGTTCTGGTTGCTCCTGCGTTCTTCTAATCACTAAACATGTTCGCTCAACTCGTAAAATAATACAGTCCGCTTGTCGCGTCATGTGACCATGTATTCTGTTAAGTAATGTACATCTCATGGTCTATGGGTCATGGCTCTTAACTTCAGCTCTAAAAGAAACAAACTTATGCATGCTAAACAATATAGATAGGTGCGCATTTGTTGACTGCAGATGCTCTGACCCGCGAAAAAAAGCGTACTATTAAAAGCAGACAGCGGCTATTAGATTTATGTTCCGTGAGTTTAAACAACGGTCTATGAAGAGTAATTTCCAATATAATGTGGAACTCCAGTGAATCTGACTACAAGATCAACAAGCAGTATAAACGGTAACATCTGTGTTATACGGCATATACTCTAACGCATATAGGCCCTGTGCTAATATCGCACCACTGGTTCATTGAATCCTCAACGGACCTTCGACTCGAGGTTGCCCAAATAAATCTAGTTTATGTCAGGGCAACCCTGGCTTTATAATATGCCATGCAGTTTTATCATAGCGTGCATGATTGCGATAAAAAATACCTCTTTATTATATGACCCTACGCTATACTGTAGTAGTTTTTTTCGGTATCATAGATATTAAAACAGCTGATCTTGTGGCTGATACTAAAAACCGAATCTAAGAAACCAGGCGTAATACCACAATTAATAATATATATATATATATATATATATATATATATATATATATATATATATATATATATATATATATATATATATATATATATATATATATATATATATATTATATATCATTTATATATATATATATATATATATATATATATATATAGATATATATATATGATATATATCTATATATATATATATGTAATACGTATATATGTATATCATTTAAAATCAGCACTATAGCAGCACGTACCGCATAATCATAGCTGTAAATCTAAATTAGACTGCTTACGGCAGTTAATGAGATAAGTCTACTACCGAAATAGAAACTTGTGACGGACGTATTGGGTGTGGAATGTCACTTAGTTTGGCAAATAAATTGCGCCTACGTATAGCAGCACATAGATTAGCACGCACGGCTAACCTGTCTAAACATGGTGTTCGACTTTCATTAGTTTTATCTCTAATATTAGACATTGCTGTCGCTCACCGTGTTTAGATAATGGTCGTTGGAGTGATTGAGCACACTGCAATTGGCATATGAGTTTCAAACACGTTAATGCAAGAACGGCCCTAAAATATCATATGTAAGTGCATTGAAGGCAAAACGGTTCAATTTGATATTTGAAATACAAGAACTGCTTTTCCTTTAAGATCAACATACAAACAAGGAGCTATAATCAATATGGTTTGCTAATCTTGCAAGTGTAGCACCTATCCAGAATGATCCGAAATTGCGTGGTGGCAGAGTATGCATTTATAGGCGCACATCATATATACATATGTTATATATAAACATATACTATATATCACTCGGTTCACATATATACGCACTTAGATATATATATATATTTTTTTCTACAATACAATGGGTAACGAACGTGTGAATGGTTGCACAAGGGGATATTTTGTATTGTATAGCGAGCCATGTCATTGTAGTCATCTATATATGCTTAGAAAAGCTGTTGTTATAGCACTCATACAGCCAATTGTGGGTTATTATCATCATTATGCAGACAGGCATCATGTGACGCATGTGTAGTGCAAACCAATGCGGAATGAGGAAGGGCTGTCTACATCCGTATGATCCGTCACTCAAGCATTAATGAAGTTATTCAAGATAATTAAAGCAAAAGGAATGGAAAAAAAACCAATGTAATAGACGCTATTGTGTGTTTGTCACTTGCACTCGCGAAACATTTTAATACATAATATTCCGCGTAGAGAGTAGCTGAAGTGTAAAGTGGTCAAATATATTTGCTTATGTTCGTTACCGTTTTGATTCAGCTACTCATGAGGAATATCGCAGCATAATTGCGTTGTTTGGATATTTTCTGGTTTTAGGAGCTGTTGTCGTAAAATTAATTTCCTTTTTTGCAGATGTTGTTTGTCTGCATTGTGGGTCTCGTAATTGTGACACATCAAAGGGTTCGACCTTCTAGGCCCATTAATAACGACCCCAATCTATGGCACCCTTTCACTCTAAAGAACCCTTCTCCAACCGCCCTCTATGGCTCGGCAACGAGTGGCAACCTGCTTAATGGGATTGCCTGTCTGACGCACTTCTGTTTACTTTATGATTAATTATTTACCAGCCGCCTATTATGAACGACGGGGAGATCAAGATGTTACGGGATTATCAGGATTAATTTTGACTAATTTATAATCATGCTTTACTACACGGGGTATAAGAAGTGATTAATTAGTGAAAGAGCACTATGATAAAGTGCCTATCGTAGCATAACCATATGTGAGAGGCTACGATGTCTATTGATTTACCCAGCCGTACGTATACGTACACTTTTATTTTCCCTGATCGCCTATATTGAATGCCTCATGGGCTCGTGGGGTTTGTTTGAATGAGGTGATGAATGCTAAACGCCACTGGTGGGTTAGAAGAAATTGAATACTACTGAGTAAGAACAATAGCTGATTGTATTGCATAGTTTTTCTACACATAACCACGACGACAATTGCTTAACCTACAGTGTTAAAAACCCAGTGACAACATGAAGTTGTAGTAGAGCACAAATGAGCATCGTGTAATGCATGTACAGCTACTAACACCTATTCCATGTGTGCTCAAACTAGCAACTATTCATGATGTGATTGTTGGTACGTTATCCGAATTTATTGCTATCAAACGAAGGCGGTAAATCCATAACCGACCCAAGTAACGGCCACAGTAGTCATTGATCAGACACTAGAGGTTTTACTGTATTATCCAGTCGATTATTGCGACGACGCTACTAACAATATTATGTTTCTTTGCACAATAATTAATACAAATGGGACGGCTAACATGATCCAAAAGGCGCATCATTGATTGACTTAATGCTTCGTGGTCTCCATATCGTGGTTTTGCGAATGCAAATACACTGACACGATATGATGATTAAAGGTGACAAATGGGCAAGACAAGCCGCCTATAGAGTTACCAGTAAAAACGATCATGTCGTAAATTTCTTTAATGGACGCGATTGTTTAATGGATATTTTGACAGAAATGCCCTTTGGGCTAGTGCTTGAACTTTGATTTGATTTGACCGAAAACACCTACATTATATACAAACTAAGACTTGATTGTTGAATTGAACATACCACGCATCATTTGTTAAAACATATAGCAGTCATGTCTCCATATTTAATCTAGAGGTCTTACAGCCAAGGGTTGGCCGCAATTTGCGATTTTTCTGTATAGAGTTTGTAATATGAGCCCTTGCGATGTTATTGCAATACTTGTTAACCTACTCCCTCCACAGCAATAACAGTTGCTTGGAACGATCCCATAAATACACTTTATCACACAATGGCAAGACACAAGCTTAACATCCTCCATTAATCTTTCAGATGTGCTCGTTTTGTTTAACGGTCGTCTCTACGTGCCAACGTAGCATTATTTACATTTTCACCCTGCAAAAAACTGTCATACTTCCCTGTTATTTTTACCTCACTGTGTTAATATTTGGTTCCGTTATTAGGGGTTTGCATGGAAGATACGGCTATTCAGAGTATCGACATCATCGCGGTTTACTGACATCGACGTGGTTTGAGTTCTACAAACAAAGATATGCATTGTACATTATCATTTCTGAATTACATTTGGACAATGGAAAGAGAATAAATTACTGTCCTTCAGTGTACAACCAAGTTTTTGTAATAAAAGCCCAGCTGGTTTGTATCAAGCATCATCAAAATTATTGTCGTTCTTTGTCGGATTCGGGAAAGTATTACCGTCACCATATGTTAAATAAAGTATTGAATAACGATTTTCTTCGTAGATCCAATTAAATACAATATTATTAGACGCCTTTGGCAAGTCATAATGCAAGGTAATTACCCTCTATAGCAGTCACAAAATCTCATGAAAAATAGATGAAATAAATGAGTCTCTAGCCATAACAGTATATAACTAAATTAATAACGTCTAAGGCAAAATGCTTAAATCCAATAGCTCTTACTAAGCCTTAATTGAAAGACATTTATTATTGTGATGCGCTGTACCATTGTGATCAAATCAAAAGAAATGCAATAACTTGCGAGATATATGTTATTGAAAGAGTTCAAATTTCGCAATTATTAATGGCAAACTAGGTTCCTGATGTATGAGTTCATTGCTAACATGCGACTACTCTAAATACTAAAAGTGATTATTCCATTAGGTCATGTGTCTAAATATGTAAACCCGTTCATATGATTAACACACCGATAAGCGATGATCCAGTGCAAACAATCTCATGTGCAAGCAGAAATTGTATAATACTGCTGTAAAGGCTATTGTGATACTGAATGCATCTTCGTCGCGATCACTTATCAAACATTTTACAATTGCAATGTTATAAGAATGCGCAGTGCAACTGCAGCCCTTGGTAGCTACCCCATTGTTACCTATGCCAAGTTGCTACGTGGCGTTTATCATACGATGTCATGAATGATGTTTCCCACTAGGGC
>CM067343.1:56883230-56893230 GCA_034190875.2 Urechis unicinctus | reverse complement strand
CAATGTCGCCTTTTCCCAGAACTTTTGATTGAGCATATGTAGTGAAGTTATTGAATAAAAACATCGAGCGTTCTCTCACTAATATAATACATATATATAAATATATATATATTTGTTTATATATATAATAATATATATATATTTATATGGATATATATATAGATATATATAGATATTTATATATATATGTGTATGAATATGTATATGAATGAATATATCTATAAATATATATGAATAAATATATATAGATATATATGTATATATAAACATTTATATATATATATATGCATGTATATATAAATATATATATGTACATATATATATGTACATATATGCATATATATATACATATATATATGTGTATATATATACATATATATATATATATATATATATATATATATATATATATATATATATATAGGTGTGTGTGTGTGTGTGTGTGCGCGCGTGTGTGTGTGTGTGTGTGTGTGTGTGTGTGTGTGTGTGTGTGTGTGTGCACATATATGTATACATGTTGTATACATGTTGTTTTATATAACCATCCATTTATCTGTTGCATTGATTGCTTATTAGACATTATAAGAATCCCATATTTCCGGCAGTCGAGCATTGGGAGAGATGTTGAAGTGATTGAATGGAAAAACGATCAATGAGTGTGAAAAATACAATTGCAACATACCGGGGAAAACTAAGTCCTCCTAATCCTCCTACGTCGCCGTCATTGTTCGTTATAGCCCATGGAGAAGATAATGTCTTTTCCAAAGATTCGTTCGCAATCACAACCCTTAAATTTCTCCCCGTGTAATTCTTTATAATCATCGTGGGTGGAAGCAATCGTGTGGGAAATGCCGTACATTAATTAATTGCAAGCAATAGCCCCCTTGACAGGTAAAATAGATTGATGTTTTTCATTTCTTTGTTTTCACGGATAAGCATGGGTTATGTTCACCAAATTAAGCAAAGTTTGTCATCGTGTTTTACGGCAAGCAACTAACAAAAGTATTATTCACAGTCACAAGGAATAATAATGTTTAAAGCATACGGGCCTGTTTCACGTGATAATATGCATATGACTAGGACAGGTTTGAAAAGGCACAGCCTTATCACTAGGGCTCGCATTGTCGTCATAGTGATTGTAATATTACGATTGAACGCGTTTGTCGTTCTTAACAGTGCTACGCAATGAAAATCATTGACTGTCTCGTTGGTGTCACTCCAAAAACATATATAAGCAAACAAGTTTAACGCACATGTACACATATCTGATCGCAATACTATCTGTTCATTTTGGCAGCGTCGCCAGTCGCATACTCTAATATATCTTGAATATCTAATGTCAAAAGTTACTGCACAAATTTTTGTCTTTTCCGCGCCATTTATTTTTTGCGTTTACAAATATCGGGAAGTTTACAAATATCGGAATCATGATACATTCAAGTTAGATTATGAATAAAACATGATAATATTTACTTATGTTAAAGGAATGAAGCAATGAATACTGACCTAGTTATTCCCCACTGCCAATTATTAAACGCAGTTTTGTATCTATATTATAGTGATCTGATTTCGGTGTCTGTATGTTTGTTTGCTGCTGCTGCTGCAACAGAGCAAACGCAGTCGCGTTATAGCACCATCCATCAACACTCCTTATTTATAATCAGCTACGGTCAACCTGTCGGGAGACATTGCTGTGATTCATAGGGAACAATGTAACAAGTATCGAAGACAACCCAGATAGATGTAACTGTCGCTGAACATTGCTGAATTTTATTTGACCAACGGCAGAAACGCCGGGAGAAACAGCCCCCAGTATTTGGTAACGTTGGTTTACATTCTTATTATCCCAGATGGATGACGTTAGCAAGGACGTTTTTGGCAATACTGCATGGCACGCTTTCATTAAATTAAATGCAATATATCGTGACACATATAATTGACATCGTCTACTTGGATATTATGATAAAGTAACAAATATGACATATGCATGATGGCAATAGCCACATGAGGTAAATCAACGGTTCGCATAATTACTAATATCACTTGCAAAACAATTTAGAGACATTTGCTGCTGTCAGTTAAATCCGCATGATTGCTACACTGTTTTTGTTACTACAGTTTCATGAGAATTATGCGATGACATGAAAGATTAAGCTTTACTGCAGGGGTTTCGTCAAAAGGCTTTGCTTGTTGAACGTTAATTTGGTTGCGTGTTCCTCATCGGTGAGTCGCGGTATTATCCCATCTCCCTCACCGAGCAGTCAACCTCCAACTTGGCCATAGCGTGGAGGCTCTTGATATCAAGTACATATTGCGACTGTCATAGCAGAGGTTTAATCAAACGCGCTTTGTTGAAAGTTTATCTGGTTGCGCTTTCCGAATCCGGAAGTCACGGCATCATCCCATCTCCCCGGTTTCTCTTAACGAAATCGTAACATCTGCAAATCCGGACAGCACTGCTTGGATGCCAAAAATGAGAAGCAAAAATGAGTAACAAAATTAAACCTAAAAAAACCTTTAGCGACACAGACACAAACCTCGTGATTTTTCCTTCACGGTAGCTTAATAGCCTCATGACTAATGTTTGTGTAGGTTGCGGTTGACTATTGCGTGTAGCTGCCATCGCGATTAGTATTTAATCGAAAGGTCACGCGGATAACGTGGCAAAACACGTGTTTCTTCCCTACATCACCCACGCGACCATGCGATAATTAACACTAATTGTATAGCAGATCAATCACTCATTAGAAGGCCACCACGACTATCATCAATACCACCTGATTGGTAGGATTAACAGCTAATCCTACCACATGAAGACACGTACCTAATCCCAAAACCCGACTCAGGTGCTTTAGGAACCTTGACCTGCATACGCAATACATGTAATTGCAATTGATGCACAACCTTGTCCCCTAACGGACAACATTGTTCATTGTTTATGAATACTACTGCAGTAACTTATCATGCTAGCAATCCAGCAGCCCTCATATGTTAGTCTCTGATGGTTATTCGAGTGTTACATAGATTTTCGTGCCTGGAAACAATCTGCAGAGTGCCATTATATCTGCAGGCGATCAATATATCAACGTGTCATCGCATTGATTACCTAAGACATACGCTTTTACATGACAGCATCAATATAATTTGATATGAAAATATATTTTGTTCCTTTTTGGTAACATGTAGTACTACACAGTGAATACCAGACAGATTATACTTCGCCACAAACACCAACACTGCTCTGTATTGTTCCACTCTGGTAACTTCACTAATCGATTGTGATTGTAAACATTTCTGCAAAATAACTGACATACAAACAGGATGATTGTAATCTACCAGCAACGATAAACCATGTAAAGTACTGTGATTTGACTTTTATGGGTCTAACCATTGAGATCCAAAAAGCACATGCCTTTCTTACTGTACTGTGTACTGGCGATGCATCAATTTCAATAACCATACGAATTATCCATAACTATCAGGGTAGACACAATTCAATAAAAGTACATATAAGAACCTTGCAATATATGAAGGTTTTCTTGGTCAACATGATTGAGTTTCTAATTAGTAGCTGTGAATACTAAGAACAAGTTGATGATTACTGAATGATTGTATTGCTATATCGTCATGTTGCATTCTAGCTTCGATTTTTATTAAAACTGCGTATGTGGTGGATCGCTTGCCACGATACACAACACTGTAAACTTAACATTACGGTCCCGTTACAGGTATATTTTTCATTTATTGTACGCATTGCCGGTCTTTATTCATTTGATTCAATCCCATAAGTAGCTATTCAATATTTTTGCGGACGTTTCACTTCATGCTTTTGTTAGTTATCATATTATCGACGATCAATTTCAACGTCATCGATCTAAATGATCGGCATGTTTGTCATTTTACGCTGGCATCTTTCAGAATATTGGAAACAGCACAAGATAAGCGTCGATATGTAGATTATCATCATAGATAAGATAGCCGAAAAGCACATGATACGAGGTGCAAGAGATAGCGACATGTGCATTGACCATTAAACGGAAGAAATAATGCATAATGCAAATCCCATCAATATTGCACCCACAATCGAACATTCGATATGTCAATCAATAAGCAGAAATGTATTTACAAAGGGCTTCGTTATCAATTTTTATTATGAAATGCAGCCCGACGCTGTACTCAATAACATATTGACAAAACCTCTTGCACTGTCACTAACATTTGTCATCAATTACTTACAGACGACACATATCCAGACAGGTCCTCACTTTTGCTGACAACCCAAATGCTTACATCACGTCAAAAAATAGACACCCCACGTTTCGGAGACAGTGTGTGTCATCCAGCTAGCATGTCCAGACTCGTCAGCTCCCATCTAGGCTAATGTCATGTCCCCAGCGACCTCATTTGCAAGTTATAGCTAGTCACATGTACCTTTGCCATATCAGCTGCGTTCATAACTGATGATCTAATCAAATCCCACACATGCACACCTGCCAAACATTGCGCCATGTGCCATTCATCCTGGTAACATGTGCCGACATGTTCTAGAATAATAGAACAAAGAATGCAGCCCCACAAGGCTTGCCACTACTACTTATGTACCCTGTGCCTCACTGTACTATTTGAATGCCTGAAGAGCAAGATTATCGCACAAGAAGTATTGCCTCTCGTTATCGATTGGAATGTTACTGCTTGGTTTGTTGGTACAGGTACATAATAGGGGAACACAAGTCAAGACCATCATTCAGGTTATGACAGTCATAAACAATATACCGGTAGTGGATATATTCTGCTGAATAACATCTGCCGTTATTAGCTAAATAATGGTACTATGTTTGTGATAGGATCGATTTGATCCCGGATAAGTGAATACGATCACACACTTGCAGCTGTATTTACAACTAGAGGGTATATAAATCAACTCGATCGCAAAAAATCTGTCAACTCGAGATTAATGTTGTTTGATATTCCATGGTTATTGAGTACAGCTAATAAATATTTAACTCAAAACGCAAATTATGAATTGAAAGGATGAATTAAGATGTTTTATAATAATGACACCTTACTCTATGGATATGTTCGAACGTTGATGTACAGGATATGGTCATGGGACGGTATTGGATGGATTGTGACGGCCCATAACACACGGGCACACAAGAATAGACTGACTGTACCGACGGATCACGCATCGCCTGACTGTAACCAGACGGATCACACGACCTGACTGAACCCAGACGGATCACACGGACTGACCTGACTGTAACCAGACGGATCACACGAATGGTAACCAGACGGATGACCTGACTGTAACCAGACGGATCACACGGATGGCCTGACTGTAACCAGACGGATCACACGAATCACACGCCTGACTGTAACCAGACGGATCACACGGATGGCCTGACTGTAACCAGACGGATCACACGGATGGCCTGACTGTACCCAGACCGATCACAAGGATGGCCCGGCTGTAACCAGACGACTCACAAGAATGGCCTGACGGTAGCCAGACGGACCACACGAATGGCCTGGTTGCACCCTAACGGATCACACAAATGGCTTAACTGCGCCCAAACGGATCACATGAATCGCCTGCCTGTACCCAGACGGCTAACACGAACGGCAATACTGTAATAGAAGTATAAAGGCAGCAATGATAATCACGTCAACATTCGACTGCTGTCATATTGTGCCCCTCCTCGGTTGTATCAATGTTGATTGTCAATCAATCGATTGTACATTAGTATTTGCTCTCATGTGAGTTAGTAGGTACATGTTTACCATAGCAAGAACAAAATGTGACAGCTGTATTTGTTTAATTGTCGAACATAACGCAAAGGCAATTATTGACAGACCAGACGCCAGCAACTAAGACTTAAGAAAGTAATTTGCATAACATTATTGACATAAGGATTGGTATGGCATCACGTGTACGGCAGATATAGACAGATAATAGGCACCAAGTCCTTAAAAGCCTGTGAATACCTCTGGTCCCAATGTTTTATGTACTATTTAACAAACTCGCCTGGCATAATTACGCCATAACACATTTTCAATATCTGATTAAATATTAGCATTTGATGCGAATTTTGCCGAACTATTTGCTTTTTCCGCGTAATCTTTGTTCCCGACTTATGGTAGGTTCTAATTGCGAATGCAGAATAATGAATTTGACCGCATTGATATAATTTTAATATCTTATTGTCGAAAGCATTGGATCAGTTTATGCTTTGCGAAGCAATGTGGCGCATTCTTTGCGTGGGAGCCTATGCTCTAATTTGCACATAAAAACGATTTTCAGTCCAGTCGGACTAACGAATATTGAGTTCTGGCTCATCTGCGGTATTAATTTGACACAAAGCGTTACACCTCCTGTAATCTGGAGCGGAAGTCAACCAAACAGGCCGTTATGGGTCTTCTTTATACGAGCAGCATTGAAAGGCAATTTGGACGGCGCAGTTAGGTCATCTTGGCTAACAATTTGTAAAAAATAGAGCTGATGGTAAGAGGTTGACGGACGACGGTGATTCTGTCATTAGGAGCGTTTCTTTAAATCGACATCGCCTAATAACCTTTTGACCACATATGTGATAAGATCTCTCCATTAACATGTTGACAGAAACGGGGGACAGAATGCTGCTGCAATTTAAACAGTGTGTTTTTCTGGTACAAACTATTATGCAAAGTTGCTCTAATGTCCACATAAACTTTAAATTTTGGAACAATCATGCACCTTTTGTCTTATATATTCAAAGTTATAAGGACAAGTATTAAAATCGCATTCACCTATTAAAGCTATTGTTCCTTAGCATTACATCGATGTCGTCAATTAAATGAAATTAATGTGATGTATTTGCATTGAGAGACACATACGTTTCCGGGGCGTCATTAAAAAGGGCAGAAATGGAACTGATAAACACACGTTTTATGCCATGATCGTCAGTCTATGTCTTACATCAAGTACAATACAGCCAACATAATTAGTAAGAGCCATCTAAATTCCATCTGCCTATTAAGCAAATTCCCACACTAACCGTAAGCAGACCAATTGGGCTGAAAAGTGCCCATGTAAATGACTCAAAATATAATATGAAACTTTAAATCACAACGAATAAAGCATACATATATATTGAATGTGGAAGTTATCAGTAGGTAAGTAAGTCAGCTAGTCAGTGAATGAGTGAGTGCATGAGTGAGTGAGTGAGTGTGCGAGTGAATGAGTGAGGAAGTCGGTGAATGAGTCGGTGAATGTGTGAGTCAGTCAGACAGTGAGACAGTCCTCTAGCGCGAGTGTGTGAGTGAGTGACTGAGTGACTGTGTGAGTCAGTAAGTGAGAGAGTGACTGAAGTTAGTGAGTGAGAATGTGAGCGAGTGAGTAAGCGAGTGGGTAAGTGAACGAGTGGGTGAATGAGTGGGTGCGCAAGTGAGTGATTGAACGAGTGAGAGAACGAGTGAGTGAGTAAATGAGTGAGCGAGCGAGTAAGTGTGTTAGTGAGTGCGTAAGTGAGTGAGATAATGAGTGAATGAGTGAGTGAGTGAGTGAATGAGCGAGTGAGTGAGTGAGTGAGTGAGTGTGTCAGTGAATGTGTGAGTGACTGAGTGACTGAGTGACTGAGTGAGTGAGTGTGTGAGTGAGTGATAGAGTGACCGAATGACTGAGTGAGGTAATGATTGACATTGACAGAGTGAGTGTGTGCCACTAACAGGCCCCTTACATTGTGCATCGATGGATGAAAGAGTAACCAATGAGACACAAATGGTCTGTTCGTTGATGTAGGCTGTCAATAGCATGATATTTGTGATTGATGTTTCTATATAGTTATCGGAGATCTCTTTCTCATCTAAATGAGTTCTGAGCAGGGCATGGAACTATCAGATGTGCGGTTTTCATGGAGCCAGCATAAATGCATGATCCTCCGCAATTGTCTAATGGTGTACATACTATTGTAAATATCATCGATCTCATTAATACGTAACGCATCACACTGGTCATTGATACGTAATGCATCACACTGGTCAAATTACAAAGAGCACTGCGAAAAACTAGCGTGTGCACTGATTAAGACAGCAGGTGAAACAATATGCATTTGTACGTGTCTGTCGGCAAGGTAAATTTGAATGAACGGTAGAGTATGTGGGCACAGAGATGTGAATTGTGAATAAGACAAATCACTGTTATCATGTGGTCTTGAAACACGGTCAATGTGTTGGATAGTGTTGAAGACCATGATTCCGTCCATTTCCAGCCTCCACTAAGTTCATAATCGGTGATTATAGTATGAGAGTTCACAGCACAAACCCGTATCAATTTGGGCTAACATTTGCAAACATAATTACTAATCGTATTGTAAACTGTTCATATGTTGCGGCATTAAGTCAAGTGAAATATTACCCTGATTAACAAAACGGCAGAAAATTGCTCCTGGCATTACAATAGTACCATTTAAAACGCATCAATTTGGGCTAACATTTGCAAACATAATTACTAATTGCATTGTAAACTGTGCATATGTTGCGGTATTAAGTCAAGTGAAATATCACCCTGATTAACAAAACGTCAGAAAATTGCTTCTGGCATTACAATAGTACCATTTAAAACCTTAACATTCAATATTTTCTTATCCGCCCCAGTATTAAGTAGACCCAGCTCCTTCTACCTGATTTTCCAAGAAGATTCTCTTGCTTGTTAATAGCTTCTTTGCACCATTGTTATTTGTAGACGAACAATGCAGTCACATAAAGAATGTAATAACTTGTTGCCCACGCCACCTGCTGACATAGTGAATTCTAAACTCGAGGTACGTCTCGTTTATGAAGCTAATATGAGACCGATTTATGGGAGTTATACGATGTTAATCAGCAAAGAAGGCCACAAAAGTTTCAGCTCTTTTCAAAACACGTAAGGAAGTGACTTGAAATGCTCAATTGTCCAAAAAGCAACTTGATTTTGTCAATTGTTGCATTGATTAATCCTACCGACTGTGCTGTAGTATTTGGTCGAATGTTCAGTGTCGTATATATTGAAGACTGAGAGCATAGCAGAGATGAGATTCCAACAAAATGGAAATCCCAGAGGATATTGAAGACAGTTTGCGCCCGACCTTGCAAACGATATTTGGTATATCTACGTCACGGGCTACTCATACCCGAGGGAGCACACAAATGCTTAGCCGAACACTAAACAAAGTATTCGTCATAAATTACAGATAAAGATAAATTCAATACACGTTACTACTCATAACTCAGCTTTGTATTATTGGCAATCAGGGAGATATATCACAATCTTATCATCACAATAACGCTGAAATGCTCAGGCATATCACATTCGATGTGACGTTTGGGACTATGTTTTGCACAGGCATAAAATACGCTGCCAAAAGCAATCTAATGTTAATTATTGCGAACAACATATGAGACACAAATAGACAAAAGGATTGTAAAACATGCAATTTAATAGCACACTGTCGTTGATATCGCTTTTCTACCCGTCTTGTGCATCGTTGGCACCAATTCGGGATGCTATTGCAGTAACTATGTCCAGCATAGAGCTTTCAATAAAGCTTCTGTTAGATGTAAACGATAATTGTATAATATGATGATTTGCTACAAATTATACTGTAGAAAGCATTTAGATTCCGTTAAAATGGTAGATACTACTGTAATCTATATGCTAAAGCTATTATAAATACACAGTTGCTAAATTCAAACATAAATAATAAAACTGTATTACAATGTGGCATCTTATTTATTACAGTTGTTCCATTATTTGAATAGATGAAGTTGAAGTGCGCATGTGTTGATGCCAGTATAAAATATTTAAACAAATGATAAATTTGCTACAACACGGCTAATAACTAAATTCTGCTTAAATGATAGAAGTAGTAATTCTCTCAATTAATGTCGAACGTTTATCCACATATTAGGTGCAACACAAGATTCAACAATATATCTTCATATATCCAAGTATCTAGCCACCAATACTTATAATGAATTGTTAACA
>CM067343.1:56843230-56880730 GCA_034190875.2 Urechis unicinctus | reverse complement strand
TAAAAACTTCAATTAGAGAATAATGGTCTGCAATCACGATTGTTGATTTGCACATTTTGTCGTAAACTTAGTGTGAGTGTAGAGTGTTAAGCTGGTCTGCGAGCGGCATATTCATTTGTAACCAGGTGGCTGCAAAAGGGCAAGGTCAACTGTCTATACGCATCTATATATTTATAGTCGTCACATGTACATACTGCACTCGTTTTGGTTAGAAATATTGCAGGTACTCTAAACAACATAATAGCATTTTCATGGTGAATTTCTATTTGTATGCCACATATAGAGGGATTTAATTCATGATGAACATGCATATGTTGTATTTTGCCAATCTGCGTTGTTACCGTAGTCGATACATGCTTGCCTTTATTCCCCTGTATTAATAGATAAGATATGCGCATAGTGATGGCTGGCTTCATTTTGCACTATGTGAGTAATTGTGATTTGCGCTTCGAGGGCACAGCTATAAAACATCAGTAATCCTCCAAACGGTCAGGCTTGAAATACGCAGACGCCTCAATAGACAATTGCCAAATTTATAAAAGAATACAAATTGTTTTGACAACTTTTAATCGATGGTCTACCAATGACCTCGTTTTGATTGATCGTGATAGCGCTGTGCATACTGAGTCAGGCAGAAATCAGCTACCCGGTCAACGATACCGATATTTTATATATTTAATCTTTTATGACCTATCAATGCAAGAGAATCGTTTTCCTGGCAAACGCTACATCGGTCATGCATGTTTACTCTAGTGGTTTATGAATACCTTACATTCCATTGCAGCCGCTGGTTGTTTGCAAATTGTCACATGAGTGCACTGTAAGGTCAATGCGTAAGGATGCTTATGTCCCAACGTCTTTTCAGTTTATGCATAAATGTGTATACACAAAGGTGTTTGTGACGATAACTTGTATTTATCAGCTCTTTGTAAGACCAATTTATACCGTAAATCCTTATAACCTTGGTCATAAAGACAACATGCGATAAAAGTCTATGCGATGATAAAGACCGTCAGGGGCCCCACCAAACGTATTAACTCGACCCACGCACGGAGGCACTGCACGCTGTATCCTGCCTGCTTGATATAAAGTCCCTAACCGCCGTCATCATAGTCTATTCCATCAATCCTAAGATGAGCTTAAGCTGCTTGACCTTCGTAAAGCGAAACAAAAGGTAAAAACAACGTATAAACAGGCATATGTTATAACTG
Organism: Urechis unicinctus; assembly: GCA_034190875.2. Taxonomy (NCBI): domain Eukaryota; kingdom Metazoa; phylum Annelida; class Polychaeta; order Xenopneusta; family Urechidae; genus Urechis; species Urechis unicinctus. Next base: position 56,879,519 of record CM067343.1, on the reverse strand, counting down.
CAACAAATTGGACGTAATGTCACAAATATTGCAGTGAGACCTGTTTAAATCTGTAACAGAATAACCAGGTTCATTCCATGTTGTTAAACGGTGCTGAAACCATTGATTGGTGAATACATAGATTAAACAATATACTGTGCATAGAGTTAGTTTTCCTTTTAAAGAATCGATAAACAATCCACAATGTAAACATAGCGCCGCGTTTCACGTTGGAGTTGGTCTTAGCTTAAATCCAAAGATCTAATGAAACGATCATCGCTTATATGGTGCATATCCTGTATTGTAGATACGATCACGATTACGTACCTAGGAAATAAAAAGATTAGAATTACAAAAATATACATGCAGTGGTAAATTTCCTATCCATGAATATAAATAGCCCTACGCATTAGCATTGCTGGCACGGATGTTTTATGATAAATATAACACGTTATCATCGCCAAAAGCTTAACTGTTAATACGATATGTGTTGACGTGATAATGCGGATATTCTGTTCGCGAAAATGTGCGCAAACAGAATAATGTTAATCCGTGTTTATACAGTCAAACATCCGGAATATCGTTCATGTAATCTACCTTTGAACAATAGTTTATCTCCCTTACCTTTACATTTATTGGCTAACTTTGGTATATTTTAGTCAGCTGGCGTTGTTTACATCACCCATTCCTCTCTCTCACTCACTCAGTCGCTCTCATAATCTCTTTCTCTCTATCTCTCTCTCTCAAGAGAATCCTCTGCGAACAATTGATTGCTATACATACGAAATGTTGCTTTAATTTGGACCGTATGACAAACAATCTGAGTGAGTGAGTGAGTGAGTCCGCCAGTCAGTCAGTCAGTCAGTCAGTGAGTGTGTGCGTGAGTGAGTTACTGAGTGAGTGAGTCACTAAGTGAATGAATGCGTGAGTGAGTGAGTGTGTGAGTTAATGCGTGAGTAAGTGAGTATGTGAGTGAGCGAGTGAGTGAGTGAATAAGTAAGTGAATAGGTGAGTGAATAAGTAAGTGATTAAGTGAGTGAATGTGTGGATCAGTCAGTCCGACAGTCAATCAATGCACCAGTTAGGCTGTAGTGCACATACTGTTTTAAGCATCATCAAGCAAACACGTTATTGATTTGTAAAGCACACGCCATTGATTGAAGCATCAAATTACAAGGCTGTGAAATTTTTGCATATCCACTGATTGGGACAAAAATGAAGCCACGTTACCGTGCACGTGCACGTATGCTCCGTTTTGCTGCACCCAGGTTTATATCCGCCCCAGAATTAAAATACAGACCTTCCAAATAATGACCTCCTCCAAGAAGACTCTCTCATGGTTTATTGGCTTCTTTGTACCTCCTTGTTAAAGTCAAACAATGCTGTCACAAGAAGATGGTCATCAGTGGTTGTATTTGCCATCTGCTGTAGCAATGAATCTTAATCCTGAGGCACATGGCGTTTTATACAGCAAAACACAGAGTTATACGATGGCAATCAGCAATAAAGGCTACGAATGTTGAAGTTCTTTTCAATAGACGCAAGGTGTTTTGACAGAGCCATCCTTCAATTTCCAGAAAGCAATCTGTAGGTGCTAACTGAGACGCATATGACATTCAATGTGACGGTTAGAATTACTGTTCGGCACAAACACAAAATACACTGTTACAGGCAACCTGGTATTAGTTATCGAGAACAATAGATGAGATGCAAACATAAAATGGGATTAAACGTTTAAAGCAGGCTGATATAAGTATCACTTCTTTACCCGTGTTTCTCATCGTTGGAACTATTGTTTTAATACAAGAGCATCAACTATGTATCGCTTCATGTAACGTCTGACAAAAGGTTTCTGATAAAAAGTGATAATAGAGTAATATCATACAATTATACGTTAAAAAGCCTTTGTATTAATTTCCGTTTCACTGGTAGAAGGCACTGTGAGTAGCATAGTAATCTGTATGTTAAAGCTAGTGCGTAGATACAGAATCTTGAATCACAACGATTTGTAAACTGTACGGATTTCAATAACTTGCAATCTCTTAGGGAAGGAAGTTCTTGCGTGAAACTGTGCAATGATGTCCAGACGACACATACATCCGGTATTATGTGCTACAATGTGCTTTAGATTTCTTCCTATCAAACCCAGTTTTTCTATTATTTAAAATGGTGACGTTGATGTGCAGATGTGTTGATGTTAGTATCAAAAAACTGGCGGCACAAGTAGAAGGTGACATGATTAGCTGATACGTTCGCTAAATCAATGCTTGTACTTGTTTACAATTTGAATCAAACCACGAAAATGCAGGAGTTATTCTATCCATTATTCTATGGATAAATTTATTATATTGGCGCTATTGAACTGAATCTACAGAGATACAATATTATGTTTCATTAAAGTACCTGACCGACAGTGGTTGAGGCTTATATCATTTAGTCGCTGCTTAAGTATGTCAGGTTATCTACGTCGTGGCATGATACCTGTTTTCACGATGGTATGCACTGGCTGCATAGAATATATGTCACTTGTCAAATAGCACGTCTTGCTTCTTCTTTTTATCCATCTGAACATATGACAAGATATAGTCTAATGCTCCCTTGAGTCACATTATAACATTCAATAGTTAATGGGAAATTAGCCATGAGACGGGGGAGGATTTTTTGTCTAGCACTTGTATCACTTGGGCTTGTATAACAATTAGAGACATTCGCTTTTGTCAATTTAAAGCCACTTGAATGATATGCAATCGTTCGGTACAACGGTTACATGATATTTTGAGTATGACATTGAAGACTATAGCTATCTTAACATTTCACCCGATTATCATCAATACTAATGCCATATTAAGTTTTGTCCCGATTGGTCGAATGAATAGCTCCTGAGATCACATGCCATCGTACATTACCTCAATGTTGCGATGTAGGTGCTCTAGTTACACTGCTGTACATATGCAACACATTTAAGTGCTTTTGATATAAAACTCAAGTGCTCTAATGGACACAGTTCTGCATTGTTTATGGACACTAAAGCAGTGACTAGTCTGCACCTGCAGCCATCATATATCATGCCTCAATGGTAGCGTCAGTGTTCTATCAATTTTCATGCTTGGGAACCATCCGCAGCAGTGTACCGTTATCTATGAGGGTTATCACTTCATTGGACACCTACGAAATATGATTCTGCATACAGATCCAAGATCTGACAGTATTTGTATGTTATATATTGGCGCGTATACGATGCAAATTCACTTGTGTTCGTTATAAATAACTTGTGGTAGTCAATACCCGACAAATTATTCTTACTATTCCAAAACACATGAACATTGTTCGTTATTGCATTTCTGTATTTGTATTGTCAATGTGTTCACATTTGTTTACGTCATCAATCCATATACGTCGAATTACGTGGAAATGCAGCGCGTAATTATACATACGGTGTTACTGCCTATCACGACTAGGAAGTGATTCATATCTAATGAACAAGGTGTGGGCTATGACATTCGGCCTTCATCATACATTAGTTCCATTGCTCATTAGAATTACAAATAGGTAGGGTTTGTTTTTGCAAAGATAGCATCTGTTCCAGATTAAACGGTTAAGCCGAAACTAGACCAACAATCCTAACATTCAGTCATCTTCTGCTATGCCACATTTGCTACTGCATAAACGTCCCATATAAGTTTCTTTATAACAAAGCCAAAAAGCCAAATGGCTATTAAGTAGAACAAACAAAAGCATGAACCTTCTACTAATGACACAAGGAGCGCAAATGAGGCTTCTTTGCTGATCTAAAAAGCACTTGATGGGCACTGTTTGCAGGAGATATCCACGGCAAGAATCAATAAATCATCCAGATTGAATGCTTGTGGTCGTGTATGTCATCTATGACGCCAACAGAAAGACACCGTTAGGCAATCATTCAAGCGGAAAATTTAAAAGAGTCCTCCATTTATCTTGAGAGTACCACTGGCAGCGTAATTGCGCGCTTAAATTGTAATTGTCGTTGAATTAATACTTGAGTAACGTTATGTGGCTGTACAATGGAATTAGTTGTTTTCCTGCAAATAAGCAATGTACATTGGTGCATAAAGATACCTTTCCGACTTTGACACCGTCTGCGTTTTGCTTGTTATGATGCAACTTAGTGCTTGTTGTGGACCAAATGCTGTTTTGAGCCAATTAAAACTAACACATTACTTTCCACGGTTGTCAAGTTGCCCGTAATATATAATTTGAATCGGCTTGTCAAGGGTCTCGTTTGCTTTATGTATAATACGGTACTCGAAAAGCGCAATTTGGCTTTACATCGATGTGACTTTATTCGTGCTCGTTTACGTCACATATATACAGCTCATGAATTCCTGCTGAGAGATTAGCCAATTGAAAAGCCCCTACAACCTTTAATACGTTCTCATCTAAGGTGCAGATCTGATTCTTAATTGTGATCGATTTAGGAATTATATTTTCGGTAGTACCAATTATATTTGCTGCTTGCTGCATAATATGTTAACTGAGATGCAATATAACCGTTATAGAGCGCGTGCCATGGTGCCACCACGATATGTTTAACAGCCCAGACATGTTGTGGGTCACGATTTCCCAGCGTTTGATAGCCAATCTGATATCAGATTCTATAAAGTCTCAATTACCTACATGCTATATGCGCTGGCAAGTGATTGCAGAGCGACAATAAAGCAGCTTCATATCCCTGCTCAATTCTAGCCAACCATAAACACTCCATAATTACTACTTGCTATGCTATAATTGTAATGTTTATTGCAAACACATGGGAGAACCGAGATAAAAGAACAGTCGGAAAAAGCAGAAACGCGTTTTCGGACAGTTATTAGCTACTTTATTTGCTCTGTTCCTGTTAACGCCTATAGCATATCCAAACGTTCGTTCCAGGATGTGTTATTTATGTTCAAGGTCAAGCCTTATTCTATTCTTACCCGATACTGTATGCGTGTGTATCAGGTTAGCAGCTATGCCATTTGTGATCATCATTATATAGATATAGAAAGGTGATAACATGCTAGAGACGTTTCTCATACGAAAAGACGAGGCAGAAATTAAATATCGGTCATGTATAAAGTAGATATACTGCAAATTGGAAAGCTCATGACCTTGATTCGTGTCTCGCACCTCACAATGTCACAAGGTTCTCTAGAAAGAAGTTCAGATACATATCGGAGGATACATATATTCTACAGTTTCCCTTAATATATCAATGTTAGAAGCACTACAGATATGATTAATGATATAATTGCTTATACATGCGGTGTTACTCTCTTTCTGTCTCATATAGTGGGGTATCATTCTGTTATTAAACGTGCGCATGTTCTGTTATGCCATTCTGCATCGTTATCGTAGTTGATACATGCTTGTCTTTAATGCCTTATATCAATGGATAGGATGTGCGTCCGACTTTGGCGTTATCGATGACTTCATTTAGCATTACGTGAGTTATTGTGAGGTACAGGATATAGTGCCTCGACGGCATACCTATAAAACGTCAATAAGTCACGCAATGATCATGCATACAAACCGCAGACGATTGCAGAATTAATTGAAGGACACAAATTACTTTGCATTGCCAACAACTTACAATAGATTGTGATTGCGTTGTGCATAACTCATCCCCGTCAACAATGCCGGCATTTAATGTCTTTTTTGACCTATGAATGCCGGGGAACATATTTCACTCATATGGAAAGTACATTAGTATCTTGAAAAAAAATTATTATCTAAGGTGGCGCTCAAAGTATACTGAGATAAGCACAATTGTACTAGATCCTGGTGATAAACGGCACTGTGACATCTTCATTGTCATCTGTTCATGTATGTGCTCTCGATTGGTTTATGAATACCTTGACCTTCGTTGCAATCGCTGGTTTTTCGCAAATTGTCACATGAGTGCATTGTAAGTTCAATGCGTAAGGATGCTTATGTCTCAATTCTTTTCAGTTTAAACAATAACGACCATAAACAAAGGTTTTTGATAACCTGTATTTATCAGCTTTTTAAAACCAACGAATCTCGCAAAACCTAATCACCGCCGTGGTCATAAAAACGGCATGTAATAAAAGCCTATGTGATGATAAAAGCAGTCAAAGCCCCCACCGAATGAACTAACACGACCCAAGCACAGAATCACTCCACGCTGTACCCTACCTGCTTTATATGAAGTCCCTATCCATTGTCATTATAAGGCATTCCATCAACGCAAAGATGAGTTTTAGCTGCTTGACCTTTACTACGAGCAACGCAATATCGCGAATATTAGATTACCACTATTTGTAGCTGACGTGAGAACGGTAGTTATTAATAATAGAAAACCATAGGTTCATTCGTGCAATGTGAGCATATTTTGTTTGGAAGTTGAATAATTTAATGTTAACAACCGTGCATTAAACTACTGTACACAATGGTGTCGTTATTACTCTAATAATCATGGGCTGCATAAATATCGAATTAAACCATCATATATGATGTACTACACAATTGTAGTTTGTTCATGATGGGCTATTGAGTTTTGTGTACGAACCATTGATTGTTAGAGATGAAACAAAGCTTAATGCGAGCAAGTGATATTTGGAATGATATTGAAACGATTAGAAAGAAAAATGTTGAGAGAGTTAGGCATAATGCAAATTAAGTGTAAAATGCTAGTCATAACCTTTATTTTGCTTTGAGAAAAGCGTGAAGCTAAGAAGAGTCGACCATCATTGTTGGGGGCATTACAGCCCTTGGAGAACTCAATGTCTTATCCCAAAATACGGTCGCAATAACGCGCCTGTAATTGCTCCCGGTGCAACACATGGTTATCATCGTGGGTGCAAGTAATCATGCAGGAAATACTAAACGATATTAGCGTTCGCATCCATCAGGAAGGGATTCAATGACAAAACTCAAACGCGGACATTTCATTAGATGTGGATGAGCATGGGTTATGTTGACAAAATGAATCATTGTCCACTGTACAATGTCAATCAATATAAAACAAACCTGTTAATATTAGTTTGAGAAAATGGACTCGTTTTACTTGTGCGTTAAATCTGATATGATCATTCTCAAACAAACAACGATTGCTTATTAAGAACAGCCACACGTAATCAATATTCATTATATTTATTTTTGAGTCGAAAGGATTTGATAAATGATGGAAGCTTGCATAGATCATCAACTTAGCCAAATACTCGTTGGTATCAGGGATCAATCATAACGTTACATAGACTGTTATCTGGTGCGGCGTCTGAGCGAGAAGCATTAAAATGCAATCTTGGAAGGCTAGTTAAGGCTATCCAGGCTCGCAATGAGTAGGCGTCGAATATGAGGAGGATAATGGACCATGGCGATTGTGTAATTTTGACCATTACTTTGATCACCATCTCCAACTAACACGTCTTCAAAAATTGAGACAGAACCAGCATATACCACATTCAGACAGAAAAAGGGGACCGATTGTTGCGCGAATGATACCATGTGGGTGACTGAAGGGTGAATATGCAACTTAATGTTAAAGACGATATTTTATATATCAATATTCAAAATGTAACTAATGAGTGAGTGAGTTAGTGGGTAAGTGAGTGAGTGAGTGAGTGAGTGAGTGAGTGAGTGAGTGAGTGAGTGAGTGAGTGAGTGAGTGAGTGAGTGAGTGAGTGAGTGAGTAAGTGAGTGAATGAGTGATTGCGAATGAGTGATTGCGTGAGTGAGATGCGTGAGTGAGTGCGTGAGTGAGTGAGTGCGTGAGTGCGTAAGTGAGTGAGTGAGTGAGTGAGGGAGTAATTGAGTGAATGAGCGAGTGAGTGAGTGAGTGAGTGAGTGAGCGAGAGATTGAGTGAGCGTGTGAGTGAGAGAGTGAGTGAGTGAGTGAGTGAGTGAGTGAGTGAGAGAATGCGTACATACATACATGCATGCATACATTCATATAAACATACATACATACATACATACATACATACATACATACATACATACATACATACATACATACATACATACATACATACATACATACATACATACATACATACATGCATACATACATACATACATACATACATACATACATACATACATACATACATACATACATACATACATACATACATACATACATACATACATACATACATACATACATACATACATACATACATACATACATACACTAAAACTTCCAAATAATGACTTATTCAGTGGTTGTATTCGCCACTGGCTGTGATGGTGAATTATAATCTCCAGGAATATGTTATTTGTCCGTCAGAGACAAAACATTGGGCTTATAAGACGGCAACTAGCAATAAAGGTTACAGGTCGTACAGCACGTTTCAATTGACGTATAACAGTTATTTGCCAAAGAGCAACAGAAGCTTGTTGTTGCCAATTATCATACTGGCTTAGACTAAATCAGTCGAGTATTCCGGGTCGGATACATTGTTACATTGTTATTGGAGACATAGACCATACAGACGTGGGCTTCCAATAAAAGGGAAGTGCCATTGGACATATAATTCTGTTTGTGTCCGTCCTTGAAAAGGACATTCGGTATATCTGCGTTTTGGGTTCCTCACGCCTAAGAGTGCACACAAACATCTAGCCATTTGTCTGTTAATATCATAGAAAATGATAAATACAATCCGCATTACTACTCATAAATACTCATCTCTCTGATTGCCCATATAACGAAACTGATATGTCCCGATATATTTTCCTCTACGAAATTTCTCGTTCAGCAGTTTACCTTGTGGCGTTGATTATCCTTTAATATTATTCATAACAAATAAGAAAAAACTATAGGTTATGCATTAATTCCGACCCAACACGTGGCTTTGTGTTTATACCCAACAGATTTATGATTTGCAGGTTAATGAGTGTGCTAATTTTGATTATGAGTATTTGTTAATCATTTTTGCTGCTGTCAAAGTGCGCGAATATATAACATAAATTCAAGTAATGAAGAAGTGATTGTAAATTCGGTCGTCCATTTAAATCAAGCCATGTCATATGTTTTATCCAACATAAGCTAACATATCTGAAGCTGTAAGCCCATATTCATTTCATAGATCGAACTAAAGGGAAATTAGAGCATTGCACGTCGCTAAAATAAGACAATTAAACAACGGTTTATTTAAAGGTTAAGGACTATGGTATTAAGAATATCATTTGTTTGGCTTGTCATGATATAATTTATATCGGGTATTGTTTACTTATTCTGTGCGCGGGATATTGCATTAGCAAAACAAATTTGATATCGCGCGGAGTGCATCAGCAGTTGTCTTTCACTAGTTACAATTGTTCACACTGCTAACATCAGTAGTGATGCTGATTCACATTTCAAATGCTGTTTAACCTGATATCGGATAGTCCTATTATGCAACAAATATTATATAAAAGTTGTACTACCTATTCATCAATTCTGTCAGCAAGATTGAACAGTACATTTAAAAGCAGTATCACTAAAAATTGGAATCGTACCGTCTTTGCCTCTAATGTGATATTGTAATGTCTCATGTGGTTTTCTTGGACTCTTAATGCGCCAATTATACAACATATCAGCTAACAAGCGACAACCGATCTGAATAAGGCCCTTTTGAGTTTTGCATTTATCAAAGCACTTACCTTGATCAAATAGTGTGCAATGTGTTGCTATTTCCGTCCAGTCGCCACATTATGAGACAGCAAAGTCGACTTAAGAGCACACTTGTCACGAATCTCCAGTCTGCTTTCCACCTGTGTACGTAAATATGGCATATCATGCAATTATGTGGTAATATGTGCAATAAGCCGTTTATTGTTGTCTAGGCAAAAACATGTCGCTGGGTGTTTAGTCAAACAAGTCGAAGGCGCCTGCTATTATCGTTCTATGGTTACTTATCCTCACTAAGTCACATTTCCGCAATCCTTAGCCGTCTTTCGTTTGAATAGCAAATGAGATCAGGCGTATAACCAAAGTAATGACGGCTTTGCTGTGTAAAACGCAGAAAAGTAATCAATATTTCTTCTACAGTCAGGAAACCGAATGACCCAAAATATAAAGCCGAGTAATACATTAAACGTGACATACAGCGTTTAACGGCACGCTAGGACGTTATGAGGCTTACAAATGTGGGGTAAATACAAATTTCAAGAGAGTTATAGAAAAGTAAAATTTAACCCATAAGTTAACGCTGAATCATTTCAATAATGTTATTGATGTATCGAACATTCATTAGTATATAAGGTTTCATAACATACGACACAATCCGCTCTGTTACAACCACGGTCTTTTGTATGAACTATTTCAGACATAGCTCAAGATACGATGTATGAAAAAGTCACATAGCTATAAAGCGAGATTGCATTTTATGAAAACTGCAGAATACTTCAAGCAAGTGAGAAGTCTTTTCATGTTGTATATGGCAAGCTACTGAGCACCCACATAGACGCGTTTGTTTTGACGTTATGTGTGACCCAGCGAGCCCCATGTTGACCCAGCGAGCTCCGTTTATATATATATATATATATATATATATATATATATATATATATATATATATATATATATATATATATATATATATATATATATATATATATATATATATATATATATATATATATATTTATGTATATGTATATATACGTATTATATATATATATATATATATATATATACGTATTTATATATACATATATATATATATATACCCGTATGTTTATATATATATATACCCGTATGTATATATACATATATATATATATATATATATATATATATATATATATATATATATATATATATATATATATTTATATATGTGTATGTGCGTGTGTGTGTATATATATGTATCAATTCAAATATATATGCATATATATATATCACATTCTGTACATTTGCATTGATCGCAAAACAACCATATGAACATCTGTTTGTTGATTCTTATTGTTTATTTCACTTGATTTGTGTCTCAGAATCGTGTTCTCATGTATAAGTCATCGTTATATTATCGTATGGAAGGTGTATGGTTTCTGAAAGTACATCTCGGAGCCCAATTATGTAAAAAGTGTTATGACGATGTTAAAATATACAATATCTTAAAACATGACGTTCTGCATACATTAAGTATAGGGAATACCAGAAAAAACGTTTGTAAGCTGGTTGAAATTTTTGCATCCCTATTATAAGCAATCATTTGAATATGTTCAAATATGGCCCAGCATGGCAATAAAAAAATAAATACAATTTGCTGTGACGTCAGCTGTCAATAATTTGTCTTTTTATATACCACTGGATATTTTGTAATGGCCACCGAGTGTGATGTATGTATTTTTCCGTCGAATGTTTTATCCATCCAGCCTAATAATGATCCTCTTTAAGCTTACGGACACGGTACCGACCGTTGTTCACCTTGTTTTATAGTGATCGAACTCTCTTAGCCCAAAGTATAATGATTGACATTTTCAACCATGAATATCAATATCATCATTCTAAATTAGAAAAAGAAACGCATAACAGGTGCGCGGGTCCTGAAAGGGTCATTAATATTTAATAGATGGTGCAATATGCTGTGGTTATTATTAGACTAATTGAGAGCTGACCATAAAGTGAATGCTTTCTCGTGCTGCTTATTTAATGTGCATATAATGTCAAGTATATTATAACCACTGAATATCAAAAACCAAATAATCAACATGAAATAGATTGGAATAGAAGCCCAAGGACAAATTGATTATATGGATAAAAAATGTCATGGACTACCCGTTTTCAACATTTCAAGGAACCATAACCGTTTGCCAGTTGTGTTCAGGGCTTGCCTCGAAAGGATCAACCGATGCACTCTGCTCATGGTAATGCAAAATCAAACTGTTCCTGATATGGTATGTTCAAAAGTAGATTTAAGTAGTACGAGCCGCATGGATACCGTGTGCGAATAATGTTGCTGACATCATAATTTTACTATATTGTGTTGATGTGGCTTTGTGCGGCAATTGTTTCTGAACAAACTCGCAAGAGCGCCCATTGTCAAAGAATAATTAAAATGATATTGGCATATAAATTAAGAATATCAACCACTGTCATTGTCACCCAGTAGGTGACGATTACGGGGGTTGATAACTGTCAGTTGTAATGAAAATTATTTAAATGATAAAATAACAGCGCCATTCGTTAATCATCCATATGTGAATTACTACAGTACACCAAATGCATACATAATCAAAACTTATAACGGCGGTCTTACCGGTGACGCGTCCCTTACTTTCACTTTCATAGATCTACAAATATTGCCAACCGAGAACTGGTCCTTAAGTGCACTGCCAATGTTTATAAATAACTATTCCATGGGTCACAACGCGATAAGAAAAGTTATATTCCTTTAATTATTCCCAAGGTTTATTTATATTCCCGGAGTTTAGAGTTATCGGCACAAAACTGACAAAACAGATCGACACAAATAGGATTTGATTCATTGAATATTATGTATACCTAGCTGTGTTAACCATTTAGATGTCGTGCTTCAAATGATGCTGGCTCTAACAAACGGAAAGCTTCGTTTGTAACCTAAATCTGGCATAAATTCAACGAGCTCCGTAGCATGTCAGTTCTTTCCAATATACCTATGCCACATTGAGGGAATGGTGACAACGTTTGAATTGCATGTTCTAAATGGGGCTTAATAAGAGCCCTCTTTAGTTTGATAAACACTCCCTTAGCGCGACTTGTGAATGTCCGCCTGATTATTCTGAGCACTGTTGCTGCACTGCACTGTATGCTGAATTTGAGTTGGAGATCAATTATGACACCTTAATTTCTTTCCTCTAGGGGAAAATTCGATATTAAACATTTCGTCCTTTATCCGAGCTTTATTTTCAATGCGGTTATCAAGCAGTTTGCATCGCAGACTGGTGATATTGTAACTCAGATATAAACTTGACTTCTTATTACCATTATTATACATGACAATGAAGCTTGAGGAGAAATTGATTGTGCATCGAAACCAAGATCTGGAAGGTGCGGATACATTCTTGATATTTCTCATCGCTCATCTACTAAGAGTGACAGTGGATTAATACAACATTGATTAACCGTAACTTGAAAACAGCATTGACCTACATGCTATGGAAGTTGCAATAGACGCAATTTTATATTGTTTGAGGTTTTATTTCATCCAATCGAAGTTTTATTGCAGTCTTTTGGTTGAATGGTACTGCCCGTTGGTTTGGTTTAACTTCTGGAAACAATTAGTGCATGGTTTAGATACACGAATCAGGGACAGATATATATTGATTATGAATAATAAACAATACGATGAATACCACAGACTACGTTTGATTCTTCTTATTGGTTGACATATATCACCATTAACGAGTCTGAAGTTCACAAACATGACGCAGTCAATTATATAATGATAAACACTGATTTTATCCTTGCCTTGCCAGATTAATTTATATTGTGTTGAAAGTGTAGGGTCTTTTTGTCACAAGTATCGTAGCTTTTAACCCCATTCTTCAAGCAGCAGCACCAAGATGTCTCAATGCCTGTGATGGACGGACCCATTTTGCTGCCAGTGTAGTTCTGGCTATTTTGACGCACATTTTGTTGCATAATTTTGATAAAGAACCGCTATTTGATGTGATCACCTGCGTCACGCGGAACCAGTCAGATTTTTACAGCTTGGCATCGAACCCACAACCTGTGGATCGAAAGGCGACGCATGTACCACTTCGCCACGGGCACCGGCTGAAGCCTCATGTAAGGGAAGTTACTGGCTTTTTCATTCAAAACGAGGTGGCATTATTGCTAACGTATTCAGTATGCTTTGCCTTTGGTTGATGTAAATCAAATGAAATAAATATTTACAGATGCCTTTGATCATTCACAAGGCAAAGTTAGTACCATTTGTATCGAGGTAACGAGATGTTGTCGAAAAAAGAAAGAGCAATACTTATTCTGAAATGTCACTTGCTATAACAAGTTTTGATCAACGTCATTTTCGTATTACATTAGTGCTTCAATGCCAATATGCCAAAATACCAATAACAGCATGAGAACCATTCATCATACTATACTGTGTCATACTATCATAACCAAATGTAAGCAACATAATCGAGTTTGATATCTGTTATTGAAAGTTCAGGGCAGCCCATTGACAAGTAATGAGGCATGTTAAAGTATTGCTACAATTTTCTCGTGCCAATGTGAAATAAATAGTGAAAACATTTGTCGCATAGTTTCTTGTAAATCACCCCCATTTCACATGAGATGTGGTAGTCAACGTGTTTCACTTCACCTCACGATTAGCAAATCATCACACATTAACCATGATTGAATGTCTACAGTGGCATTTGCGTCGACGACCGTAGATACTCCATGAAAAAGTGGGCTCTTCTAAGGGTTCGCATTCCAGGAATATAGAACATGTATCTACGTGTGCTCACTACACGGTTTAGAGTAGTATATGTCAATACATCCTGCCGTCTACAACTACCCGCCTTAGTCGCTTATCGCTTTTCTGCACTTTTAACCAGATATATATATATATATATATATATATATATATATATATATATATATATATATATATATATATATATATATATATATATATATATATATATAAATATATACATATATATAAATACATATATAAATTTATATAAATATATATATACATAAATATATATATATATATATACATATATATATATGTATATATATATATATATTAATATATGTATATATATATGATGTATCTATATATATTTATCTATATATTTTTATATGTCTATATATATATATACGTATCTATATATATATGTATATCTATATATATATATATCTATCTATATATATATATATATCAGTGTTTATGTTTATATACTTGTCGCACAGCAGTATTGTCGTATATATTTTATGGGACATTCAAGCTGCCATCATATATATATATATATATATATATATATATAAATATATATATATATATATATATATATTTATATATGTATATATATATTGATGTATATATATATATATATATATATATATATATATGTATATATATATATATATATATATATATATCTGTATATATATATATATATATATATATATATATATATATATATATATATATATATATATATATATATATAAGGTTTAAAGGAGCAGAAGAGAGATCAGTGTTTATGTGTATGATACGAATTGTCGCACAGCAGTAAGACGTTTATTGTCGTTTGCAAGCATACAAATTTATGGGACATTCAAGCTGCCATCATAGCATAACATATAAAGGCTGCAGGTGTGACAGGGTTGCCGGCGCAATTTGTCACTACTGTAGTGACCATAACAGCCCAATTTTGTTTTCCGTTTTGACACAACGCTTTGCATCGGAAGCATATATGCTGCAGCTGTAGCAGTTTATAGCTTCGCTAAAAGAGATCACTCGAGCACTCGCCCGAAGACGCAACCTGTTGGCCGAAGCGTTATTGTCATAGCGCGTTGTCGAAGTGTCTCTTAAAACCACGTAGAATTCTCTGTTGAATTTGGAGCTGTTGTCGCCTCGACTTATCAGGTGACTCCATATCTTTAACAGCCGCCGAGCCCCGAGTTGTTGGATCAACGGTCCCATGTGCTTTTGTTGATTTCATGGTATCGTAGCCTGATGTCGGGGGTGTCTTTTGTGTAATTTCATAATCGTCACACAGATCAGCGTAGCTATAAACTCTTCGCTCGAAACCATCCCACCCCCCTGACATGCCAAAAATGTTAATGTCGACCCCACGCCCGTTCCCTCGCTTCAGACAGTTATTGACAATCTAAAACTACCATCCACAGTGCGGACATGAAAGATCGAGGATCGTAAACTGGGTGGACGGTGTAAGAGGCGAACTGTTTTCCACATGGGCACCCAGAACCGGGTAGTTTCTCAAGATGACATTTATTTAGTAATGTGCTTACTATTTTTGCTATCATAAGCCTATTGTGCGACGAATTTTGGCAGCGTCGAGGATCTGTGAAACGACGTTTTCCCCGCTCTCATCAATCGCAGTGACGCTTTTAAATGCTTCGCGGTAGCGCCAGCTTACGATTGCAATGTATCATAATTAGGGAAGCGATCACCGCAGAGCCACTCGAAGTGAGCCCTCTTAGCGTAGCTATAAACTCTTTGCGTGTACGTCATTGTTCCCATAGAGCCTTTACGACAGTGTCCTAATGTAGAGTAACGGTACAACATCGTGCGATATAGCAATATTGAAGGTATTATATCAATGAGCTTCCATACCACTCTTTGATTTAGACGATAGACAGTGCGACTCCTGACTTGTTGATGCAAAGTTAGAGATTGGCTGCCACGGATTACCGTTGATTACCGCTGACATATTTGCATTCATGTATAAGCCATGAGAGACAGATAAAAGCAAACCGATAGAGAGGGAATATATGTCATCTGCTAGTTAAAGCAACGATAGAGACGCATACAAATCCCTAGATTACCTGAGGCTATACTATATATAACAATGTACATCAGTCAACAGCGCGAATTCCAATGCAAACAAACTAACTTGATATAAAGAAGTCACAATACTGGAAATGTTCTATCGGCAACGAAGCCTTGACATATATACATCAATATATACACACACACACACATATATATATATATATATATATATATATATATATATATATATATATATATATATATATATATATATATATATATATATATATATATATATATATATATATATATATATATATACTACACATATGTATATACAAATATTTGTAAATATATATGCACGTATATAACTACATTTATACATCTATCTATAAATATATATATATGTATTCAAAAGAAATAATATGTATATATATATATATATATATATATATATATATATATATATATATATATATATATATATATATATATATATATATATATATATATATATATATATGCTAAAAAATATGTACATATGCATGTTTATATTTCTATTTAACAAGCTATCCCTAAATATATATGTATATGTGTCGGTATATCTTTATATTTAAGTATGATTATGTATGTTTGTGTATAGGTACGTATATATATATATATATAAATTAATGCATGTATATATATATAAGTATATATATATATATATATACATATGTGTATATATGTGTGTATATGTATATGTTTATATATGCTTATATTAACATTAATATATATATTTATATATATTGATATATATATATATATTTTATATACACACATGTATATTTATATGTAAGTATATATATATGAAAATATATAATATATATATATATACATATATATATATATATATGCATATATATAAATATATGTATGTATATAAATATACATATAAACATTCTTATATTTTTTTGTATATATGTATATCTATTAATATATTTGTGCATGAATATATATCTATGCGAGATTCTATGCGTACGCATATATGTATATATATATATATATATATATATATATATATATATATATATATATATATATATATACATATGTTGACCAGTCAATGACTATGTCCTGCCCCTGCATCCAGTACGGATCTACATTTTACGGGAGGGTGTTTTGTCATACTGCATCTAAGCATATTCGCTGTATGCAGTTGACAAATGAAATCAGATTAGCTTAGATTTTTGTATTGGCTTCGACAGCGGTGCTTTACCGTCATTCACAATGGCACACATTAAAACAAATATCTAATGTGATGCCCCAATTCTAATGCAAATCATTTATATCATCAATTAGCGAATGATTAAAAAGGTAAGTTACAATCTCCCTTTCATTGCACATGGCTTGTCCACTAAGTTAATCTGGTGGGATTGTAAACTATTGTCATAAGCTGAAATCGCACGCCATATACAAAAGAACGTAATCATGATAATTTATTCACCTTATGGTAAACACATATTGACCTTAGCATTGTGTGATTGTAAGCCGTATTGAAAACAATATTTACAGATGCTTTTGATTATTTCCAATGCCAAGTTATTCCATTTTTACAGTGGTCACGAGATTTCGAGGAAAATTGTCAGAGCCATAGTTATTTTGAAATGTAATTACCGATTTTGCATATGTCGTTTATTTACTAAATCATATGCATATGTCAAAATAACACCAGCTGGGCGTTAATTAAAAAACAGTTATCATTATGATGTGTCATGCTATTGTAATCTAATCAAAGCAGTAGTAATAATCTAGCGAGATATATGTTCATTACATCCAATCGCTTTGCATAATATGCTCATGACCGAGATTAATCTAATGATTTATGACCTTTCATATGATGAGGTTCTCGATGAGCAATCAGACGGGAAAAAATGCCGAAATTCGCAATGGAGTTACCCTGTTAGCACGCATGAATTATGTTGCAACTGTTTGGCAAAATGTTAAAAGCATTCCTGCGACTTAGAAGAGCTGATTACCTTGAATACAGTGTACAAATACAAAGGTATACGATGGCGTATTGAATTATCTGACACGAATTGGCAATTCTTTAGCTGTAGCACAATTGTAGTATTAAGCAGCTAGCACTTGACAGCATGTGACAAGATTATGTCATGAGTAAGTAAAAAATAATGTTACATAAATGATGTTGCTTAAGTTGTCTCATGCCCATTATAAATAAGCAGCGATATAGATAGACGCACGTGTATTAAATGACTGCGAATTTAGTCATTCATGGTAAACATGAATGAGCATCTATTTGCTATCAATCAATCGATCAAAAACGTTAACGCTCAGGTGATCTGAAACAAATTTGCAACGACACAGGTGTTTGCTTTATTACTGTGGCAAATCACCCGTCTGTGCACGACTTTTACTAGGTGCATGCTACTCACTGCCAATTAGCAATGTCGTTATCTATTACCTCAAACCATATATAAATTACGCTATCCAGCTTTTTTAAAGGTAAAATTGTAGATCTCATAATCGATTTTCCATATGTTGATACCTTGATTGATGTTTGGTTACAAAATGATCTAATAATGTAATATATATATATATATATATATATATATATATTTATTTATAAATATATATTTATATGTATATGAAAGATATGTTGCTCTGTAAAACCCATCGTTAGGTAATGTTAAAAATATACATCTATATCTAACCTATATATATATATATACATATAATATATATATATATATCTATATATATATTTGTACCTATAAATATATATATATATATATATATATATATATATATTATATATATATATATATATATATATATATGTCTACATTTCTATACTTTAAATGCATATATAATATATTTATACATATATATATTTGTATGATTGATGTTTGTGTGTGTGTGTGTGTGTGTGTGTGTGTGTGTGTGTGTGTGTGTGTGTGTGTTGTGTGTGTGTGTGTGTGTGTGTGTGTGTGTGTATGTGTGTGTGTGTGTGTGTGTGTGTGTGTGTGTGTGTGTGTGTGTGTGTGTGTGTGTACAGTGGCAATGGTTGAGGGCAGTCTACGATAAAAGCACGTTGCAAGCTCATGTTTTCTTTCGTTGAATACCATTAACCAAACAACATTTTGCATGTGCGGTTTTTCTCGCAATTATAATCTGGACTGTCAACAATAACTGAGTCAAACTGTTGCATTATATATGTACCGATTCAAGTTTCTAATCAAAACTCTCAATAGCTTTGAAAGTGCATTTCATCCAGAATCATCCACATTCTGTTATTGAAAACAAATTCATCGACTGATTCCTTACTACGTTTAGTAATGATACCAAAAAAACTCGGATCTAATCGGTGACTCCAGCTGTGTTTATGGCCTTCGTATTGTTCGATTTCGTATGTTTGACGAATCAAATTTTTACCTGTATATGGCATACGGTAGACCCTATAATGCATCCGAAGCTGAGAACGGCCGGGGTTTGAACAATGACACAAGAACATTGTACAGTTGCACGTGGGTGGTTACTGGTCAAGATTATTATTCATGTGAATATTGTTGTAAACAAAGTCAGGTGACCGTTTCAACGCGTCTTTATCGATCAATCATCGATCATTTAGTATTCTCAATATCATTCAACGACTACACAGAAATGGATACAAAATAGAAATTTCACTAAATCGCCGTAAAATGGAATTTAAATTGGATTAAAGAAAAGAGATTATACGACCACAGATTTTCCTGGCTCCGATGTAGTCCAAATAAAACTTAATGCAATATCAAATCCCATCACTTAGTGCAGCAATCAAGTTTGCTGCCTGATGAACTAGGAAGACAATGTTAGAGAATATGTTGATTTATGCGCACAAATGTGTTGTCTAAGTTTATATCAATATAAAATGCATGCCACGATTTTTTTTATCAATCGAATATGCATGTTCCATTGCAGTTCCCTGGACGGACAGAGTTGAATAAGCAATGAGATCATCAATAACCTGCTCTTTCATTTAACGCATGAATGCAACGTGTTCTCTCGGGGTCATGCATTTAATGATATGATAAGCTGACAGATATCAGTAGAAGCCTATTTATGAGCATCCGGTTTGGCCAAGCAAATGTTTGGCCTAAATAGCATGCAGATCTCGTGGATTAGTTTTTGCGCGTAGCCAATTGTGTATGGACTTTGCATCATGATTTTTGCATCATTAAGTGTCGATGACTTTATTTTGTGCCAGGGTTGGATAAGTAAACACGCACCAACATCCCATTCGCTACTGGCAGATAAAGCCCAGGGCATAATTCGGTATTTTATCGCCCATTTATTAAATATTGCTAAGGTAAATCTGCTGGATGTCTGGCTCATTTGTTACTTGTACATTGCGGCTCCCTAGTAGACGTTAGGGAGGTAAGTAAGTCCCCCTGTTGGCTTCCCCTGAGCTATTCGTTAGGTGCAGTCCGCAATCGGTGTGTGGTTCAATGCTTAAGATACGGAAAGCGACTAATTGTAGTCGAATATAACAACACTGCTGAATGCTACGCCTTAGAACATTCATGTGTGTTGAATGTATGTTTTGTAATATGTTTCACATGTAGTGTGCATGTATGTTTTGTTGAGTAATGTGTGACCGTTCGCATTACGGTTATGGGTCTCATATTTACCGTTTGCTGGTATAGAGCGCCAAAATCATTATGGCAAAAACTTATGCGGACACAGGAATGTACTTATAATGTTAGTATGTACGCTTTTTTGGTGTAATCTGTCTCCATGTGCTGAGGAATATGGGTTCGAATTAAGTTGGTGTTGCGAAGTTGACGTTTGCAGCTGCAAAGCTCTCAACCCCTTATGGCAAGAAAGTCTTGCTAACAATGAAAGCTGCTCATAGTCGTTGATCGGGGAATTTAACCCTGTTTAGCATTACATACACGTGTGCTACTCCCATTCTAAGATTTCACACATGAAATACTCAGTTTAGTTTACGATAATGTAATTATGGGGTGGCGATCAACATTAAATTCAGAGTAGCTGTGGTATTGCTACAGTCATATGCACACTTTGAATACATCTATTATGGGATGTATTAAAACGGATTCATAGATGGTCCTAGTGTAGGCAATGTTGCATGTACAAATGAGAAACTTCGAATTGAAACCTTAGTTGTTGCAATTTGTTCACGAACAACATCATTCTACCAAGCCAAGTCAATTTAACCGAATAAACAATACTTTTCGTGGCTAATAATCTCCTATGCAACTTGCGGAAGTGTGCCATATCATATCACATAGTGAACATCTGACCGCCCACGACGGTAAGATTCAAACATAAATTATGTATTAGCCGGATCAACGCGTCATAGGCAATGTTGTGCTGATGTTGTGGCATGAAGATATGCCCGTTTTATCCATAATTAATCGGCTTCTTATTATCCATTTTTGCGTCTCTCTTTGAACTTTTTTGACCTTTGTCGATAGGTTTAATATAAGTAAGTAAGCCATCACTCATGTCAATAATTATTATGCGAATAAACACCTGCCACCGGGTAACTGTTCTACGCTTACGTGGTTATTTTGACTGGCTTCTTATCCCAAAATGACAATCGTGACCAGTTGTGTTGTCTTTTCTGCAATTATAGGCAGTGTTTAGTGGATGTCATTATATGATATGCATCATATCGCCTAATGTAGACGTTTCGAACAAATGTTACATGTGATGGCATACATCACTAGCATGTGATCTCTCACATTTGTTAAAATCAGTAAAATGTTAAAGATGACCGATAACACATGCAACTTATGACAGCATAGTGATTTTACTGCGTGATCTATATGTAAGGCATACAGTCATGAAGTGTTATTCTGTATGTTGATGTTACACGAGTACTTGACTCGGACAAGTCGACAAATGTACAAACGCAGCAACTATGATCAGCTCGGATATTATGATTCAATGTTGTCTGGTTCGATATAATAAACTCCCATGCCTAGTTGTATAGCTAACAAACGAAACAAATGTATCGATTCAAAACAGCTCAATATAATAAATATCACAAGACACCGCATTCAAGACTTTCTACTGGTCTTTGATACCTGCATGCGCTTTTAAATTGATGTTGCTAATTAAACAGTTCCCAACAAATTAACCTAAATTGACCAACTAAAACTGAATGATCCCTTCCAGGGCGTAACTCAATGGGTCTTCTACGGGTCAGCAAGAGAAACAGAACAATTTAGAGAAGCACAAATAGCATCGGGGAATGTTAATTTACATTCACACTGATCGTTGATTAGCCACGACGTTTAACGGTTGTAGGACTGTTGAGACATTGATTCTCTGCAGACATGATCAAACCATGCCGCAAATCATTATCATTACATAGGGAATACCGAATACCGATGTAGATATATATTTGCGCTATCATACGAAATATGTGAATGCAAGCGTAAAACAATAAAAACGTTATCACGGCAGCTACAGCATTCCAGGTACATAAAATATATGACTGATAAATGTTTCTACCTCGGTTATCAACAATTCAAGTTGAAACAAGCATTACGTGTAAATTTGTGTCATAATGTGTTATAATCAAAATGCGCCACAACATGAATTGAGGTGATGGTCCATCAATCTGAATAATGCGCAATCGGTTCAAAGCCTTCCAAAATTATGCGAACGCTCTTTGACAAGATAGCGCATCATCTCAAGGCCAACCATAATCACAAGAAGCTCGTTAGTTGGTGCAATGAAAAGCATAAAATATTAACTTAGTACAAAATTTGCAGACCATGACGCATGGGTTCATGTTTTGCTTTCATTGAGTTCAATCCTAATAAGATTTGACAAGATATGTAGCATTTCACGATTGTCAACAGCAAATTACTCGAGCAAATATGGGCGCAATAATGACACATAAGGATACCACTAATTTATGTGCATAGTTTTACGTTTGTTGGGAACACAAAATGCGAATAAAAGCTGCAATTCGTAGAGATACGCACCGAACATGCTGGAAGTAACTGATATGTGTCTATAGCGTTATAAAAAATAATCAGGAAGTACAACTGATTGTGCTCTTCAATTGAACCTTCCCTAACATGTTCCGACGGGGAAAACTTGCCAATGGTCACACATGCACATGCTACTAAACAATGCGAAACTATCCGGCTGTAGTCAATGAACCAAGAGCATTCGGATAATGTTCTGGTGAATTTGTTAGCAGCCCCTCGCAGCCATTCGGCTACAATCTCGTGTTGAATCTGGAACAATGTGACAAAGAGGTAAAGCATAAAGCCGGTGATTTCAAAAGAGATTTCCAAATTGACATCCGTGGGCTAATCTATCTGAGTGGTGACAAGGGATGAGTATTTCATAGACAGAGCGATGGGAGCAGATGTACTAAACCTTATTATCGCATAGAGTAATGGATACTATGACAAATGGGAATATCTTAGATTGATGGTCAGGATAAGGATACTTTGATAGGCAGATATCAGTTAAAGAAATTAATAGAACGTCAAATGCATACCCTTTATATCGTCAGATGTGCTCTATAGTAATATCCAAAACCGACATTCAGCAAATAATCAATCAACTATGCAATAAACATGTTTTACTCGACAAACATAATTATTGAATCCATATAATTTTGGCAAATTAATATGCTGCGTCGCCTTTTGAACAATATGATGAGGATGCAATCTCATAGCATGAAAACCTGACTGGTTACTCGTGACTTTGATGATTATATCATATGATGGTTCCATCGTTGTAAGTGGATGCACCCGACTTTGTGACTCAATTATATCGAGTTGGACATTTATCCCAGCAGCACAAATATTTCAGCCCGACCTGAACAACGGGTATGCGCCAAGTGGGAGCTGGCTCTTAATGGGAGCTATCGGAGCATCACAAGTATCCTCATCCATCATCGTTGCGATATCACCTCGTTTTTGAAAGTGACGTAGAACACAAATATTACCATTACCTTTCTCATACCGTCATTAGTTGACTTCATATCGTCAACAGTTGCGTTAGTAACGCACTCTGTGGATGCACATATGATAAACATATAGCAGCTTTTTGGGAAAGGCAGTTAAGCTACTTTGTGGCATGTGCATTGTATTATTTAGACGCATTAACATGTAACCATCAACCCATTCACGACGTGGAGGATCAATTAAACAACTTTAATCCAATTTCTCTAATAATTATAAACCTTGTACCGCCCATACCACACTTTGCCGACGAGTTGCACTATAAAATGCCTTACTCGCGCACGAATCACTTAACCAGTGTGCTCGAGAGACAGCAATTCGTTGAAAACGCGCTTATGTTGGCATATTTCTGTTCCTGTTCGTTTTCATCGCGTTTACCCAGCTGCATTGCATTTGGCAATTGCACATTTCCTAACATACTTCAAACGGACAACTCATGAGCATTGCCCTTAATCCTAAAACTAGTACCTGTGTGCTGACGCACGGACAAGACACAGGCAGCAATCCTGAAAAGGGGGCATTATTACCTTCGTAACGAACCACCTAAACTTAACATGCAAGGCAGTTTTTGTCCCTTAGTCTTCAGCAAATTTGTTTCTTGCATAAAAAGTAGTCCATTTATTTGATTACCACTCTTCTTTAAATGTGAATAATTGTGAACACTTCATCAGTTATCAGAACATTCACTGCTTCTTGTCAGTAATAAATCTGTAATTTGTATGCTATCTTAAAGTGACAATATAAACAGCGGGTGCTTAGATCAGGTTCGGTCAGATTCCATGAAATGTAACTACTGCCCTAATTATGCATAAGGAATTTATTTTCATTGAACGAATATTACAATATTCTGGCTGAATGAGATGTGAAGGAAAATTGTGTTGCACTCACATCATACATAAATAAGTAATTTATGCCACCAGCCTCGCTGTTCCACCATGTGTGCTCTGGGCATTTCTAGCACGTGGCCGAACAGTGAGACACGAAAAACATTTCTTTACTTTATGGAACATCATTTTGCATACTTAGCTATCTAAACAGCTGTTCTGGAGGGTTTTCGATAAACATTAGGCAATGCCAGGAGAACAAATCTTTGTCGGATAACCTCTTTCATGTTTTCGACGAATCTCTAAGTGCCTTTCGCGATGACAATATATGTATGTTACAAAGGCTAATCACTTTCACTATGTCTTAGGACATCTCTAGGTTCTATTACATGGGGATGGTCTATTGTGGGCGATGTTTACACGGATTGTGTCTGCATATCAATATTACCGAATTGGCAAAATACTTTAGTAAAGAAAATCGTTTCAAACAATATAAATTAAGCAAGTGACTAAGACGTGAATATATCAGAAACAATATCCGTCTATACGCTTGAATCGTGTATTATGTGATGACTAAATATCTACAAAGCGTGCGTTTGACATTTCTCTAAATTAACTATAAATATACTGATAAAGCGCTTGAGATTTTATGTAGGTAAATGTGATGCAGAACGCAACTACAACAACGATGGCATAGTTTGCCAACGGTACATTGATGCACACCATAAATGGCTGTATTGATTGCGATACTTTGTACCATACACTTTGCAAAATGCAGAAATGTTCGTAATTATATTCACAAATTCTTAAATCAAATTAGAGTGTGTATGCTATAATTTGCAACGCTTCACATAGAGGCTGGCAATTTATCAACGCGACTTTGAGGTCCATTTTCGTGTAAATATTTCTTTTCATACTGAACAAGTCAAATTCCAAATTGGTATTTTTTAATAAAACACAAATAATCCGCATCAAAAATCAGTAGCTCAACATCGAGGTTAAGGGTATCAGAATCTGTCAAAGCCTGCCTTGCGTCTTGCATAGACAACATGTTAACACGTCCAATTATAACTAAAGCAATTGCCTACTGTCATCATATACGCCAATGCTTACCAATTAGCTAACTAAGGGGAGACCTACGGGCCCATGTTAGTTTTTGCTTCTCCAATGTTTGTCTTCTTAATGATACATTACGCCTTTTGGGCTGCGATAATAGATTCGCCCGCAGATATCAAGGATTTTGTCTCAACACGTAACGCTTAATTCGACCTTAAACTGCATTGAATAGTATGAAGGTAACATTTAGTACATATTATATGCCTCTATACAAAATACCGAAACGTTCAAATACTGTAGCTTTTAACCATTTTTGACTAAAGCACTAAACAATGCCAGTGCTTACCCCATAATACATTTATTTTGAAGAAGCTTTGGAGAGCTATCTCGAACGATTACCATACTCACCTTGGTCTTTTTGATATATTCCATGTGTTTACATTAGCACCGTTGTCTAACGCATTCTGTTCTGTATGCAAATGTTAATCATGAATAATAGATATCGGATGTAGTTAATATAATAGTATAAATAACTCCGCAAGGATCAATTTATCAGTTGCATGCTCCACAGTTACTTGCATTAATCTTAATATGTGGCGCTGAATAAGAGATAAGTAACATCATTTGTAAACAGATCCCTTCGTCGGACCAGCAGTGTAGCCTTTCCAGTGCATATACAGTGTTAAAAAATAGACCAGAAACGAAAATAAAGAGGAAAAAGGTGGCAGCTGTATCAAGAGTCAAACAGAAATGAAGATGAGGGTATAAGTCGGGTGTACGCAAGCAGTTGACTGCTGCAAGCAGTCATTGTCTGTGCAGCGTTTAGTGAATTTGCACAGAATTGTTGCGCGCAATTCGGTTTAGATTGGAAATGCAGCTAAAGGTTGATAGCAAAATTGTACGTTATTTGGAAGCGAACATCGATATTTGAAGGTGAAATGACAAAATTTAACCCATTAATGAGAAAATAATCCTGAAAAGTTGACAATCTGTCATGATAGGTAAAAGAATCGATGGTTTAAGCGTGTCACAAGAAGGAATGAAGCTGGTAGGGGACGGAGTTTACGAATTGGTGTCTCGAGGACCGAGCAGTAGAAGCGATAGGAAATGATTGGTAAGATAAAGAAGGAACAAAGCGTGACCACAGCTGATTAGATGGAGCTTATTGTCAGCCGTGAGCTACTGAGTGAAGGATAATGACAATGAAAAGATCATATAAAGTCACAAAGCCTGCATTGTTTCTTTCATAAATGATAATTCGGTTAATTTTTGGAAGTGATTTACATTAGTCCGCGAAATTGGTTAATCTGTTCTTTGAATACCGATCTACTTGCTAACCGCCAACGTGGGCCAGCAGTAATGGTTATATGCGTATATCATGATGAGTAAAAGAGACTGTTCAGCCCCATATAAGGCAATCAGGGATCATTTCGTTATTACATTACTACGTTTAACACAGACGTAAGTAATGCCATCTTCTAATTTGTGCCGCAAAGTTTACATGATGGAAAATTATGTTGATCAGTTTTTAACATTATTATTTGACTGGAAATATTCATGATCTACTGTGGAAATCTGTTTTATTCAGCTATGTAGTTCCATCGATAACGGTGCCTCCCTAAAACCATGAACTACGCGAATGTTAGCTGTAAATTAAACGCGCTCAGAATTTACCTCGCTATCGATGTGTATTCTTCCGCTTTGGTTACATAATGTAGATTTCATCAAATCTTCACTCATTCAAGTTGTGGGCATCTTTGCTCACACATTAGACCGACAAGAAGGAAGGTTAATGCCCGACATCATAAATGGCGACAGCCGAAGAAAGGATCTATTTTCTGAGACCACAGCGCCGCGTAGCGACTGAAAGTCTAGAAACTTTTGGTTTCCAAGGTGCGGTTGCCAAGCAGCTTGCTAGTCAACCTCGTTCCAAATAAGAGGCTGAACAGTCTCTTTAATTCAGTTAATATTTTTTTTGTAGCGTGAATCCTTTTTTTGATATCTAGTGATGATATTTGTACGCTTCAATGCTACAGAATGCGAGGCCAATATGTTGGTTTGTTTATTACATACATAGTATCATTCGCTATATAAACTCCATTGACTACAAACGACGGAATTTCAAACCCTTTATTGCCGAACTCATTTGCTGTAGCTTGTTCTGGCGCCGCGTGACTGCTATAACCATCGTTTGACGGCAGGTGGAAATTGCATATTACCATTCACTGAACGTATTTGCACTGTACGAATGCGATACTTTAACAACGTTATCCACTTGTCTTCTAGGATTCGCTCATGGTTGTGTTCCATGTCTCTTGCTTACAGATAAACGCAACTAGCAATAGACATCCAACACTTCGTGCTGATTGTGGCAAACTAATACAATTTGATGTTATTGTCGGCAGCAAAGCAGCTCATTTGTTTGACAGACTATTTAACTGTTGGATAGTAGTGACCTCTATCTGTTGTTACCCGCCACAATACGGGTCTTGTTTATCGGCGCCACCTGGCTCTAATTGTTTGTTATATGTGTAGCAATTAAAAACCCCTTCCAGTTATGGCGAAGCACGATGATTTGACTTTTTTTAATCGTGCCCTCATCATGGCAGAAGGAGGACCTCTAACATTAACTACTGTTTTGATTATCTAATAAAAGCGTCAACTATCACGGAATAGGAAACAATTCGACACGATGTGTGTGTGTGTGTGTGTGTGTGTGTGTGTGTGTGTGTGTGTGTGTGTGTGTGTGTGTGTGTGTGTGTGTGTGTGTGTGTGTGTGTGTGTGTGTGTGTGTGTGTGTGTGTGTGTGTGTGTGTGTGTGTGTGTGTGTTTGAGTGTGTGCGAGCGTGTGTGTGTACGTTTATATATGTCAGTTACAGGTATCACAAAATGCACCTTTTTAAACAATACGACGCGTTCGACTTGCAAACAAGACTTAAGTAACTTTAGCCATCAAAGTTATCGGCTCCGTTGAGCAAATTGTACATTTTTGCTATGCAGTGACCTGTATATTCAGAGCAGTATCAGTATGGCACGAATAAGTACATAATTAATTACCTGTTATTAGTTAAAGCCCCGTGTGGGTCCGGGGTTATATAAGGCCCGCTGTATCCTCCTGCATTTCGTTAGAGTTTGCATTGTGTTGCATCTCGTGTCATTGGATGTCACCTAGAAGAGTGTGGGAATATCCTAGTCCACTAAATTTTTATATATTTTCCCGTTTCGTGTTTATTTTCATCGACGTGGGTTTCCCATTTGTTTCATTTAACTCAAAATGTGGCTGCTCAACCAGGTTAATCTTTTATATTTGCTCTTCTTCTGTAGGCACGATATAACACATAAGTGCAGGTGTACTGTTCACTGCTACACTTAGTTACCTACTCAAAACTTCAACTGATATGCTGCTTATTGCCAAAACATCAAGAAAAACCTTTTGTTAGATTTTGACTTAACCATTAATAACTCTGCAAACAACAATATTAGATAAGTTGCGTACATTTTGTAAAGGTGAAAATATTTTTATAATTTGTCGTACACATAATCGCGAGGTATTATACAATATTTCACTATTAATCTCATTTTATATATTTGCATAGGATAGGGGATTCCATGAACCTCTCCTCTTACTTACAGCAATAGCTTCATCCAGGGATTGCATATTACCGATGACGGCGACAGAACCTATTATATTTTGTACACATTACCAAATGCAATTAACCTCAATGCAGCGATAAGCATTGTGTTAATGTGGGATGTTACACAAACAAGAAAAATACTACTGCATCTAGTAGTAGAGTTATATTCAATGACCTGACATTGCCTGCGATTAAACACACAAATATCTAAGGGCATCCGCAGCACTATTTGTCAATCGTGTGGAAGTATATCCTAAAGCTCTGTTGCGTGACCGTACCAATGATTTTTTTTCCAAAGTTAATAGCTATCCAAACATCAACCACCGCAGACTTCACAAATACCACCTTTTATCAAAAATATCGTGCAATTTGACTATTTTTATGCAACGAGAGAGGCCAAAAAAATCGGGTTTAGCTACAGTCATCATACTTTAGCAATAGTTTGGGCGCCATATGAATCAAGGATGGAGATGGGTGGTGAGTGTGCAATTTGTTTTCTAACTAAAGAGTTATGCCGTTGAGCTTTCGGCAACATATATCGTTTCTCGACCATCACGATTATTCTCGGTGTGTAGCAAATCATGAAACGTTGGATATATTTGTACATATAATGAAGAGATTTCGTATAGGTTACCTTCTGTCTGTATAATCAAAAAGGCGATTTTCGGTGGATACATGCTTATCAGAGGAAAAAACAGCATAAGTCGTTCAATGGAGTATGGCTCTTTCGGGCAGCGTGTATTGATGTCTTCTGGGCTGGCTGCATTATCAGCTTGCATATGTTTGATCAAATGGCGAGCGAAGTTATCGTTTGAATCTGCGCTCGCAGTTTGTAATATAGGTTAGGCTAATCAAAATGACTACCATTCGTTACTGAATAAACAAACATTAACAGGAAGATTTCGCATCAACCATTGACGTATATTTATTTGAACAATGCAAAAAAGGATGCTATCCCATCCTACAAAACATTTGTTGCCACACTGCCGATCCTTAGGTTACGCAAATAATGTCGATAAATCCCTTTTATTCTTTAAGGAGCTAACGCAATTGATATTTTTTAAGTCTATTACTTGAAAAAGCTAAGTAACATGGTCTGCTTTCATTCCTAATCACGTATAGTTTAGTGATGATTGTATCGTCGATGTTATCGATGGCCATACTGGCAGATGGTTCTTTCAAAGAGGCAACTGGATTGTTTGCAGGATTTATTGGTTACTCTCGGTTAGTTTCCAGTTTTCTTGTTCGTCCAGAAATATAATGGATACTATGTTCTTGTGTGAAAGTGTATCCTCTTTGTGGGCTACTATTGTGTCGATATGTTTGGTAACTTATCAAATCTAATTGACAATACCTACGTATGGACGAACAGGTAATGGAATTTTATGAGGCCATTCACTGTCAGTATACGCAGCTGAGTTAATTAGTTGTCAAGTCAATATTTGTAGTGTCAATACATTCAGGTTTCTGAGTAGCGCAAAGCCGGTTCCAGTGGCGTAATGGTAAACAGGTTGTGAGTTCGATACCAAGGTGTGAAAACCTGACTGGCTCCTCGTGACTCGGATGATCAAGTTAAATGGCGGTTCCATCTCTGAAAGGGGGTGCAACCGACCCGGTAGCTCAATAGTACCTTGCTGTAGCTTCGTCCCAGCGGCATAAATTTCGCATATATACATATATGCATATATTTAAATGTCAAGCAAATCCAAAGCCAAGATTTTATAATAATGTGTGGAGGAAGTCAAGAAGCCGCTAATGAAAGCTGACGCAGTAGCAAACGCAGGCTTAGTTGGGGGTACACGGAAGAGCAAACGAGATGCTAATCATTTTCAATAACACAGATGTTTAGAAAGTGTATAAAGTTTTACAAAGAGTATGAACGAGTGTTCAACAACTCTTTATGTGGCATCCTATATATATGGAAATATTTGTTTACGAAATAAATGAGCAGAACCCACGGGACGAGAACGGTCATGAAATAGAAGCACGGGTGCACTTATTTGAATGCGTTATGTATATTAGTCTATTCAAAAAGGAATCAGAAATGATAGCATTCCTTTAGCGAATATAGATCACAGGGATAGATAAAACTGTTCGAAGGTTGTTAAACGTTATTAGGAGTAAGTTGTCCAGAAAAGAGGAATTGAAAGACCAAATACATTTTTTGGTGGCACTTGATACGTGCGCACATTTAGAGGGAAGTTCATTCTTAAACATTATATAGTCAAATGAGTGTTGATAGGGCGATTTGATCCTGTAACACCATCATTGAAAAATACATCTAGCCCAAATGATTTATATATTCACTGCACCAGTCTCATGGCGCAATGTTGCATGCTACATACATAATTGAGCTGTAAAAACATTACACCCACACAGCAACCATAACGCTAAATGATCGAGAAGGTTACCCTGCATAGTTGACCGATTAATCGTCCTTCTGGTAATTCGGGTCACTGAAAGTTGACACGAAACTGAGAATTAAATGACCGGAATCACGATATGTAGCATTTCAGTGTTATCTACTGGCTATGCAAAGTGGTGTTTAATGACGATTGAACAGCAGCTACGCAAATTCATATTTAATGGTAAAATGGTAAGCTAGCTTGAATTTAACCTCTATATTGATAACACTTGTTAAAATGTTCCTGAAAAAATATTATTTTACGAGCGTACCTTATCTATCTATTAAGAGCGACATTGAACAAAAGCCGTGTGTTATGTAATAATGACCGTGAACGAACAATAATTGTTTAGATATGTGTCAAAATATGACGAAGTTATTCGGGGTGCTTTTTTATTCAGGTTGCAGCAGCTGTAGGAATCTTGAGCTTGGCTAACCAGACATAACGGCATAACCTTTAAAATGTCATAATTTGTCTTACTGTTGTCAGATGTGCTACGAGTGATATAACAGACCCTGCTAGTATACAATACTTGGTTTGCGCAGTACAAATCTTATCGTCAGGGAATCTTTGACTTTTTGCCATCGGTGCGTATTGGCAATACAAGACAATTTTGACTGTTCATTTCCAATGTGTTATTGGTTTGGAACACAATGTGGCTCATCAGCCGTGGCTACTAATGCAAATGGTGCAACCTCTATCGTGTCCTGTGAGACTCATAAAGCAATTACAAAAAGAGTAAGGCAAAATTACTCGATTGTTAACCCTATTGGAGGGCCGCAGGTAATAACTGATCGACTATTGCTCATGCCCATGGTATTTGCTCTTTAAAGCCAATTTCTCTGCTAAAGGAGTTTATTCCAGAAATATCTATATAGGTCCCTTCAAATAAACCTTCCATCTGTTCTCCATAGGCATCGACGAAATGGGGCCTTGATCCTTTCTCATGAATAAGTTCTTAGCAAATAGTGCTTAAGCTGCAGCCTAATGATATGGCCCCTAAGGAAATAAACTTAAATGACAAATCGCGCGCTAATTGGTCGATGTTGATACTCCTCCATCACGAGTGGCATGGAGACATTCCCAGGGCGACGATTAAAACAGTTTGGCATTGACGAAAGATGAAAATGACAAAATGCGATAGTCGAGTCAATGACACACATGCATCAATTGAGTTTTCCACATTTTGTAACAAAAAGAAAAAACACTAACTAGAAATATGAATTTAGTAATTAGAAGAAGTTTTTTAATCAAAGCTAAAACAATTAAAGCTCACAGAGATATTGCGCTTTTAACGATTGAGGCTTTCATAAACATAATGAGAGCTATAAGAGCAGCTCAATTTGAAAAAGCTTAAATGAAATGTTAAATCAAATAAAAGAGGACAGCTCTCAGAAGGATTCAAATTGATTTTCTTTTATTCAAACCGAAATGTGCGCCTTTATAAAGAATTTAGTGAGATTAAGGTTAATAAGTTCTTCCAGTAGTTGCCTACGGATAAGTTTTGTTAACAGAAAGGCTTAATGTCTGTGAATGATAGAGCTCCATCGGATTTTTCTAAAGAGAGAGAGAGATAACGTCGGACCAATCTACGCAATAGCTCCGCGAAATTATTATGAACGAAGACCTCACCGCTTATCGCGCAAAACTCTTATGACATGCCCCTAGTCTTAAAAAGAAGAAGGAGATAACAGACTGTTGGGGTCATGAGGGGAATATCCTAATCAGGGACAAGAAAGGCAAAGCAATACCAATCAAATCTGCCAATCAGTTAAAGGCGATCCCATCAGCTTGAACTCGATTCAATTTTAAGTAGCCATCTTGTTTAAGAAATATCTTTAACGGTGGTTATCATTGCTTATGAACGAAACAATGAAATATAAACGGAGAAATGATTTGTCAGTGAGCAATAAATGTATTGAAGGAATTGACATCGCAGATAATGTTAACGGAAATGGTCACACTAACTCGTCAAACATCATAGTTAGAGCCGGGTATAGATCACTTATCAGTTGCATTAGGGATATCACCGGCTGTATTGCAAACATCCTAACTGGTTTTACAAAATGAGGCAAAACTGTTTTATATCATGGATGACACCAACATCAATCTCTTAAACGTGGATAGCCATATTCCCACCTCACAATTTATAGAAACGATGTACTCTTCCTCATTTGTACCGCATGCCACCAAGCCTACAAGAGTAGCAGACAACTCTGCAATGTTAATTGAAAACATATTTTGTAACTGTCAACCAAACAGAGCAGTTCTGACGGGCATATGCTGCACCGATTTTCGGTGATTATTTCCCCGTGTTTTATAATGATTTTGAAAGAAAATGACCGCCAACTCCCGAAATGTTAACATATGGACAGTATGCTCAGGATAATATATATCGATTCAGATCAGCCTTTACGTTCATACAATCTGACAAAGCGCAAGCATCATATAGTCGCTTTCATAACGCATTCAAGGACTACTATAATAGATGTTTCCCCGTAAAAGGATACCAATCTTTTAAAAAAAAGGCATAGATGGTTGCCAGTCAATTTCAACTAAAAACAAGCTACCTAAATAGACTTAGATATACTACTTTTAGTAACCAAACTTTATTCAAACAATTCAAGCAAAAGTTACGATCGCTATTGCAAACATGTGAGAGTGATTAATATGATAGTGCATTTGAACAGAATAAAAGTAACTTGCGCAGATTGTGGGATCTTATAAATAATGTTATAAATAAAAGGAAAGCTTTTAGGTCCTCAAACGAATTTCTTATTAATGTTAATGGTATTACCAATAAGGGCTACATAACATATGAATTTAACACGTTTTATGTAAAAATCGGTCCAAATATATACCTGAAACATCAAAAACGCCACTCTCCTACTTATCTACCATTACGTGCAATTTCATCTTTTTGAGAAGTACTAATAACAATGAGGTCACAAATATAATTAATTGCCTCAAAACCGCGGGATGGGACGACATATCAATTAAAGTAATAAAACGTATGTCCACGACTGTTACAGCCATTGGTTTATATTCTAAATCTTTCACTCAAACAAGGCATCGTGCCCAAGGAACTTACAAGTGCGCGTGTTACTCCAATATATAACAGTGGTGACAAAAGTATAATTAGCAATAACAGACCAGTTTCCGTTCTCCCATGCTTCGCAAAACTATTGGAGCGACTAATGTACAACATGTCGATGGATTTTGTCACCAAACATGATATATTGTATGACCATCAGTATGGGTTTCGGGAGAAGCAAAGAACTAACATGGCTCTAACCTACTTAATAGATTACATTGTAACATCCCATGGTGTTAGGAATTGTAATTGATCTCAGTTAGGCATTTGATAAAGTGAATCATAATATTTTGGGTCCGAAACTAAATGCGTATGGTACAAGGTGTATAGCCCTAAACAAGGATACAACATTTTTGGAACAACAGGTGCGAATATGTATCCTATAAATGTACATATTCTGCATACGATCAAGTAATATGTGGCGTGCTTCAGCCATTCTTAGGCCTCAACTTATATAAAAGATGTTGCAGAATTATTACAGATTCTCTTCCTCGTGCTAGATCTAGCACATTGTTTTAATCACTTTATATTCTGAGTATTAGACAAGTGTATGAATTATGTGTATAATCGTTATGAATAAAGTTTATACAGAAATGTCGGGTATCTTCACACTTAAGGTAAAAGCAGATGCCATGGTAACTAAACAAGCTCATTAATTGGTTGTCTCAGATAGCGCACAATCGCATGAGATATAAAGGTGTAAATCTATGAAACGATGTGGGTTCTAAAATCAATATATCGTGTTCGTTTACTTATTTTAAATCAATTCTTAGGTCACATAAAAAGTACAAGTAATGCGCATGAGAGAATCTATTCATGCACACACACGGGAAGCAAAACCGGTAGTAGTTTCGTTGCTTTACACCCGAACT
>CM067343.1:56830730-56840730 GCA_034190875.2 Urechis unicinctus | reverse complement strand
GTAAGGGATAACGTCCTGGCCTCGATTGATGATTAGCGATATACGTAGTGTTTAAGTGGGGCTCAAAGTGGTGTAAACAGGTCACCTCAAACCACATATTTGCGAACTGAAAAAATTGGCCATTCTCTTTCGCG
Organism: Urechis unicinctus; assembly: GCA_034190875.2. Taxonomy (NCBI): domain Eukaryota; kingdom Metazoa; phylum Annelida; class Polychaeta; order Xenopneusta; family Urechidae; genus Urechis; species Urechis unicinctus. The sequence continues at coordinate 56,840,596 of CM067343.1, read as the reverse complement.
CTTGTAATTCAAGCGAGCATATATAAGACTTCGGTGCCTCAACTGCTGATGCCTTTTAGTGATGATGAAAGTGTGATGCTCGTAAATCGTTGACTGTCACCGCCCAAGAGATAAATGGGTCGTCAAGAGCCTTAGTGGGAAACATCATTCATGACATCGTATGATAAACGCCACGTAGCAACTTGGCATAGGTAACAATGGGGTAGCTACCAAGGGCTGCAGTTGCACTGCGCATTCTTATAACATTGCAATTGTAAAATGTTTGATAAGTGATCGCCACGAAGATGCATTCAGTATCACAATAGCCTTTACAGCAGTATTATACAATTTCTGCTTGCACATGAGATTGTTTGCACTGGATCATCGCTTATCGGTGTGTTAATCATATGAACGGGTTTACATATTTAGACACATGACCTAATGGAATAATCACTTCTAATATTTAGAGTAGTCGCATGTAAGCAATGAACTCATACATTAGGAACCTAGTTTGCCATTAATAATTGCGAAATTTGAACTCTTTCAATAACATATATCTCGCAAAGTTATTGCATTTCTTTTGATTTGATCACAATGGTACAGCGCATCACAATAATAAATGTCTTTCAATTAAGGCTTAGTAAGAGCTATTGGATTTAAGCATTTTGGCTTAGACGTTATTGATTTAGTTATATACTGTTATGGCAAATGACTCATTTATTTCATCTATTTTTCATGAGATTTTGTGACTGCTATAGAGGCTAATTACCTTGCATTATGACTTGTTAAAGGCATCTAATAATATTGTATTTAATTGGATCTACGAAGAAAATGGTTATTCAATACTTCATTTAACATATGATGACGGTAATACTATCCCGAATCCGACAAAGAACGACAATAATTTTGATGATGCTTGATACAAACCAACTGGGCTTTTATTACAAAAACTTGGTTGTACACTGTAGGACAGTAATTTATTCTCTTTCCATTGTCCAAATATAATTCAGAAATGATAATGTACAATGCACTTAGATGAGCATATCTTTGTTTGTAGAACTCAAACCACGTCGATGTCAGTAAACCGCGATGATGTCGATACTCTGAATAGCCGTATCTTTCATGCAAAACCCAAATAACGGAACTAAATATTAACACAGTGAGGTAAAAATAACAGGGAAGTATGACAGTTTTTTTCAGGGTGAAAATGTAAATAATGCTACGTTGGCACGTAGAGACGACCGTTAAACAAAACGAGCACATCTGAAAGATTAATGGAGGATGTTAAGCTTGTGTCTTGCCATTGTGTGATAAAGTGTATTTATGGGATCGTTCCAAGCAACTGTTATTGCTGTGGGGGGAGTAGGTTAACAAGTATTGCAATAACATCACAAGGGCTCATATTACAAACTCTATACAGAACAATCGCAAATTGCGGCCAACCCTTGGCTGTAAGACCTCTAGATTAAATATGGAGACATGACTGCTATATGTTTTAACAAATGATGCGTGGTATGTTCAATTCAACAATCAAGTCTTAGTTTGTATATAATGTAGGTGTTTTCGGTAAAATCAAATCAAAGTTCAAGCACTAGCCCAAAGGGCATTTCTGTCAAAATATCCATTAAACAATCGCGTCCATTAAAGAAATTTACGACATGATCGTTTTTACAGGTAACTCTATAGGCGGCTTGTCTAGCCCATTTGTCACCTTTAATCATCATATCGTGTCAGTGTATTTGCATTCGCAAAACCACGATATGGAGACCACGAAGCATTAAGTCAATCAATGATGCGCCTTTTGGATCATGTTAGCCGTCCCATTTGTATTAATTATTGTGCAAAGAAACATAATATTGTTAGTAGCGTCGTCGCAATAATCGACTGGATAATACAGTAAAACCTCTAGTGTCTGGTCAATGACTACTGTGGCCGTTACTTGGGTCGGTTATGGATTTACCGCCTTCGTTTGATATCAATAAATTCGGATAACGTACCAACAATCACATCATGTATAGATGCTAGTTTGAGCACACATGGAATAGGTGTTAGTAGCTGTACATGCATTACACGATGCTCATTTGTGCTCTACTACAAGTTCATTGTGTCACTGGGTTTTTAACACGGTAAGTTAAACATTTGTCGTCGGGGTTATGTGTAGAAAAACTATGCAACACAATCATCTATTGTTCTTACTCAGTAGTATTCAATTTCTTCTAACCCATCAATAGCGTTTAGCATTCATCACCTCATTCAAACAAACCCCACGAGCCCATGAGGCATTCAATAAAGGTGATCAGGGAAAATAAAAGTGTACGTATAATTACGGCTGGGTAAATCAATAGACATCGTAGCCTCTCACATATGGTTATGCTACGATAGGCACTTTATCATAGTGCTCTTTCACTAATTAATCAGTTCTTATACCCCGTGTAGTAAAGCATGATTATAAATTAGTCAAAATTAATCCTGATAATCCCGTAACATCTTGATCTCCCCGTCGTTCATAATAGGCGGCTGGTAAATAATTAATCATAAAGTAAACAGAAGTGCGTCAGACAGGCAATCCCATTAAGCAGGTTGCCACTCGTTACCGAGCCATAGAGGGCGGTTGGAGAAGGGTTCTTAGGAGTGAAAGGATGCCATAGATTGGGGTCGTCATTAATGGGCCTAGAAGGTCGAACCCTTTGATGTGTCACAATTACGAGACCCACAATGCAGACAAACAACATCTGCAAAAAAGGAAATTAATTTTACGACAACAGCTCCTAAAACCAGAAAATATCCAAACAACGCAATTATGCTGCCATATTCCTCATCAGTAGTTGAATAAAAAAGGGTAACGAACATAAGCAAATATATTTGACCACTTTACACTTCAGCTACTCTCTACACGGAATATTATGTATTAAAATGTTTCGCGAGTGCAAGTGACAAACACACAATAGCGTCTATTACATTGGTTTTTTTCCATTCCTTTTGCTTTAATTATCTTGAATAACTTCATTAATGCTTGAGTGACGGATCATACGGATGTAGACAGCCCTTCCTCATTCCGCATTGGTTTGCACTACACGTGCGTCACATGATGCCTGTCTGCATAATGATGATAATAACCCACAATTGGCTGTATGAGTGCTATAACAACAGCTTTTCTAAGCATATATAGATGACTACAATGACATGGCTCGCTATACAATACAAAATCTCTCCTTGTGCAACCATTCACACGTTCGTTACCCATTGTATTGTAGAAAAATATATATATATATACATAAATATATATGTTTATATATGTATGTTTATATATATATATATATATATATATATATATATATATATATATATGCATACTCTGCCACCACGCGTCGGATCATTCTGGATAGGTGCTACACTTGCAAAATTAGCAAACCATATCGATTATAGCCCCTTGTTTGTATGATGATCTTAAAGGAAAAGCAGCTCTTGGATTTCAAATATTCGATTGAATCGTTTCGCCTTTAATGCACTTACATATGATATTTTAGGGCCGTTCTTGCACTAACGTGTTTGAAACTCATATGCCAATTGCAGTGTGCTCAATCACTCCACCGATCATTATCTAAACACGGTGAGCGACAACAATGCCTATTATTAGAGACAGAACAAATAAAAGTCGAACACCATGTTTAGACAGGTTAGCCGTGCGTGCTAATCTATGTGCTGCTATACGTAGGCGCAATTTATTTGCCAAACTAAGTGACATTCTACACCCAATACGTCCGTCACAAGTTTCTATTTCGGTAGACTTATCTCATTAACTGCCGTAAGCAGTAGATTTACAGCTATGATTATGCGGTACGTACAAGTTGCTGATATATAATATATATATTATTTGGATATATATATATATATATATATATATATATATATATATATATTATATATATATATATATATATATATATATATATATATATATATATATATATATATATATATCTCTCTATCTATCTATATATCTATCTATATATATATATATATATATATATATATATATATATATATATATATATATATATATATATATATATATATATATATATATATATATATTGTTGTGGTATTACGCCTGGTTTCTTATATTCGGTTTTTAGTATCAGCCACAAGATCAGCTGTTTTAACATCTATGATACCGAAAAAACTACAACAGTATAGCGTAGGGTCATATAATATAGAGGTATTTTTTTATCGCATGCACACTATGATAAAACTGCATAGCAAATTATAAAGCCAGGGTTGCCCTGACATAAACTAGATTTATTTGGGCAACCTCGAGTCGAAGGTCCGTTGAGGATTCAATGAACCAGTGGTGCGATATTAGCACAGGGCCTATATGCGTTAGAGTATATGCCTTATAACATATATGTTACCGTTTATACTGCCCTGTTGACCTTGTAGTCAGATTCACTGGAGTTCCAAATTGTATTGGAAATTACTCTTCATAGACCGTTGTTTAAACTCCCGGAACATAAATCTAATAGCCGCTATCTGCTTTTAATAGTACGCTTCTTTTTTTCGCGGGTCAGAGCATGCATCTGCAGTCAACAAATGCGCACCTATCTATATTGTTTAGCATGCATAAGTTTGTTTCTTTTAGAGCTGAAGTTAAGAGCCATGACCCATAGACCGTGAGATGTATATTACTTAACAGAATACATGTTCAGATGACGCGACAAGCGGACTGTATTATTTTACGAGTTGAGCGAACACGTTTAGTGATTATAAGAACGCAGGAGCAACAAGAACGAGTCCAGCTTGATGGCAAGCCGCACGTACACTAAACCTATGGGAAGTCATGTAACAATAAATATGAATACTCAATGTAACAGTCCAGTTACAAACAGTTCAACAGCTGATAAAACGAAACAGAGGGAATTAAAACAATGTCCATAATAATGGATAATATGTCCATGAGATAGTAATATTGATGTCCGAAATTACTTAAACAAAACTTTGCAAACTAGTACTCTACATCTGATAGTCCTTGTATTTCACTGGCAAAACAGTCTGACGACCACTTCTTCTAGGTGGCGGGCTTTGACTCGCTGGCTGTTTTGAAGTCTGTGTTTGTTGTTGTTTGTGTTGTTTAGGCTAATTTTCGGTTGGTTTAGCTGAGGGTAACTTATTTAGATGACAATAATTTCCGCAATAGCATGAACCTGCTTCAACCTGAACCAGATAAGATCTGTCAGAATATCGCTCTTTCACAACTGCTTTCTCTCTCTTGTCTTTAGTGTACACGACATTTCCCAGAGGGAGTACAGGGAGTGGTGCAGCCTAGTGTCTTTTGTCACAATTCACCTTTTGTCGCTGCTTTGCATTAGCTTCTACGTTACTGAGAAGCTTGGTGTCAGGCAATGATGGATTCAGATGTTTAGCAGTTACCGGCAGTTTTGTACGGAGCTTACGGTTCATTAGCAGTTTAGCTGGGCTGTATCCATTGACCAGCGATGTACTTACTGTAACAAAGAAGAGCTGCATAGGGATCCTCCTCAGCTCGACCCAGTAGTTGTTTAACAGTGCTAACAGCTCTTTCGGCTTCACCGTTAGCAGAATCATGCATTGAGGTTTTATGAATAATATCCTAGCTGTCAACAAACTCCTGCGACGCATACTTAGGTCCATGATCTCAGGAATATCGTGTCTGGCAAAGACACTTGTCAGATGGCTGATGACATTTGCACGAAATTCAGGAAGCACCTAGGTCAGTAGCCACATGTTGCCATGGTCGATGAGACAGATCTTTCGCCATTTGATTGATCATTCTAACAATGCGATGGAGCTCGGTGATGTTCGGCGGGCTTTGCATGTTACGGACAGCAGATACTTTATCAAAATCTGCTTTAACACAGCCATCACTGATGGTATGTCCCGAAAATGTTATCTCCTTTTGCTTGAACAAACATTTGTCTTTGTTCAGAGTTACACCGGCTTCAGGGAGTCCTTCTCCTGTTCGGTGTTTGCAAATACAACTATGGCATCCATGAGGCAAGTGACACCTGGTAGACCTTAGAGAATTTGGCGTATTTGCATTTGATAATGTTTCAGGTCCCGAACGGCAACCATCGATAACAATATGAACGTTGTCAGTAGCTGGGAGGCTTTGTCAAGTTTGATCTGATGAAAGCCTGAGTTTGTGTCCACCTTGGAAAACAAAGTGGCACCTGACATTTGTCCGAAAGTGTGATCCACAGATGGGAGTATGTGCCTCTCGCAGGACAATGGGTGTAACATTGGGTTTTCCATCACTTTCCACGTACCCGCACACTATTTTTATGTTTAACCGTATGCAACAAAAGAGACAAAACATTGTAATGTTTATGGGCATAAACGCAATGGCTGTGGGAATTCGCCACATCGTGGGATGGCATGGTTACGGTTATATTTTCGGGGATGAGTGGCCTCGAGTCCTCGGATAGTGGGAAGAAAGGAGCATAACCCATTACAACTGCACCTGAAATGACAGGCGTTTATTCTAAAAACAGCCGCTGAGCAAACCAGAGTGACCGTTTTCCTACTTGATATAACTTTCTCTTTACAAAGCAGTTGCAATGCACAACCGCTAACGATTCCGCACCTGCGGCCATTGGAGATTATGCTAACATGACCGTTTGAATGCTCTATTAATAGTCATAATTGATACTGTTATGCGCACTGTTATGCCGACTGACAGGGATCACCAGAACGTTGCAAGTAAGATTCGGAACAAACGACGAATAAATGTCTTGAAACGGCCATGTTGCATTTGCGATTACTCTTTTACTCTGATTATTGACAGCCTTGCTCATATTTGTTTTGACTAACTACTTACTTAAATCTTTTGATCCATGGCAGTCAGATATGTACATTACGTACCAAAGGCATATTCATATTTATATAATGAACGTGCAATCAGCAAAGTTATGTGAGGTATACTATCTTGTTATACTTCAATATTCCGTTCATTATTTACATGCCATCCCACTAAGCTAATTAACGTCGCCATGTTTCTTTTCTCTTATAATTACTCATGGTTTAAGTCTTAAAACTCAAATATAAATTACTGTTCAACAACTCGTGGACTGCATCTTCCACATACTTACAGCAGTAGCTTCACCAGTTAAAGAACTTTATGGATGGGATGTGTGCAAATACAGCCGCGGGCATTATTCATGAAGTGATAATGGTTTATGGACTTGGAATTTAATAACCCGAACGCGGTACATTAAATTCCTCGTGACTTAACGAAGCGAGAGAGAGAAAGTGCAGGACATTTTTATGTTTATTGCAAGCAGATCATTATGCGCACAATAATCGCCAAGGTTGTAACCATGAAACATCTTAACTGCGACATGTTATAACTCCGAAATGGCAAGAAATCATTTTGGTCATATCGTTGGCTTTTTATGTTTGTCATTTCCTTTTTTTATTTGAGCTGCTAAAGATTGGAGCAAAAGTTATTAGGGAACAATGCATATCAATCATTGTCAGATGGTATGGCGATATAGAATACTTTTACACGCCCTGATAGAACGAACAACTCATAAATCGCTTGAAGACCGTAGTGTGGCTATTGCTTTCAGAAAAAAGAGATTGAGGGAATAAAGATCCCGTGCGTGATCGTAAGGTGACTTTTCATCTGGTTGTTATATGTATGCCGGTATTATTGATTTCATTGGTTACATCATAAGACTATTAATACCTACACGAAACGCTATACTATGTAAAGAGATTTTGACATTCTTGCCTAGCAGGTCAGCAGCAGTAATGCCATTTTGTAATCTTTACCGTGCAACGCTTTTTAATCATTCTTTGATTCTCACAAGCAAGCGAATACATTGGTTGTGTGTCGGAACGATGCATAAGTTACATGCATTATGACAACGAATGCAAGAAAGGTAGCAATCAATACTTTTAATGGTATATTCCCTTATATCGTACATAAACTGTCATACAGATGCAGTCACAGTTCAAAACACTGTACCGATGCGTTGTAATTTACTTGCCTTAGCCTGTATGCCCAAACAAAAGTCGTGTGCAATCAATTACTTTGATCATGCATAATTTGGTTATCATCTTCATCAATTTGTACTTCCTGGCTTTAATATGCAGTTTCCTCCCCAGCCGTTTGGCCTCTGACCAGTTTGTGTGGAGTCAAAGCTATTTTGCAAAGTGACCTGGCGAGGCATCATCGGCGAGGTTCTCGTCCATTCGAATTTGTTATAATTGTCTGAATTATGTGCGCTCATTTATTTCTGTCCTCATGCTGTACGCATTCCTTATTCGCCTGCTTGTTATTTTGGCTTCTTCTTTTTACCATGGCCGGTCTCTTTTTTTTATTGTTAAATAATTTCAATATTTGACTGAGCGTCCATCACTGTATGTCATGGCGGCGTGAACAGACGAACGTAACGATTGCCTACTGCAGATGAAATATTTGAATTTGCCTGTAAGGGATTGCTCAATACGATGTCTATTTTACAGTACAGCGACTCGTCGCTCCCGCAGCATGAATAGAACTGCTAGAAACATTGCGGGTATTTTGTTCCTGGGAGGCGTGGCGAGTTGTAAATGCAATATAAATATTAAATGCAAAATCATCAATACGTTATTTCTATACGATTGCTGTTGCTACGCTAGATATCGACTTCCATGCATCAATGTACCTTGCAGAGTTTTTAAGAGTATATCTACTACATTGATATCTTATATGTGTAAAGCAATAACAAAGAACTGCAACGGGCAAGAATTTTGCATGCACTATTCAGCAGGTCAATCCCGCTCTACACACTTTGTAGACTATTGGATTATTTACATTGTAGGAATATGAAATGTGCTATTGCTTGGTGTATTTCCTATGCGTGCTTATGTTACGGAGGAACAGGCAGTTTCATCATATTATATATATATATTATATATATATATATATATATATTTATATATATATATATATATATATATATATATATATATATATATATATATATATATATATATATATATATATATCTTTAGAAAGTGGAACTTTTAGCGCAATAAGCTTACAAAAATGTTCCAGTTATATGCTTAGATATGAATTCCTTTATAACGCCTAGTATTTATGTGTTTTATGCTTCAGAAATAGGAAGTTTATCGCACTGAATCAAAATATACATCAGGAAAACAGAGGCATCCATGCTTGAGGCGGCCATGTTCATCTGGATATCTTGAGGCATGTTCGCCAGGCTTTGCTCGCTTAGTTTATAATGCATTATATTTTGAAGGCTTACATATAGACACCCAATACCTGCGTCGTTGCAAATTTGTTTCAGATCACCTAAGCGTTAACTTTTCTGGTCGATTGACTGATATCAAATATATACTTAATGTGTATTGTGAATGACTACATTCGCAGTCATTTGATCCATGTGCGTCAATCGATTTCGCCAATTGATGGCCATGCGACTAACACCTAATAAACAAATAGAAATCAAGTAGCAATTATTATCAGTAATTTTCCATCGCATGTGTACACTGTGTACGTACCTGTTAAAACTTTAGAGAGATGTTGTAAACAACTTTCGCCACAAAAGGGTATGCCAATTCGTATAAGATAATACAATACGCCATCGTTACTTTTGTATTTGTACGCAGCATACAAGGTGATACACTTTTCTGACTCGCAGAAATGCGTTTAACTTTTCGCCAAACAGTTGCAACATAACTTCCTGTGTGCTAACAAGGTTACTCTATGGCGAATTTCGGCATTTTGTCCCGTCTGATTGCTTATCGAGAACCTCGTCTTATGACAGGTCATAAATCATTAGACACATGTCTTGGTCATGAGCATATTATGCAAAGCAATTGTATGTAATGAACATATATCT
>CM067343.1:56768230-56825730 GCA_034190875.2 Urechis unicinctus | reverse complement strand
AAAGGCTGATCTGAATCGATATATATTATCCTGAGCATTCTGTCCATATGTTAACCTTTCGGGAGTTGGCGGTCATTTTCTATCAAAATCATTATAAAACACGGGGAAATAATCACCCAAAATCGGTGCAGCATATGCCCGTCAGAACTGCTCTGTTTGGTTGACAGTTACAAAATATGTTTTCAATTAACATTGCAGAGTTGTCTGCTACTCTTATAGGCTTGATGGCATGCGGTACATCGTTTCTGTAAATTGTGAGGTTGGAATATGGCTATCCACGTTTAAGAGATTGATGTTGGTGTCATCCATGATATAAAACAGTTTTGCCTCATTTTGTAAAACCAGTTAGAATGTTTGCAATACAGCCGGTGATATCCCTAATGCAACTGATAAGTGATCTATACTCGGCTCTAACTATGATTTTTGACGAGTTAGTGTGACCATTTCCGTTAACATTATCTACGATGTCAATTCCTGCAATACGTTTATTGCTCACTGACAAATCATTTCTCCGTTTATATTTCATTGTCTCATTCATAAGCAATGATAACCACTGTTAAAGATATTTCTTAAACAAGATGGCTACGTATAATTGAATCGAGTTCAAGCTGATGGGATCGCCTTTAACTGATTGGCAGATTTGATTGGTATTGCTTTGCCTTTCTTGTCCCTGATTAGGATATTCCCCTCAGGACCCCAACAGTCTGTTATCTCCTTCTTCGTTTTAAGACTAGGGGCATGTCATAGGAGTTTTGCGCGATAAGCGGTGAGATTTCGTTCATAATAATTTCGCGGACTATTGCGTAGATTGGTCCGACGTCTCTCTCTTTAGAAACATCCGATGGAGCTCTATCATTCACAGACAATGCCTTCTTAAGCCTTTCTGTTAACAAAACTTATCCGTAGGCAACTACTGGAAGAACTTAATAACCTTAATCTCACAAAATTCTTTATAAAGGCGCACATTTTGGTATGAATAAAAGAAAATCAATTTGAATCCTTCTGAGAGCTGTCCTCTTTTAGTTTGATTTAACATTTCATTTAAGCTTTTTCAAACTGAGCTGCTCTTATAGCTCTCATTATGTTTATGAAAGCCTCAATTGTTAAAAGCGCTATATCTCTGTGAGCTTTAATTGTTTTTGCTTTGATTAAAAACCTCCTTCTGATTACTAAATTCATATTTCTAGTTAGTGTTTTTTCTTTCATGTTACAAAATGTGGAAAACGCAATTGATGCATGTGTGTCATTGACTCGACAATCGCATTTTGTCATATTCATCTTTCATTAATGCCAAACTGTTTTAATCGTCGCCCTGGGAATGAACCCAAGCCACTCGTGATGGAGGAGTATCAACGTCGACCAATTAGCGCGCGATTTGTCATTTAAGTTGATTTCATTAAGGGCCATATCATTAGGCTGCAGCTCAAGCACTATTTGCTAAGAACTTATTCACGAGGAAGGATCAAGGCCTGTAATTGCCCTATTTCGTCGATGCCTATGGAGAACAGATGGAAGGTTTATTTGAAGGGACCTATATAGATATTTCTGGAATAACCCCCTTTAGCAGAGAAATTGGCTTTCAAGAGCAAATACCATGGGCATGAGCAATAGTCGATCAGTTATTGCCTTCTGCCATCCAATAGGGTGGATGATCGAGTCATTTTGCCTTACTCTTTTTGTAATTGCTTTATGAATCTCACAAGACATGATAGAGGTTGCACCATTCGCATTAGTAGCCACGGCTGATGAGCCATATTGTGTTCCAAACCAATAACACATTGAAAATGAACAGTCAAAATTGTCTTGTATTGCCAATACGCACCGATGGCAAAAAGTCAAAGATTCCCTGACGATAATATTTTTACTGCGCAAACCAAGTATTGTATACTAGCAGGGTCTGTTATATCACTCGTAGCACATCTGACAACAGTAAGACAAATTATGACATTTTAAAGGTTATGCCGTTATGTCTGGTTAGCCAAGCTCAAGATTCCTACAGCTGCTGCAACCTGAATAAAAAAGCACCCCGAATAACTTCGTCATTCCAGCTTATGTACATTTAGCATTATAAAGCGTCTGCTATATATGCTCTACGTTTACCATCGTAATTGCACACATTTACATCGTCTTCTGACACTTATATACTGGAGTAACACGCGCACTTGTAAGTTCCGAGTTTGAGTGAAAGATTTAGAATATGAACCAATGGCTGTAACAGTCGTGGACATACGTTTTATTACTTTAATTGATATGTCGTCTCATCCTGCACTAGTGGTTTTGAGGCAATTAATTATATTTGTGACCTCATTGTTATTAGTACTTCTCAAAAAGATGAAATTGCACGTAATGGTAGATAAGTAGGAGAGTGGCGTTTTTTGATGTTTCAGGTATATATTTGGACCGATTTTTACATAAAACGTGTTAAATTCATATGTTATGTAGCCCTTATTGGTAATACCATTAACATTAATAAGAAATTCGTTTGAGGACCTAAAAGCTTTCCTTTTATTTATGACATTATTTATAAGATCCCACAATCTGCGCAAGTTACTTTTATTCTGTTCAAATGCACTATCATATTAATCACTCTCACATGTTTGCAATAGCCATCGTAACTTTTGCTTGAAATGTTTGAAAAAAGTTTGGTTACTAAAAGTAGTATATCTAAGTCTATTTAGGTAGCTTGTTTTTAGTTGAAATTGACTGGCAACCATCTATGCCTTTTTTTTAAAAAGATTGGTATCCTTTTACGGGGAAACATCTATTATAGTAGTCCTTGAATGCGTTATGATAGCGACTATATGATGCTTGCGCTTTGTCAGATTGTATGAACGTAAAGGCTGATCTGAATCGATATATATTATCCTGAGCATACTGTCCATATGTTAACCTTTCGGGAGTTGGCGGTCATTTTCTTTCAAAATCATTATAAAACACGGGGAAATAATCACCGAAAATCGGTGCAGCATATGCCCGTCAGAACTGCTCTGTTTGGTTGACAGTTACAAAATATGTTTTCAATTAACATTGCAGAGTTGTCTGCTACTCTTGTAGGCTTGATGGCATGCGGTACATCGTTTCTATAAATTGTGAGGTTGGAATATGGCTATCCACGTTTAAGAGATTGACGTTGGTGTCATCCATGATATAAAACAGTTTTGCCTCATTTCGTAAAACCAGTTAGAATGTTTGCAATATAGCCGGTGATATCCCTAATGCAACTGATAAGTGATCTATACTCGGCTCTAACTATGATTTTTGACGAGTTAGTGTGACCATTTCCGTTAACATTATCTACGATGTCAATTCCTTCAATACATTTATTGCTCACTGACAAATCATTTCTCCGTTTATATTTCATTGTCTCGTTCATAAGCAATGATAACCACCGTTAAAGATATTTCTTAAACAAGATGGCTACTTAAAATTGAATCGAGTTCAAGCTGATGGGATCGCCTTTAACTGATTGGCAGATTTGATTGGTATTGCTTTGCCTTTCTTGTCCCTGATTAGGATATTCCCCTCAGGACCCCAACAGTCTGTTATCTCCTTCTTCGTTTTAAGACTAGGGGCATGTCATAGGAGTTTTGCGCGATAAGCGGTGAGGTCTTCGTTCATAAATACTTTCGCGGAGCTATTGCGTAGATTGGTCCGACGTTATCTCTCTCTCTTTAGAAACATCCGATGGAGCTCTATCATTCACAGACATTGCCTTCTTAAGCCTTTCTGTTAACAAAACTTATCCGTAGGCAACTACTGGAAGAACTTATTAACCTTAATCTCACTAAATTCTTTATAAAGGCGCACATTTTGGTATGAATAAAAGAAAATCAATTTGAATCCTCTGAGAGCTGTCCTCTTTTATTTGATTTAACATTTCATTTAAGCTTTTTCAAACTGAGCTGCTCTTATAGCTCTCATTATGTTTATGAAAGCCTCAATTGTTAAAAGCGCAATATCTCTGTGAGCTTTAATTGTTTTAGCTTTGATTAAAAAACTCCTTCTAATTACTAAATTCATATTTCTAGTTAGTGTTTTTTCTTTCTTGTTACAAAATGTGGAAAACGCAATTGATGCATGTGTGTCATTGACTCGACAATCGCATTTTGTCATATTCATCTTTCATTAATGCCAAACTGTTTTTAATCGTCGCCCTGGGAATGAACCCAAGCCACTCGTGATGGCGGAGTATCAACATCGACCAATTAGCGCGAGATTGGTCATTTAAGTTTATTTCCTTAAGGGCCATATCATTAGGTTGCAGCTCAAGCACTATTTGCTAAGAACTTATTCACGAGGAAGGATCAAGGCCTGCAATTGCCCCATTTCGTCCATGCCTATGGAGAACAAATGGTTTATTTGAAGGAACCTATATAGATATTTCTGGAATAACCCCCTTTAGCAGAGAAATTGGCTTTCAAGAGCAAATACCATGGGCATGAGCAATAGTCGATCAGTTATTGTCTGCTGCCATCCAATAGAGTGGACAATCGAGTCATTTTGCCTTACTCTTTTTGTAATTGCTTTATGAATCTCACAAGACATGATAGAGGTTGCACCATTCGCATTAGTAGCCACGGCTGATGAGCCACATTGTGTTCCAAACCAATAACACATTGAAAATGAACAGTCAAAATTGTCTTGTATTGCCAATACGCACCGATGGCAAAAAGTCAAAGATTCCCTGACGATAAGATTTGTACTGCGCAAACCAAGTATTGTATACTAGCAGGGTCTGTTATATCACTCGTAGCACATCTGACAACAGTAAGACAAATTATGACATTTTAAAGGTTATGCCGTTATGTCTGGTTAGCCAAGCTCAAGATTCCTACAGCTACTGCAACCTGAATAAAAAAGCACCCCGAATAACTTCGTCATTCCAGCTTATGTACATTTAGCATTATAAAGCGTCTGCTATATATGCTCTACGTTTACCATCGTAATCGCACACATTTACATCGTCTTCTGATACTTATATACTGGAGTAACACGCGCACTTGTAAGTTCCTTGGGCACGATGCCTTGTTTGAGTGAAAGATTTAGAATATGAACCAATAAGTCTTCCCTTACACTCCCCGGCAGGTCGAAAATGGTGGTCAATTTGTACTCGTCTCTACACTATTTTGACACATATCTAAACACTTATTGTTCGTTCACGGTCATTATTACATAACACACGGCTTTTATTCAATGTCGCTCTTAATAGATAGATAAGGTACGCTCGTAAAATAAATTTTTAGAAACATTTTAACAAGTGTTATCAATATAGAGGTTGAATTCAGGCTAGCTTACCATTTTACCATTAGATATCAATTTGCGTAGCTGCTGTTCAATCGTCATTAAACACCACTTTGCATAGCCAGTAGATAACACTGAAATGCTACATATCGTGATTCCGGTCATTAAATTCTCAGTTTCGTGTCAACTTTCAGTGACCCGAATTACCAGAAGGACGATTAATCGGTCAACTATGCAGGGTAACCTTCTCGATCATTTAGCGTTATGGTTGCTGTGTGGGTGTAATGTTTATACAGCTCAATTATGTATGTAGCATGCAACACTGTGCCATGAGACTGGTGCAGTGAATATATAAATCATTTGGGCTAGAAGTATTTTTTCAATGATGGTGTTACAGGATCTAATCGCCCTATCAACACTCATTTGACTATATAATGTTTAAGAATGAACTTCCCTCTAAATGTGCGCACGTATCAAGTGCCACCAAAAAATGTATTTAGTCTTTCTATTCGTCTTTTCTGGACAACTTACTCCTCATAACGTTTAACAACCTTCGAACAGTTTTATCTGTCCCTGTGATCTATATTCGCTTAAGGAATGCTATCATTTCTGATTCCTTCTTGAATAGACTAATATACATAACGCATTCAAATAAGTGCACCCGTGCTTCTATTTCATGACCGTTCTCGTCCCGTGGGTTCTGCTCATTTATTTCGTAAACAAATATTTCCATATATATAGGATGCCACATGAAGAGTTGTTGAACACTCGTTCATACTCTTTGTAAAATTTGATACACTTTCTAACCATGCTTATCGTCTTTATTGAAAATGATTAGCTTCTCGTTTGCTCTTCCGTAACGGTAATGGTGATATTGGGGTTTAACGACATGTTCAACAACGAGCTGATATCGCGACGGTGATTGATGAGGATGGAAAAAAAATCATGGGTACGGTCACGCAACAGAGCTTTAGGATATACTTCCACACGATTGACAAATAGTGCTGCGGATGCCCTTAGATATTTGTGTGTTTAATCGCAGGCAATGTCAGGTCATTGAATATAACTCTACTACTAGATGCAGTAGTATTTTTTCTTGTTTGTGTAACATCCCACATTAACACAATGCTTATCGCTGCATTGAGGTTAATTGCATTTGGTAATGTGTACAAAATATAATAGGTTCTGTCGCCGTCATCGGTAATATGCAATCCCTGGATGAAGCTATTGCTGTAAGTAAGAGGAGAGGTTCATGGAATCCCCTATCCTATGCAAATATATAAAATGAGATTAATAGTGAAATATTGTATAATACCTCGCGATTATGTGTACGACAAATTATAAAAATATTTTCACCTTTGCAAAATGTACGCAACTTATCTAATATTGTTGTTTGCAGAGTTATTAATGGTTAAGTCAAAATCTAACAAAAGGTTTTCCTTGATGTTTTGGCAATAAGCAGCATATCAGTTGAAGTTTTGAGTAGGTAACTAAGTGTAGCAGTGAACAGTACACCTGCACTTATGTGTGCCTACAGAAGAAGAGCAAATATAAAAGATTAACCTGGTTGAGCAGCCACATTTTGAGTTAAATGAAACAAATGGGAAACCCACGTCGATGAAAATAAACACGAAACGGGAAAATATATAAAAATTTAGTGGACTAGGATATTCCCACACTCTTCTAGGTGACATCCAATGATAAGAGATGCAACACAATGCAAACTCTAACGAAATGCAGGAGGATACAGCGGGCCTTATATACCCCCGGACCCACACGGGGCTTTAACTAATAACAGGTAATTAATTATGTACTTATTCGTGCCATACTTATATTGCTCTGAATATACAGGTCACTGCATAGCAAAAATGTACAATTTGCTCAACGGAGCCGATAACTTTGATGGCTAAAGTTACTTAAGTCTTGTTTGCAAGTCGAACGCGTCGTATTGTTTAAAATAAACGTGCATTTTGTGATACCTGTAACTGACATATATAAAACGTACACACACACGCACATACACACACACACACACACACACACACACACACACACACACACACACACACACACACACACACACACACACACACACACACACACACACACACACACACACACACACACACACACACACACATCGTGTCGAATTGTTTCCTATTCCGTGATAGATGACGCTTTTATTAGATAATCAAAACAGTAGTTAATGTTAGAGGTCCTCCTTCTGCCATGATGAGGGCACGATTAGAAAAAGTCAAATCATCGTGCTTCGCCATAACTGGAAGGGGTTTTTAATTGCTACACATATAACAAACAATTAGAGGCAGGTGGCACCGATAAACAAGACCCGTAAAACAACAGATAGAGGTCACTACTATCCAACAGTTAAATAGTCTGTCAAACAAATGAGCTGCTTTGCTGCCGACAATAACATCAAATTGTATTAGTTTGCCACAATCAGCACGAAGTGTTGGATGTCTATTGCTAGTTGCGTTTATCTGTAGGCAAGAGACATGGAACACAATCATGAGCGAATCCTAGAAGACAAGCGGATAACGTTGTTAAAGTATCGCATTCGTACAGTGCAAATACGTTCAGTGAATGGTAATATGCAATTTCCACCTGCCGTCAAACGTTGGTTATAGCAGTCACGCGGCGCCAGAACAAGCTACAGCAAATGAGTTCGGCAATAAAGGGTTTGAAATTCCGTCGTTTGTAGTCAATGGAGTTTATATAGCGAATGATACTATGTATGTAATAAACAAACCAACATATTGGCCTCGCATTCTGTAGCATTGAAGCGTACAAATATCATCACTAGATATCAAAAAAAGGATTCACGCTACAAAACAAATATTAACTGAATTAAAGAGACTGTTCAGCCTCTTATTTTGAACGAGGTTGACTTGCAAGCTGCTTGGCATCCGCACCTTGGAAACCAAAAGTTTCTAGACTTTCAGTCGCTACGCGGCGCTGTGGTCTCAGAAAATAGATCCTTTCTTCGGCTGTCGCCATTTATGATGTCGCGCATTAACCTTCCTTCTTGTAAGTCTAATGTGTGAGCAAAGATGCCCACAACTTGAATGAGTGAAGATTTGATGAAATCTATATTATGTAACCAAAGCGGAAGAATACACATCGATAGCGAGGTAAATTCTGAGCGCGTTTAATTTACAGCTAACATTCGCGTAGTTCATGGTTTTAGGGAGGCACCGTTATCGATGGAACTACATAGCTGAATAAAACAAATTTCCACAGTAGATCATGAATATTTCCAGTCAAATAATAATGTTAAAAACTGATCAACATAATTTTCCATCATGTAAACTTTGCGGCACAAATTAGAAGATGGCATTACTTACGTCTGTGTTAAACGTAGTAATGTAATAACGAAATGATCCCTGATTGCCTTATATGGGGCTGAACAGTCTCTTTTACTCATCATGATATACGCATATAACCATTACTGCTGGCCTACGTTGGCGGTTAGCAAGTAGATCGGTATTCAAAGAACAGATTAACCAATTTCGCGGACTAATGTAAATCACTTCCAAAAATTAACCGAATTATCATTTATGAAAGACACAATGCAGGCTTTGTGACTTTATATGATCTTTTTATTGTCATTATCCTTCACTCAGTAGCTCACGGCTGACAATAAGCTCCATCTAATCAGCTGTGGTCACGCTTTGTTCCTTCTTTATCTTACCAATCATTTCCAATCGCTTCTACTGCTCGGTCCTCGAGACACCAATTCGTAAACTCCGTCCTCTACCAGCTTCATTCCTTCTTGTGACACGCTTAAACCATCGATTCTTTTACCTATCATGACAGATTGTCAACTTTTCAGGATTATTTTCTCCTTAATGGGTTAAATTTTGTCATTTCATCTTCAAATATCGATGTTCGCTTCCACATAACGTACAATTTTGCTATCAACCTTTTAGCTATAAACTGCATTTCCAATCTAAACCGAATTGCGCGCAACAATTCTGTGCAAATTCACTAAACGCTGCACAAACAATGACTGCTTGCAGCAGTCAACTGCTTGCGTACACCCGACTTATACCCTCATCTTCATTTCTTTTTGACTCTTGATACAGCTGCCCCCTTTTTCCTCTTTATTTTCGTTTCTGGTCTATTTTTTAACACTGTATATGCACTGGAAAGGCTACACTGCTGGTCCGACGGAGGGATCTGTTTACAAATGATGTTACTTATCTCTTATTCAGCGCCACATATTTAGATTAATGCAAGAAACTGTGGAGCATGCAACTGATAGATTGATCCTTGCGGAGTGCTTTATACCATTATTTTAACTACATCCGATATCTATTATTCATGATTAACTTTGAAACATACAGAACAGAATGCGTTAGACAACGGTGCTAATGTAAACACATGGAATATATAAAAAAACCAAGGTGAGTATGGTAATTGTTCGAGATAGCACTCCAAAGCTTCTTAAAAATAAATGCATTATGGGGTTAGCACTGGCATTGTTTGGTGCTTTAGTCAAAAATGGTTAAAAGCTACAATATTTGAACGTTTCGGTATTTTGTATAGAGGCATATAATATGTACTAAATGTTACCTTCATACTATTCAATGCAGTTTAAGGTCGAATTAAGCGTTACGTGTTGAGACAAAATCCTTGATATCTGCGGGCGAATCTATTATCGCAGCCCAAAAGGCGTAATGTATCATTAAGAAGACAAACATTGGAGAAGCAAAAACTAACATGGGCCTGTAGGTCTCCCCTTAGTTAGCTAATTGGTAAGCAATGGCGTATGATGACAGATGACAGTAGGCAATTGCTTTAGTTATAATTGGACGTGTTAACAGATTGTCTATGCAAGATTTTTGCAAGGCAGGCTTTGACAGATTTTGACTGATACCCTTAACCTCGATGTTGAGCTACTGATTTTTGTGATGCGGATTAGCATTGTGTGATTTATTAAAAAATACCAATTTGGAATTTGACTTGTTCAGTATGAAAAGAAAAATATGCCATCGTTGTTGTAGTTTCTGCATCACATTTACCTACATAAAATGGAAGCCTCAAAGTCGCGTTGATAATGCCAGCCTCTATGTGAAGCGTTGCAAATATAGCATACACACTAATTTGATTTAAGAATTTGTGAATATAATTACCCGGTGACCCGGAAGTAGTTCCGTTTATGCGTACCCCGTCTTGTCAAGCGCTTTATCGTGAAGAGAAAAAACGCTTGTCCCATAGCAAACGCTGTATGAATATTCAGTTTGTAGCGTAATAGACCATCGTAAAGTTGTTGTTTACGTGAATCAAGCTGTCCCTTTTATGAACAGTTTGTAGCGTATATAATAATCTGTTTTTGCCTTATAATAAACGATCATATCGAACCAAAATGCCAACAAAACATTGTTGCTGGGGAAGGTGCAACTCAGACAGCCGATATAAAGACCGTGAAAGAATGAATGGCGTGTCTTTTATTCCGTTTCCAAAGCCACGCTCCAATCCAGAAAAATGCAGAGAGTGGGCCAGGGCATGTGGACGGGGAAATTTTGGGCCAGCAAGCCAGCAGTAATACGGACCCGTCGTATTGCTTCTCTCAGGATTCATGTTGAACATGCAATAGGAAGATTGAAGACCTTCAATATTTTGTCTGGTGTCATACCACTAAAACAGCATCGCATTATGGATGATTGTTTAGTTGTTTGCAGTGCTTTGGCTAATATGGACACCAAGCTTGTCAAGTAGAATGAATATTGTTTTGAGCATAACAATTGTACATTTTGAATATCATTTGTCATGTGTTCACTCAAAGGTTGTTAGCCATGCTATACCCAACATTGTTTTCTGGTTACTTAGCTGACTGGTCAGTAAAGGTCCAATTTTGATATCTTAATATTCATAACATAAATTGCTTGATCTGGTTAATGTATGTTCTCTGGATCGATTATATAATAAATGATGATAAACACACTTCTATTGCAGTTAACCGAGTACCATTTATTTATATACATTATGGCTAGTACGACAGGAACATGAAAAGAAATATTATAAATTTAAACAAACTATACATCAAAACATTTATCCACAGAAAAAACAAGAACACTATTGCTGTGCCAACTTTATAATTTCTGGAAACAGAAATGATGAAAAAAAAAAGTGACATATTGCAGGCAATTTCTTCAAACTTTTCTTTATCAAAGGGTACACTGATGATGTGGATTCCTTTCATTGTGTACAACACAAAGTCACAATTATGCAAACCGTAAATTCCCATCTGTCCCTGTACTTGTGTGAAGTAAGCACTGTTGTGCTTGAGTTGAAGAACCCCACCTTCACTTTCAACACACCCTTTTTCCATGGCTGCCAATCGCGGATGTTTTTTCCTCATTGCGTATGGGCACTTGATCTCAAGTAGTCTTTTGGGATGACATGAACAAGTCACAATGCCATCAGCAGAGCACGCCATATAGGGTCTGTCTGAAGACACAAGAAGTCCTGCTGTATCAACTTTAAGGTGCTTGTGCATCTTTCTACTGACTGTGGCGTATAACGAACGGGCACACTTCTCCTTCTTGCGACCCCATTCGAGAGCTGGCGTAGTAACTGGTGCATTGTCCCCCATTATTTTGGCAATGAGAACAGATGGATCAGTGTCTGGTTGGTTCACAATGGTGTGCATCCTGGTGCACACCTGGTGAACACTGAGGCTGTTATTCTTCCTCGCCTCATTGCATGCCAGGCAGAGTTTTCAGCTTGCCCTTCAGTGTCCGAAGCAATGAGTTGAATCTCAGCGGGGGTGTATTTGAAAAATCTGACGAAATCATCTGCAGTGCAGGTAACTGTAGTTTCTCCTGGTATGGCTTGAGCAGACTCAATGATCTGCCCAACAAACTCTTTAGCTCTAGCCAGCACACCCAGTGAGAGGCATGTGGGCTCTGGCGCTGGAGACTCAGACATGTGCTTACTTGGGTCCTCCAGTATTTCGAGGACTTGAGCGCGAGGGCTAATCTGTTCAACAGAAAGAATCAATAAAGTTACTAAATTCTGGTTGCATATTTACAATTCTGCAGTTATTTATTCTGTACAATCAGTTCTAAACAAATAAAACTTTATGCAATTTTTTTCCCTATATGTGCAGTCAACTGAAGCATTTAATCCATACCTGTCTAATTTGGTGTGCCAGGCCCTGTAGCTGGTCTTCTGAGGCAGGCAACCTGTCACTTGGGTGACGAGGGTCAAAGTCATCAACTTTTTGACCAAGCGGTGATTCGAGGGTGGTTCTATACCTAGAACAGATACAAAAATGATAGTAGGAATTATTCATAGTCTTTATAATCCTAACTGACAACTTTAGCTTGGGATAAATACAGCTAATGTTGTCTCAAATGAACCAAAATATTTGTCTCACCTCACACTTCGAATCGTCATATCCTGTACTGGCACAGGATGGTCATGCTGTCTTGAATGTCTTGCCCACTGGTTGGCCCCATCAGTACAAGATTTCCTTTCGAAGGATTCAACTTCATAGAGCATGGCAGACACGTGACGGCATGCTCCATCAGCCCTATGAAACAAACAATGAAGTGAAAAATATAACATATTGAAATCAGGGACGAGAGGGGTAAAACACACATGCTATTCCCCATTTAACATGGCAAAATAATTTGCAGCACTTTTATGATACATTATCTAGCACAACACTCACAATATACCCTACACTATTTGGACTACAAAAGATGCTGATTATGGGGCTGTTAGACCATGTTTATGGATGGAGCTTCAGGCTATTTTAATGTTTAGAATATTATCTTGAGTAAGATATTTATAATGCATCAGGTGCAAACTGAAACAGTAATTAATTTCAACTCACCCTCCCTGGCATTCACAGAAGGCTGTGAGGACTTCGCACAGCTCACAGTCAATAGCAATCCAGGCTTGGTATGAGTCAGTCTTTAGGTATGTTTTGTCCTTGCATGTTGGCTTTACTCGGCCACGAGCAACACAACACACCCTTCCCTCCCTCGGCTGGTCACCTGGCAAAACTCTAGCTGGAGCACATGACCATCGGCAAAAAGTCTGTAGTCTTCGAAAGACTTGTAGCTTTTGACTTTTCTCTTGTCGAAATCAGAGCGCGATGCTATTAAATAGTTAAAAATGTCGTAGAGAGTAATCTCCGGAACCACAGAAAAGTCAGTGGAGAACTGCAAACTAGCATCCGAGCACGGGGGCAATCCAAATTTTTCCAAACGGTCGTCGGGCTTCTCACTAACATGACTGAAGTCGGGATCACAGGGCAAATTAAGTCCATTTGCACACTCCGCAAGTTTAACTAAAGCTTGACGCCGGTAATCCGTCGTGGTAACTCCTCTATCCTTCAAAAAATTCCGCAGTTGATCAACTTTCCAACACGAGAAATCTGTTTTGTCCGACATTGTCGCGTAATGAGCCTCTTTGTTTGTACCCAGGCCACGCCCCTCGTGTTTTGTCCGACTTATTGTCGTGTACATGAAACGCCTCTTTGTTAATATTGTACCACAGGTAAACACGCCCCTCGTTAGAACGAGATGTCCAGGTGAAAGTGATTAGCCTTTGTTGTCGCATGCGTGCAAAACATGAAAGAGGTTATCCGCTTATCTCCTGGCATTGCCTAATGTTTATCGAAAACCCTTCAGAACAGCTGTTTAGATGACCGAACCCGATTTAGGCATCCACTGTGTATATTGTCACTTTAAGATAGCATACAAATTATAGATTTATTACTGACAAGAAGCAGTGAATGTTCTGATAACTGATGAAGTGTTCACAATTATTCACATTTAAAGAGCAGTGGTAATCAAATAAATGGACTACTTTTATGCAAGAAACAAATTTGCTGAAGACTAAGGGACAAACACTGCCTTGCATGTTAAGTTTAGGTGGTTCGTTACTAAGGTAATAATGCCCCTTTTTTAGGAATGCTGCCTGTGTCCGTGCGCCAGCACACAGGTACTAGTTTTAGGATTAAGGGCAATGCTCATGAGTTGTCCGTTTGAAGTATGTTAGGAAATGTGCAATTGCCAAATGCAATGCAGCTGGGTAAACGCGATGAAAACGAACAGGAACAGAAATATGCCAACATAAGCGCGTTTTCAACGAATTGCTGTCTCTCGAGCACACTGGTTAAGTGATTCGTGCGCGAGTAAGGCATTTTATAGTGCAACTCGTCGGCAAAGTGTGGTATGGGCGGTACAAGGTTTATAATTATTAGAGTAATTGGATTAAAGTTGTTTAATTGATCCTCCACGTCGTGAATGGGTTGATGGTTACATGTAAATGCGTCTAAATAATACAATGCATATGCCACAAAGTAGCTTAACTGCCTTTCCCAAAAAGCTGCTATATGTTTATCATAATTGCATCCACAGAGTGCGTTACTAACGCAACTGTTGAAGATATGAAGTCAACTAATGACGGTATGAGAAAGGTAAAGGTAATATTTGTGTTCTACGTCACTTTCAAAAACGAGATGATATCGCAACGATGATGGATGAGGATACTTGTGATGCTCCGATAGCTCCCATTAAGAGCCAGCTCCCACTTGGCGCATACCCGTTGTTCAGGTCGGGCTGAAATATTTGTGCTGCTGGTATAAATGTCCAACTCGATATAATTGAATCAGAAGGTCGGGTGCATCCACTTACAACGATGGAACCATAATATGATATAATCATCAAAGTCACGAGTAACCAGTCAGGTTTTCATGCTATGAGATTGCATCCTCATCATATTGTTCAAAAGGCGACGCAGCATATTAATTTGCCAAAATTATATGGATTCAATTATTATGTTTGTCGAGTAAAACATGTTTATTGCATAGTTGATTGATTGTTTGCTGAATGTCGGTTTTGGATATTACTATAGAGCACATCTGACGATATAAAGGGTATGCATTTGACGTTCTATTAATTTCTTTAACTGATATCTGCCTATCAAAGTATCCTTGCCCTGACCATCAATCTAAGATATTCCCATTTGTCATAGTATCCATTACTCTATGCGATAATAAGGTTTAGTACATCTGCTCCTATCGCTCTGTCTATGAAATACTCATCCCTTGTCACCACTCAGATAGATTTTCCCACAGATGTCAATTTGGAAATCTCTTTTGAAATCACCGGCTTTATGCTTTACCTCTTTGTCACATTGTTCCAGATTCAACACGAGATTGTAGCCGAATGGCTGCGAGGGGCTGCTAACAATTCACCAGAACATTATCCGAATGCTCTTGGTTCATTGAATACAGCCGGATAGTTTCGCATTGTTTAGTAGCATGTGCATGTGTGACCATTGGCAAGTTTTCCCCGTCGGAACAGGTTAGGGAAGGTTCAATTGAAGAGCACAATCAGTTGTACTTCCTGATTATTTTTCATAACGCTATAGACACATATCAGTTACTTCCAGCATGTTCGGTGCGTATCTCTACGAATTGCAGCTTTTATTCGCATTTTGTGTTCCCAATAAACGTAAAACTATGCACATGAATTAGTGGTATCCTTATGTGTCATTATTGGGCCCAATAGTAATTTGCTGTTGACAATCGTGAAATGCTACATATCTTGTCAAATCTTACCAGTTTGAACTCAATGAAAGCAAATCATGAACCCATGCGTCATGGTCTGCAAATTTTGTACTAAGTTAATATTTTGTGGTTTTCATTGCACCAACTAACGAGCCTCTTGTGATTATGATTGGCCTTGAGATGATGCGCTATCATGTCAAAGAGAGTTCGCGTAATTTGGGAAGGCTTTGAACCGATTGCGCATTATTCAGATTGATGGACCATCACCTCAATTCATGTTGTGGCGCATTTTGATTATAACACATTATGACACAAATTTACACGTAATGCTTGTTTCAACTTGAATTGTTGATAACCGAGGTAGAAACATTTATCAGTCATATATTTTATGTACCTGGAATGCTGTAGCTGCCGTGATAACGTTTTTATTGTTTTACGCTTGCATTCACATATTTCGTATGATAGCGCAAATATATATCTACATCGGTATTCGTAATTCCCTATGTAATGATAATGATTTGCGGCATGGTTTGATCATGTCGGCAGAGAATCATGTCTCAACAGTCCTACAACCGTTAAACGTCGTGGCTAATCAACGATCAGTGTGAATGTAAATTAACATTCCCCGATGCTATTTGTGCTACTCTAAAGTGTTCTGTTTCTCTTGCTGACCCGTAGAAGACCCATTGAGTTATGCCCTGGAAGGGATCATTAAGTTTTAGTTGGTCAATTTAGGTTAATTTGTTGAGAACTGTTTAATTAGCAACATCAATTTAAAATCGCATGCAGGTATCAAAGGCCAATAGAAAGTCTTGAATGCGGTGTCTTGTGATATTTATAATATTGAGCTGTTTTGAATCGATACATTTGTTTCGTTTGTTAGCTATCGACTTGTCCGAGTCAAGTACTCATGTAACTTCAACTTACAGAATAACACTTCATGACTGTATGCCTTACATATAGACCACGCAGTAAAATCACTATGCTGTCATAAGTTGCATGTGTTATCGGTCATCTTTAACATTTTACTGATTTTAACAAATGTGAGAGATCACATGCTAGTGATGTATGCCATCACATGTAACATTTGTTCGAAACGTCTACATTAGGCGATATGATGCATATCATATAATGACATCCACTAAACACTGCCTATAATTGCAGAAAAGACAACACAACTGGTTACGATTGTCATTTTGGGATAAGTAGCCAGTCAAAATAACCACGTAAGCGTAGAACAGTTACCCGATGGCAGGTGTTTATTCGCACAATAATTATCTAACATGAGTGATGGCTTACTTATATAACCTATCGACAAAGCTCAAAAGAGCTCCAAAGGAGACGCACGAATGGATAAAAAGCCGAATAAGTATGCATGGCAATATGGATAAAACGGGCATATCTTCATGCCACAACATCAGCACAGCATTGCCTATGACGCGTTGATCCGGCTCTTACATAATTTATGTTTGAATCTTACCGTGGTGGGCTTTCAGTCGTTCACTATGTGATATTATATGGCACACTTCCGCAAGTTGCATAGGAGATTATTAGCCATGAAAAGTATTGTTTATTCGGATAAATTGACTTGGTTTGGTAGAATGATGTTGTTCGTGAACAAATTGCAACAACTAAGGTTTCAAGTTTCTCATTTGTACATGTAACATTGCCTACACTAGGACCATCTATGAATCCGTTTTAATACATCCCATAATAGATGTATTCAAAGTGTGCATATGACTGTATCACAGCTACTCTGAATTTAATGTTGATCGCCACCCCATAATTACATTATCGTAAACTGAACTGAGTATTTCATGTGTGAAATCGTAGAATGGGAGTAGCACACGTGTATGTAATGCTAAACAGGGTTAAATACCCCGATCAACCACCATGAGCAGCTTTCATTGTTAGCAAGACTTTCTTGTCATAAGGGGTTGAGAGCTTTGCAGCTGCAAATGTCAACTTCGCAACACCAACTTAATTCGAACCCATATTCCTCAGTGCATGGAGACAGATTACACCAAAAAAGCGTGCATACTAACTTATTACGTAACATATTGGTGACACTGTATAACATTATAAGTACATTCCTGTGTCCGCATAAGTTTTGGCCATAATGATTTCGGCGCGCTGTACCAGCAAACGGTAAATATGAAACCCATAACCGTAATGCAAACGGTCACGCATTACTCAACAAAACATGCACACTACATGTGAAACATATTACAAAACATACATTCAACACACATGAATGTTCTAAGGCGGAGCCTTCAGCAGTGTTGTCATATTCGACTACAGTTAGTCGCTTTCCGTATCTTAAGCATTGAACCACACACTGATTGCGGACTGCACCTAACGAATAGCTCAGGGGAAGCCAACAGGGGGACTTACTTACCTCCCTAACGTCTACTAGGGAGCCGCAATGTACAAGTAACAAATGAGCCAGACATCCAGCAGATTTACCTTAGCAATATTTAATAAATGGGCGATAAAATACCGAATTATGCCCTGGGCTTTATCTGCCAGTAGCGGATGGGATGTTGGTGCGTGTTTACTTATCCAACCCTGGCACAAAATAAAGTCATCGACACTTAATGATGTAAAAATCATGATGCAAAGTCCATACACAATTGGCTACGCGCAAAAACTAATCCACGAGATCTGCATGCTATTTAGGCCAAACATTTGCTTGGCCAAACAGGATGCTCATAAATAGGCTGCTACTGATATCTGTCAGCTTATCATATCATTAACGGCATGACCCCGAGAGAACACGTTGCATTCATGCGTTAAATGAAAGAGCAGGTTATTGATGATCTCATTGCTTATTCAACTCTGTCCGTCCAGGGAACTACAATGGAACATGCATATTCAATTGATAAAAAAAATCGTGTTATACATTTTATATTGATATAAACTCAGACAAAACATTTGTGCGCATAAATCAACATATTCTCTAACATTGTCTTCTTAGTTCATCAGGCAGCAAACTTGATTGCTGCACTAAGTAATGGGATTTGATATTGCATTAAGTGTTATTTGGACTACATCAGAGCAAGGAAAATCTGTGGTCGTAAAATCTCCTTTCTTTAATCCAATTTAAATTCCATTTTACGGCGATTTAGTGAAATTTCTATTTTGCATCCATTTCTGTGTAGTCGTTGAATGATATTGACAATACTAAATAATCGATGATTGATCGATAAAGACGCGTTGAAATGGTCACCGAACTTTATTTACAACAATATTCACATGAATAACGATCTGGACCAGTAACCACCCATGTGCAACTGTACAATGTTCTTGTGTCATTGTTCAAACTCCAGCCGTTCTCAGCTTCGGATGTATTATAGGGTCTACTGTATGCCATATACAGGTACAAAATTGATTCGTCAAACATACGAAATCGAACAATACGAAGGCCATAAACACAGCTGGAGTCACCGATTAGATCCGAGTTTTTTTGGTATCATTACTAAACGTAGTAAGGAATCAGTCGATGAATTTGTTTTCAATAACAGAATATGGATGATTCTGGAAGAAATGCACTTTCAAAGCTATTGACAGTTTTGATGAGGTACTTGAATCGGTAAATATATAATGCAACAGTTTGGCTCAGTAATTGATGACAGTCCAGATTATAATTGCGAGAAAAACTGCACATGCAAAATGTTGTTTGGTTAATGGTATTAAACGAAAGAAAACATGAGCTTGCAACGTGCTTTTATCGTAGACTGCCCTCAACCATTGTCACTGTACACACACACACACACACACACACACACACACACACACACACACACACACACACACACACACACACACACACACACACACACACACACACACACACACACACACACACACACACACACACACACTAACACACACACACATAAATATATATATGTATAAATATATTTATATATGCATTTAAAAGTATAGAAATGTAGACATATATATATATATATTATATATATACATATATATATATATATATATATATATATATATATAGGCACAAATATATATATATATATATATATATATATATATATTATATGTATATATATATATAGGTTCAGATATAGATGTATATTTTTTAACATTACCTAACGATGGGTTTTACAGAGCAGCATATCTTCATATACATATAAATATATATTTATAAATAAACCTGTATATCTATATATATATATACATGGTATATTACATTAGATCCTTTTGTAACCAAACATCAATCAAGGTATCAACATATGGAAAATCGATTATGAGATCTACAATTTTACCTTAAAAAAGCTGGATAGCGTAATTTATATATGGTTTGAGGTAATAGATAACGACATTTGCTAATTGGCAGTGAGTAGCATGCACCTAGTAAAAGTCGTGCACAGACGGGTGATTTGCCACAGTAATAAAGCGAACAACTGTGTCGTTGCAAATTTGTTTCAGATCACCTGAACGTTAACTTTTTTGATCGATTGATTGATAGCAAATAGTTGCTCATTCATGTTTACCATGACTGACTAAATTCGCAGTCAATTAATACACGTGCGTCTATCTATACCGCTGCTTATTTATAATGGGCATGAGACAACTTAAGCAACATCATTTATGTAACATTATTTTTTACTTACTCATGACATAATCTTGTCACATGCTGTCAAGTACTAGCTGCTTAATACTTCAATTGTGCTGCAGCTAAAGAATTGCAAATTCGTGTCAGATAATGCAATACGCTATCGTATACCTTTGTATTTGTACACTGTATTCAAGGTAATCAGCTCTTCTAAGTCGCAGGAATGCTTTTAACATTTTGCCAAACAGTTGCAACATAATTCATGCGTGCTAACAGGGTAACTCCATGGCGAATTTCGGCCTTTTGTCCTGTCTGATTGCTCATCGAGAACCTCATCATATGAAAGGTCATAAATCATTAGATTAATCTCGGTCATGAGCATATTATGCAAAGCGATTGGATGTAATGAACATATATCTCGCTAGATTATTATTACTGCTTTGATTAGATTACAAAAGTATGACACATCATAATGATAAATGGTTTTTAATTAACGCCCAGCTGGTGTTATTTTGACATATGCATATGATTTAGTAAATAAACGACATATGCAAAACCGGTAATTACATTTCAGAATAACTATGGCTCTGACAATTTTCCTCGAAATCTCATGACCACTGTAAAAATGGAATTACTTTGCATTGGAAATAATCAAAAGCATCTGTAAATATTGTTTTCAATACGGCTTACAATCACACAATGCTAAGGTCAATATGTGTTTACCATAAGGTGAATAAACTATCATGAGTACTTTCTTTTGTATATGGCGTGCGATTTCAGCTTATGACAATAGTTTACAATCCCACCAGATTAACTTAGTGGACAAGCCATGTGCAATGAAAGGGAGATTGTTACTTACCTTTTTAATCATTCGCTAATTGACGATATAAATGATTTGCATTAGAATTGGGGCATCACATTAGATATCTGTTTAAATGTATGCCATTATGAATGACGGTAAAGCACAACTGTCGAAGCCAATACAAAAATCTAAGCTAATCTGATTTCATTTGTCAACTGCATACGGCGAATATGCTTAGATGCAATATGACAAAACACCCTCCCGTAAAATGTAGATCCGTACTGGATGCAGGGGCAGGACATAGTCATTGACTGGTCAACATATATATGTATATATATGTATATATATATATATATATATATATATATATATATATATATATATATATATATATATATATATATATATATATATATACATATATGCGTACGCATAGAATCACGCATAGATATATATTCATGCACAAATATATTAATAGATATACATATATACAAAAAAAAATAAGAATGTTTATATGTATATTTATATACATACATATATTTATATATATGCATATATATATATATATATATATATATATATATATATATTTTCATATATATACTTACATATAAATATACATGTGTATATATAAATATATATATATATATATCAATATAAATATATATATATATTAATGTTAATATAAGCATATATATATAACATATACTCATATATACACATATGTATATATATTTATATATATACTTATATATATATATATATACATGCATTAATTTACATATAAATATATATATACCTACCGATACACAAACATACATAATCATACTTAAATATAAAGATATACCGACACATATACATATATATTTAGGGATAGCTTGTTAAATAGAAATATAAACATGCGTATGTACATACATTTAGATATATGCATATATATATATATATATATATATATATATATATATATATATATTATTTCTTTTGAATACATATATATATATATTTATAGATAGATGTATAAATGTAGTTACATACGTGCATATATATTTACAAATATATATACATATGTGTATATACATATGTGTAGTATATATATAAATATATATATATATATATATATATATATATATATATATATATATATATATATATATATATATATATATATATATATATATATATATATATATATATATATATATATATATATATATAGATGTGTGTGTGTGTGTATATATATGATGTATATATGTCAAGGCTTCGTTGCCGATAGAACATTTCCAGTATTGTGACTTCTTTATATCAAGTTAGTTTGTTTGCATTGGAATTCACGCTGTTGACTGATGTACGTTGTTATATATAGTAAAACCTCAGGTAATCTAGGGATTTGTATGCGATGCTATCGTTGCTTTAACTAGCAGATGACATATATTCCCTCTCTATCGGTTTGCTTTTATCTGTCTCTCATGGCTTATACATGAATGCAAATATGTCAGCGGTAATCAACGGTTATCCGTGGCAGCCAATCTCTAACTTTGCATCAACAAGTCAGGAGTCGCACTGTCTATCGTCTAAATCAAAGAGTGGTATGGAAGCTCATTGATAAAATACCTTCAATATTGCTATATCGCACGATGTTGTACCGTTACTCTACATTAGGACACTGTCGTAAAGGCTCTATGGGAACAATGACGTACACGCAAAGAGTTTATAGCTACGCTAAGAGGGCTCACTTCGAGTGGCTCTGCGGTGATCGCTTCCCTAATTATGATACATTGCAATCGTAAGCTGGCGCTACCGCGAAGCATTTAAAAGGGTCTCTGCAATTGATGAGAGTGGGGAAAACGTCGTTTCGCAGAGCCTCGACGCTGCCAAAATTCGTCGCACAATAGGCTTGTGAATAGCAAAAATAGTAAGCACATTACTAAATAAATGTCATCTTGAGAAACTACCCGGTACTGGTTGCCCATGTGGAAAACAGTTCGCCTCTTACACCGTCCACCCAGTTTACGATCCTCGATCTTTCATGTCTGCACTGTGGATGGTAGTTTTAGATTGTCAATAACTGTCTGAAGCAAGGGAACGGGCGTGGGGTCGACATTAACATTTTTGGCATGTCAGAGGGGTACGATGGTTTCGAGCGAAGAGTTTATAGCTACGCTGATCTGTGTGACGATTATGAAATTACACAAAAGACACCCCCGACATCAGGCTACGATACCATGAAATCAACAAAAGCACATGGGACCGTTGATCCAACAACTCGGGGCTCGGCGGCTGTTAAAGATATGGAGTCACCTGATAAGTCGAGGCGACAACAGCTCCAAATTCAACAGAGAATTCTACGTGGTTTTAAGAGACACTTCGACAACGCGCTATGACAATAACGCTTCGGCCAACAGGTTGCGTCTTCGGGCGAGTGCTCGAGTGATCTCTTTTAGCGAAGCTATAAACTGCTACAGCTGCAGCATATATGCTTCCGATGCAAAGCGTTGTGTCGAAACGGAAAACAAAATTGGGCTGTTATGGTCACTACAGTAGTGACAAGTTGTGCCGGCAACCCTGTCACACCTGCAGCCTTTATATGTTATGCTATGATGGCAGCTTGAATGTCCCATAAATTTTTATGCTTGCAAACGACAATAAACGTCTTACTGCTGTGCGACAATTCGTATCATAAACATAAACACTGATCTCTCTTCTGCTCCTTTAACCTTATATATATATATATATATATATATATATATATATATATATATATATATATATATATATATGTATATACATATATATACATATATATATATATGTATATATATATATATATATATATATGCATATATATATACATATATATATATACGTATGTATATATATATACATATAAATATATACATAAATATATAGATATGATGACAGGAGCGCAGCTTGATATACATCAATATATATATAAAGAGAATATAATATATATATATATATATTTATATTTATATTATATATAGTATCTATCTTTTATATATATATATATATATACCATATATATATATATATATATATATATGCATATATATATATATATATATATATATATATATATATCTATATATATATATATATATATATATATATATATATTATATTATATATATATATCTGGTTAAAAGTGCAGAAAAGCGATAAGCGACTAAGGCGGGTAGTTGTAGACGGCAGGATGTATTGACATATACTACTCTAAACCGTGTAGTGAGCACACGTAGATACATGTTCTATATTCCTGGAATGCGAACCCTTAGAAGAGCCCACTTTTTCATGGAGTATCTACGGTCGTCGACGCATATGCCACTGTAGACATTCAATCATGGTTAATGTGTGATGATTTGCTTATCGTGAGGTGAAGTGAAACACATTGACTACCACATCTCATGTGAAATGGGGGTGATTTACAAGAAACTATGCGACAAATGTTTTCACTATTTATTTCACATTGGCACGTGAAAATTGTAGCAATACTTTAACATGCCTCATTACTTGTCAGTGGGCTGCCCTGAACTTTCAATAACAGATATCAAACTCGATTATGTTGCTTACATTTGGTTATGATAGTATGACACAGTATAGTATGATGAATGGTTCTCATGCTGTTATTGGTATTTTGGCATATTGGCATTGAAGCACTAATGTAAAACGAAAATGACGTTGATCAAAACTTGTTATAGCAAGTGACATTTCAGAATAAGTATTGCTCTTTCTTATTTCGACAACATTTCGTTGATACAAATGGTACTTGTGAATGATCAAAGGCATCTGTAAATATTTATTTCATTTGATTTACATCAACCAAAGGCAAAGCATACTGAATACGTTAGCAATAATACCACCTCGTTTTGAATGAAAAAGCCAGTAACTTCCCTTACATGAGGCTTCAGCCGGTGCCCGTGGCGAAGTGGTTCATGCGTCGCCTTTCGATCCACAGGTTGTGGGTTCGATGCCAAGCTGTAAAAATCTGACTGGTTCCGCGTGACTCAGGTGATCACATCAAATAGCGGTTCTTTATCAAAATTATGCTACAAAATGTGCGTCAAAATAGCCAGAACTACACTGGCAGCAAAATAGGTCCATCCATCACAGGCATTGAGACATCTTGGTGCTGCTGCTTGAAGAATGGGGTTAAACGCCACGATACTTGTGACAAAAAGACCCTACACTTTCAACACTATATAAATTAATCTGGCAAGGCAAGATTAAAATCAGTGTTTATCATTATATAATTGACTGCGTCATGTTTGTGAACTTCAGACTCGTTAATGGTGATATATGTCAACCAATAAGAAGGATCAAACGTAGTCTGTGGTATTCATCGTATTGTTTATTATTCATAATCAATATATATCTGTCCCTGATTCGTGTATCTAAACCATGCACTAATTGTTTCAAGAAGTTAAACCAAACCAACTGGCAGTACCATTCAACCAAAAGACTGCAATAAAACTTCGATTGGACGAAATAAAACCTCAAACAATATAAAATTGCGTCTATTGCAACTTCCATAGCATGTAGGTCAATGCTGTGTTCAAATTACGGTTAGTCAATGTTGTCTTAATCCACTGTCACTCTTAGTAGATGAGCGATGAGAAATATCAAGAATGTATCCGCACCTTGCAGATTTTGGTTTCGATGCACAATCAATTTCTCCTCAAGCTTCATTGTCATGTATAATAATGGTAATAAGTCAAGTTTATATCTGAGTTACAATATCACCGGTCTGCGATGCAAACTGCTTGATAACCGCATTGACAATAAAGCTCGGATAAAGGACGAAATGTTTAATATCGAATTTTCCCCTAGAGGAAAGAAATTAAGGTGTCATAATTGATCACCCACTCAAATTCAGCATACAGTGCAGTGCAGCAACAGCGCTCAGAATAATCAGGCGGACATTCACAAGTCGCTCTAAGGCAGTGTTTATCAAACTAAAGAGGGCTCTTATTAAGCCCCATTTAGAACATGCAATTCAAACGTTGTCACCATTCCCTCAATGTGGCATAGGTATATTGGAAAGAACTGACATGCTACGGAGCTCGTAGACTATATGCCAGATTTAGGTTACAAACGAAGCTTTCCGTTTGTTAGAGCTAGCATCATTTGAAGCACGGCATCAAAATGGTTAACACAGCTAGGTATACATAATATTCAATGGATCAAATCCTATTTGTGTCGATCTGTTTTGTCAGTTTTGTGCTGATAACTCTAAACTCCGGGAATATAAATAAACCTTGGGAATAATTAAAGGAATATAGCTTTTCTTATCGCGTTGTGACCCATGGAATAGTTATTTATGAACATTGGCAGGGCACTTAAGGACCAGTTCTCGGTTGGCAATCTTTGTAGATCTATGAAAGTGAAAGTAAGGGACGCGTCACCGGTAAGACCGCCGTTAAAAGTTTTGATTATGTATGCATTTGGTGTGCTGTAGTAATTCACATATGGATGATTAACGAATGGCGCTGTTATTTTATCATTTAAATAATTTTCATTACAACTGACAGTTATCAACCCCCGTATTCGTCACCTACTGGGTGACAATGACAGTGGTTGATATTCTTAATTTATATGCCAATATCATTTTAATTATTCTTTGACAATGGGCGCTCTTGCGAGTTTGTTCAGAAACAATTGCTGCACAAAGCCGCATCAACACAATAGAGTAAAATTATGATGTCAGCAACATTATTCGCACAAGGTATCCATGCGGCTCGTACTACTTAAATCTACTTTTGAACATACCATACCAGGAACAGTTTGATTTTGCATTACCATGAGCAGAGTGCATCGGTTGATCCTTTCGAGGCAAGCCCTGAACACAACTGGCAAACGGTTATGGTTCCTTAAAATTTTGAAAACGGGTAGTCCATGACATGTTTTATCCATATAATCAATTTGTCCTTGGGCTTCTATTCCAACCTATTTCATGTTGATAAATTGGTTTTAAATATTCAGTGGTTATAATATACTTGACATTATATGCACATTAAATAAGCAGCACGAGAAAACATTCACTTTATGATCAGCTCTCAATTAGAGTCTAATAATAACCACAGCGTATTGCACCATCTATTAAGTATTAATGACCCTTTCAGGACCCGCGCACCTGTTATGCGTTTCTTTTTCTAATTTAGAATGATGATATTGATATTCAGGGTTGAAAATGTCAATCATTATACTTTGGGCTAAGATAGTTCGATCACTATAAAACAATGTGAACAACGGTCGGTACCGTGTCCGTAAGCTTAAAGAGGATCATTATTAGGCTGGATGGATAAAACATTCGACGGATAAATACATACATCACACTCGGTGGCCATTACAATATATCCAGCTGCATATAAAAAGACAAATTATTGACGGCTGACGTCACAACAAATTGTATTTATTTTTTTATTGCCATGCTGAGCCATATTTGAACATATTCAAATGATTGCTTGTAATAGGGATGCGAAAATTTCAACCGGCTTACGAACGTTTTTTCTGGTATTCCCTACACTTAATGTATGCAGAACGTCATGTTTTAAGATATTGTATATTTTAACATCGTCATAACACTTTTTACATAATTGGGCTCCGAGATGTACTTTCAGAAACCATACACCTTCCATACGATAATATAACGACGACTTATACATGAGAACACGATTCTGAGACACAAATCAAGTGAAATAAACAATAAGAATCAACAAACAGATGTTCATATGGTTATTTTGCGATCAATGCAAATGTACAGAATGTGATATATATATGCATATATATTTGAATTGATACATATACACACACACACACACACACACACACACACACACACACACACACACACACACACACATATATATATATATATGCTTTTAAATGTACTGTTCAATCTTGCTGACAGAATTGATGTATAGATAGTACAACTTTTATATGATACTTGTTGCATGATATGACTATCCGATATCAGGTTAAACAGCATTTGAAATGTGAATCATCATCACTACTGATGTTAGCAGTGTGAACAATTGTAACTAGTGAAAGACAACTGCTGATGCACTCCGCGCGATATCAAATTTGTTTTGCTAGTGCAATATCCCGCGCACAGAATAAGTAAACAAATGATATCATGACAAGCCAAACAAATGATATTCTTAATACCATAGACCTTAACCTTTTACATGGTGACGTGTAATGCTCTAATTTCCCTTGAAATGTTAGCTTATGTTGGATAAAAATATGACATGGCTTGATTTAAATGGACGACCGAATTTACAATCACTTCTTCATTACTTGAATATATGTTATATATTCGCGCACTTTGACAGCAGCAAAAAAGATTAACAAATACTCATAATCAAAATTAGCACACTCATTGACCTGCTAATCATAAATCTGTTGGGTATAAACACAAAGCCACGTGTTGGGTCGGAATAAATGCATAACCTATAGTTTTTTTTTATTTGTTACGAATAATATTAAAGGATAATCAACGCCACAAGGTTAACTGCTGAAAGAGAAATTTCGTAGAGGAAAATATATCGGGATATATCTCTCGGATTGCCAATATAACGAAACTGATGAGTATTTATGAGTAGTAACGCGGATTGTATTTATCATTTTCTATGATATTAACAGACAAATGGCTAGATGTTTGTGTGCGCCCTTAGGCGTGAGGAAACCAAAACGCAGATATACCGAATATCCTTTTCAAGGACGGAAACAAACAGACTTATATGTCCACTGGCACTTCCCTTTTATTGGAAGCTCATGTCTTTATGGTCTATGTCCCCAATAACAATGCAACAATGTATCCGACTCGGAATACTGGACTGATTTATTCTAAGCCAGTATGATAATTGGCAACAACAAGCTTCTGTTCCTCTTTGGCAAATAACGTTTATACATCAATTGAAACGTGCTGTACGACCTGTAACCTTTATTGCTCGTTGCCGTCTTATAAGCCCAATGTTTTGTCTCTGACGGACAAATAACATATGCCTGGAAATTAGAATTCACCATCACAGCCAGTGGCGAATACAACCACTGAATAAGTCATTATTTGGAAGTTTTAGTTTATGTATGTATTTATGTATATATGTATGTATGTATGTATGTATGTATGTATGTATGTATGTATGTATGTATGTATGTATGTATGTATGTATGTATGTATGTATGTATGTATGTATGTATGTTTGTATGTATGTATGTATGTATGTATGTATGTATGTATGTATGTATGTATGCATGCATGTATGTATGTATGTATGTATGTATGTATGTATGTATGTATGTATGTATGTATGTATGTATGTATGTATGCATGCATGTATGCATGTATGTATGTATGTATGAATGTATGTATGTATGTATGTTTATATGTATGTATGCATGCATGTACGCATTCTCTCACTCACTCACTCACTCACTCACTCACTCACTCACACGCTTGCTCAATCTCTCGCTCACTCACTCACTCAATTACTCCCTCACTCACTCTCTCACTCACTCTCTCACTCACTCACTCACTAACGCACTCACGCACTCACGCACGCACTCCACTCAATGACTATCTTACTCACGCAATCACTCACGCAATCACTTATTCACTCACTTATTCACTCACTTATTCATTTACTTACTCACTCACTCACTCATTCACTCCACTCACTGCACTCACTCACTCACTCACTCTCTCACTCACTCACTCATTAGTTACATTTTGAATATTGATATATAAAATATCGTCTTTAAATGAAGTTGACATATTAACCTTTTAGTCACCCACATGATATCATTCGCGCAACAATCGGTCCCCTATTTCTGTCTGTGGTATATGCTGGTTCTGTCTCAATTTTTGAAGACATGTTAGTTGGAAATGGTGATCAAAGAAATGGTCAAAATTACACAATCGCCATGGTCCATTATCCTCTTCATATTCTACGCCTACTCATTGCGAGCCTGGATAGCCTTAACTAACCTTCCAAGATTGCATTTTAATGCTTCTCGCTCAGACGCCGCTCCAGATAACAGTCTATGTAACGTTATGATTGATCCCTGATACCAACGAGTATTTGGCTAAGTTGATGAGCTATGCAAGCTTCCATCATTTATCAAATCCTTTCGACTCAAAAATAACTATAATAAATATTGATTACTTGTGGCAGTTCTTAGTAAGCAATCGTTGTATGTTTGAGAATGATCATATCAGATTTAACGCACAAGCAAAACGAGTTCATTTTCTCAAACTAATATTAGCAGGTTTGTTTTATATTGATTGACATTGGACAGTGGGCAATGATTAATTTTGTCAACATAACCCATGCTCATCCGCAGCTAATGAAATATCAGCGTTTGAGTTTTGTCAATGAATCCCTTCCTGATGGATGCGAACGCTAATATCGTGTAGTATTTCCTGCATGATTACTTGCACCCACGATGATAACCATGTGTTGCACAGGAAGCAATTAAAGGCGCGTTATTGCGACGTATCCTGGGATAAGACATTAAGTTCTTCATGGGCTGTAATGCCCCCAACAATGATGGTGGACTCTTCTTAGCTTCACGCTTTTCTCAAAGCAAAATAAAGGTTATGACTAGCATTTTACACTTAATTTGCATTATGCCTAACCCTCTCAACATTCTTCTTTCTAATCGTTTCAATATCATTCCAAATACTCACTTGCTCGCATTTAGCTTTGTTTCATCTCTAACAATCAATGGTTCGTACACAAAACTCAATGCCCATCATGAACAAACTACAATTAATGTAGTAATCATATGATGGTTTAATTCGATATTTATGCAGCCCATGATTATTAGAGTAATAACGACACCATTGTGTACAGTAGTTTAATGCACGGTTGTTAACATTAAATTATTCAACTTCCAAACAAAATATGCTCACATTGCACGAATGAACCTATGGTTTTCTATTATTAATAACTACCGTTCTCACGTCAGCTACAAATAGTGGTAATGATCTAATATTCGCGACATTGCGCTGCTCGTAGTAAAGGTCAAGCAGCTCAAACTCATCTTTGCGTTGATGGAATGCCTTATAATGACAATGGATATGGACTTCATATAAAGCAGGTAGGGTACAGCGTGGAGTGATTCTCCTTCGATATGTCACGGCTATCAAATACGCCGACCGTGTATTCTATTGTAGCCATATCACAACTGTGACCAGTCAATGACTATATCCTGTCCCACTTATTCAGTACGGATTTAGATTTTATGGGAGGGTATTTTGTCATACTGCATCTTTGCATATTCGCTGTTTGCAGTTTATAAATTAAATTGTATTGGCTTCGACAGTGGTGCTGTACCGTCATTCACTATATCACACATTAAATCAAACGTCTAATGTGATGCCCCATTCGGACAACAAATCAGTTCTATCCACAATGAGGGAATGATTAAATGGGTAAGTGACAATTTCGTTTTCATTGCACATGGCTTCTCCACGAAGTAAATGCGGTGGGATAGTTTACCATTGTCTAGAGATGAAATAGCAGGCTATATACATAAGGAAGTAATTATGATAATTCATTTAGCGTATGGTAAAGACATATTGACCTAAGCATGGTGTGACTGTAAGCCGTATAGAAAACAATATTTACTGATGCTTTTTGATTATTTCCAAAGTAATTGCCCTTTTACAGTGGTCACGATGGTTTGAGCAAAATAGGCAGAGTCATAGTTATTCTGAAATGTAATTACCGGTTTTACACATGTCGTTTATTTACTTAAACAAAACTGCATATGCCAAAATAACACAAACTGGGCGTTAATTTGAAACCCATTTGTCATTTTGATGTGTCAAACTATTGTAATCAGTAGTAATAATCTCGCGAGATATATGTTCATTACATACAATTGCTTTGCATAATATGCTCATGACCAAGACATGTGTCTAATGATTTATGACCTGTCATAAGACGAAGTTCTCGATAAGCAATCAGACGGGACAAAATGCCGAAATTCGCCATAGAGTAATCTTGTTAGCACACAGGAAGTTATGTTGCAACTGTTTGGCGAAATGTTAAACGCATTACTGCGAGTCAGAAAAGTGTATCACCTTGTATGCTGCGTACAAATACAAAGGTATACGATGGCGTATTGTATTATCTTATACGAATTGGCAGAACTTCAGCTGTAGAACAATAGTAGTATTAAGCAGCAAGCACTTGACAGCGTGTGGCAAGAATTTGTCATGAGTAAGTATTAAATACTGTTAGATAATTGGTTTTGCTACAGTTTTCTCATGGCAATGTTAAATAAGCAGCACGGAACATTTCAGTGCAGTGTTGTTTATGGCTCTTGATGACCTTGACTTGAGATGCATGAGGTTGAATGATTCATGGTCATTAATCGCACTGTGGTATGTTTTGCCTAACCTCACGATTAATAAACACTGTATATTAAGCTTGACAAAGTGGCATCAGCCGTATATGCGCCGACGTCTGTATAAATACTCGTTAACGTGGCACGCCCTGTTCTTAGCAATAATTCCAGGAATAAGACCTCATTAAAACCCACCATGGGATGACATAAAAAAAACCAATGCGAATTTTGATCCTCCACCCCCGGCTCAGATTGCCTTCTAGGTGGTAAGCGCGACGACACACTGGTCAATTTATCGCTCACGGATATAACGGCAGACAGCGACAGGTAGGTTCCAAGCATGAAAATGGATTTAACACCCAATTTATCTTAACAGCATAACTTGATGGCCGAAGGTGTGAATTGGGCTGCCAATGCAATATGCCGCTGCTTAAGTGTATGTTAACGCAATATTTTTCTCACATTGGGACGAGACTATGCATCAATAACATGTGATGTGTATGTACGTCATTTATTTGTGACAGGCGGTGTAGTGATGTACAGGAACGATCCACTTTTGTGTGATAAAGCGACATGGAAAGCGTTGAATGTTGTCAGTGAGCGCCCAGATCAACTCCTCATATGCAAGATGGATATTGTGACTCATGCCCCTTTCATGCATATATTGGCATATTAGATATTGGCAATCAGGCATTTCGAAATGAAAATCCTATTGATTACTGTAGGGGTATTTGCGTTAATGTGTCAGCCTTTAGAGACAAGCCGAGGAATACTAATATAGTACTGGTATGACTGTCATTTACAGTGAGTGCCTTGAATACCATGACGCATTGCATGTGCATTTGTTACCCTTTTGTGGTGAAAGTTGTTTACAACATCTCTCTAAAATTTTCACAGGTACGTACACAGTGTACACATGCGATGGAAAATTACTGATAATAATTGCTACTTGATTTCTATTTGTTTATTAGGTGTTAGTCGCATGGCCATCAATTGGCGAAATCGATTGACGCACATGTATCAAATGACTGCGAATGTAGTCATTCACAATACACATTAAGTATATATTTGATATCAGTCAATCGACCAGCTTCGGTGATCTGAAACAAATTTGCAACGACGCAGGTATTGGGTGTCTATATGTAAGCCTTCAAAGTATAATGCATTATAAACTAAGCGAGCAGAGCCTGGCGAACATGCCTCAAAATATCCAGATGAACATGGTCGCCTCAAGCATAGATGCCTCTGTTTTCGTGATGTATATTTTGATTCAGTGCGATAAACTTCCTATTTCTAAAGCATAAAACACATAAATACTAGGTGTTATAAAGGAATTCATATCTAAGCATATAACTGGAACATTTTTGTAAGCTTATTGCGCAAAAAGTTCCACTTTCAAAAGATATATATATATATATATATATATATATATATATATATATATATATATATATATATATATATATATATATATATATATATATATATATATATATATATATATATATATATATATATATATATATATATATATATATATATATATATTATATCTAAGTGTAACTGCCTGTTCCTCTGTAACACATAGGCACGCATAGGAAATACACCAAGCAATAGCACATTTCATATTCCTACAATGTAAATAATCCAATAGTCTACAAAGTGTGTAGAGCGGGATTGACCTGCTGAATAGTGCATGCAAAATTCTTGCCCGTTGCAGTTCTTTGTTATTGCTTTACACATATAAGATATCAATGTACTGTTAACAACTCTGCAAGATACATTGATGCATGGAAGTCGATATCTAGTATAGCAACAGCAATTGTATAGAAATAACGTATTGATGATTTTGCATTTAATATTTATATTGCATTTACAATTCGCCACGCCTCCCAGGAACAAAATACCCGCAATGTTTCTAGCAGTTCTTTTCATGC
This sequence comes from Urechis unicinctus, assembly GCA_034190875.2. Lineage (NCBI taxonomy): Eukaryota > Metazoa > Annelida > Polychaeta > Xenopneusta > Urechidae > Urechis > Urechis unicinctus. The sequence goes on along the minus strand of CM067343.1, from coordinate 56,791,243 downwards.
TGCGGGAGCGACGAGTCGCTGTACTGTAAAAAAGACATCGTATTGAGCAATCCCTTACAGGCAAATTCAAATATTTCATCTGCAGTAGGCAATCGTTACGTTCGTCTGTTCACGCCGCCATGACATACAGTGATGGACGCTCAGTCAAATATTGAAATTATTTAACAATAAAAAAAGAGACCGGCCATGGTAAAAAGAAGAAGCCAAAATAGCAAGCGGGCGAATAAGAAATGCGTACAGCATGAGGACAGAAATAAATGAGCGCACATAATTCAGACAATTATAACAAATTCGAATGGACGAGAACCTCGCCGATGATGCCTCGCCAGGTCACTTTGCAAAATAGCTTTGACTCCACACAAACTGGTCAGAGGCCAAACGGCTGGGGAGGAAACTGCATATTAAAGCCAGGAAGTACAAATTGAATCTTCGTCACCTTGATGAAGATGATAACCAAATTATGCATGATCAAAGTAATTGATTGCACACGACTTTTGTTTGGGCATACAGGCTAAGGCAAGTAAATTACAACGCATCGGTACAGTGTTTTGAACTGTGACTGCATCTGTATGACAGTTTATGTACCATATAAGGGAATATACCATTAAAAATATTGATTGCTACCTTTCTTGCATTCGTTGTCATAATGCATGTAACTTATGCATCGTTCCGACACACAACCAATATATTCGCTTGCTTGTGAGAATCAAAGAATGATTAAAAAGCGTTGCACAGTAAAGATTACAAAATGGCATTACTGCTGCTGACATGCTAGGCAAGAATGTCAAAATCTCTTTCAGAGTGTAGAATTTCATGTAAGTATTAATAGTCTTATGATGTAACCAATGAGATCAATAATGCCGGCAAACATATAACAACCGGATGAAAAGTCATCTAACGATCACTAAACGGGATCTTTATTCCCTCGATCTCTTTTTTCTGAAAGCAATACCCACACTACGGTCTTCAAGCGATTTATGAGTTGTTCGTTCTATCAGGGCGTGTAAAAGTATTCTATATCGCCATACCATCTGACAATGATTGATAAATGAATGGCTTTTATATGCATTGTTCTCTAATAACTTTTGCTCCAATCTTTAGCAGCTCAAATAAAAAAAGGAAATGACAAACATAAAAAGCCAACGATATGACCAAAATGATTTCTTGCCATTTCGGAGTTATAACATGTCGCAGTTAAGATGTTTCATGGTTACAACCTTGGCGATTATTGTGTGCATAATGATCTGCTTGTAATAAACATAAAAATGTCCTGCACTTTCTCTCTCTCGCTTCGTTAAGTCACGAGGAATTTAATGTACCGCGTTCGGGTTATTAAATTCCAAGTCCATAAACCATTATCACTTCAAGAATAATGCCCGCGGCTGTATTTGCACACATCCCATCCATAAAGTTCTTTAACTGGTGAAGCTACTGCTGTAAGTATGTGGAAGATGCAGTCCACGAGTTGTTGAACAGTAATTTATATTTGAGTTTTAAGACTTAAACCATGAGTAATTATAAGAGAAAAGAAACATGGCGACGTTAATTAGCATAGTGGGATAGCATCTAAATAATGAACGGAATATTGAAGTGTAACAAGATAGTTAGTATACCTCACATAACTTTGCTGATTGCGTTCATTATATAAATATGAATATGCCTTTGGTACGTAATGTACATATCTGACTGCCATGGATCAAAAGATTCAAGTAAGTAGTTAGTCAAAACAAATATGAGCAAGGCTGTCAATAATCAGAGTAAGAGTAATCGCAAATGCAACATGGCCGCTTCAAGACATTTATTCGTCGTTTGTTCCGAATCTTACTTGCAACGTTCTGGTGATCCCTGTCAGTCGGCATAACAGTGCGCATAACAGTATCAATTATGACTATTAATAGAGCATTCAAACGGTCATGTTAGCATAATCTCCAATGGCCGCAGGTGCGGAATCGTTAGCGGTTGTGCATTGACGATGCTTTGTTAAGAGAAAGTTATATCAAGTAGGAAAACGGTCACTCTGGTTTGCTCAGCGGCTGTTTTTAGAATAAACGCCTGTCATTTCAGGTGCAGTTGTTATGGGGTATGTTCCTTTCTTCCCACTATCCGAGGACTCGAGGCCACTCATCCCCGACAATATAACCGTAACCATGTCATCCCACGATGGGCCATTCAAACGGCCGAGTGGGCATCATGCAGTTATTTACTTAGTGGCGAATTCCCACAGCCATTGCGTTTATGCCCATAAACATTACAATGCTTTGTCTCTTTTGTTGCATACGGTTAAACATAAAAATAGTGTGCGGGTACGTGGAAATGGGACTTGAATTCAACAGTGGTCAGTGCATTAGCCCAGTATTTTGAAGCACTGACAACGCTTACCATTTTTAAATAGCCTTTACAACAATATGTTCGGCAACAACATCGAATAGGTCGGACTCTGCTAACACATATGTTCCCGTGTACAACGTTTACACAAATATCGCGACCCGGTGTTATAAAGGCATTGCAAGGCTATGCGAACGGCAGAAAATGAAATTGGTTTTCCTCTCTGTCAATGCACAAATGTCATCGGGATTGAGAGTAGCAAGAACGTTTGAGTATTGCCACAGTGGTCCCATTACGTTTTCTCCCTGGAAGTCAAATACTCAATATCGACCGAGTAACGCGCATCCCAGTAACGTTTAGAAATATTTGTCATGCAATTTGCAGCACGATAATGTGAAATATATTGGAAACATTTACTTGACCTAAGAAACTGACCTAGCAAATAAACGGACGCCAAGCAACAAAAGTTTGTCGTGCTCTACGTGTTCATTTTCTTGCAAAGTACATTGTATGCAGTATGAACTCCTGGCACATGCTTTTGTTTTATTTTTACAGTACTATACACATAAGTGTAAGATCAATTATTTTTGATTCTGTTCAATGTTTTTCTGTTGAATGTAATTTATTTTCTCGAACATGATACGAGGACTCATATATCTCATGATGTCTCATCCTCATTGTCTTTTACTTGAATTAATATTGATAATGAATGATATGTTGTTGTTGCTGACAAATAAATCTGCATTATCATTATCATTTGTATTATAGTACTGTCAAAGTCACATATTAACAAACAGCACACCAACTTGTATAATTTGTTAATATTCGTGAGGTTTTAATGTGTCAGGGGTTAAAAAATGACTGTATTTGTTGCCAGGAAACATTTGCATGCCCGATCGTAAGCATTGACAATTGGTTCAAAATGCATCGTATGGTAAAAAGTTTAACTGCGGTAACCTTCAGCACACTCAGGAGGATACTTCCTTATTATTTTTATACAATTGGAAAATGTGTGAAAAAGTGATATAGCGACATTGGAAATAAAACCTGACAAGTGATGGAAAACCAATGTTACACCCATTGTCCTGTGAGAGGCACATACTCCCATCTGTGGATCACACTTTCGGACAAATGTCAGGTGCCACTTTGTTTTCCAAGGTGGACACAAACTCAGGCTTTCATCAGATCAAACTCGACAAAGCCTCCCAGCTACTGACAACGTTTATATTGTTATCGACGGTTGCCGTTTGGGAATCAACTCGGTACCTGAACATTATCAAATGCAAATACGCCAAATTCTCTAAGGTCTACCAGGTGTCACTTGCCTCATGGATGCCATAGTTGTATTTGCAAACACCGAACAGAAGAAGGACTCCCTGAAGCCAGTGTTACTCTGAACAAAGACAAATGTTTGTTCGGGACATACCATCAGTGATGGCAGATTTTGATAAAGTGTCTGCTGTCCGTAACATGCAAAGCCCGCCGAACATCACCGAGCTCCATCGCATTGTTAGAATGATCAATCAAATGGCGAAAGATCTGCCTCATCGACCATGGTAACATGTGGCTACTGACCTAGGTGCTTCCTGAATTTCGTGCAAATGTCATCAGCCATCTGACAAGTATCTTTGCCAGACACGATATTCCTGAGATCATAATGTCCGACAATGGACCTAAGTATGCGTCGCAGGAGTTTGCTGTCAGCTACGGGTTTATTCATAAAACCTCAATGCATGATTCTGCTAACGGTGAAGCCGAAAGAGCTGTTAGCACTGTTAAACAACTACTGGGTCGAGCTGAGGAGGATCCCTATGCAGCTCTTCTTTGTTACAGTAAGTACATCGCTGGTCAATGGATACAGCCCAGCTAAACTGCTAATGAACCGTAAGCTCCGTACAAAACTGCCGGTAACTGCTAAACATCTGAATCCATCATTGCCTGACACCAAGCTTCTCAGTAACGTAGAAGCTAATGCAAAGCAGCGACAAAAGGTGAATTGTGACAAAAGACACTAGGCTGCACCACTCCCTGTACTCCCTCTGGGAAATGTCGTGTACACTAAAGACAGGAGAGAGAAAGCAGTTGTGAAAGAGCGATATTCTGACAGATCTTATCTGGTTCAGGTTGAAGCAGGTTTATGCTATTGCGGAAATCATTGTCATCTGAATAAGTTACCCTCAGCTAAACCAACCGAAAATTAGCCTAAACAACACAAACAACAACAAACACAGACTTCAAAACAGCCAGCGAGTCAAAGCCCGCCACCTAGAAGAAGCGGTCGTCAGACTGTTTTGCCAGTGAAATACAAGGACTATCAGATGTAGAGTACTAGTTTGCACAGTTTTGTTTAAGTAATTTCGGACATCAATATTACTATCTCATGGACATATTATCCATTATTATGGACATTGTTTTAATTCCCTCTGTTTCGTTTTATCAGCTGTTGAACTGTTTGTAACTGGACTGTTACATTGAGTATTCATATTTATTGTTACATGACTTCCCATAGGTTTAGTGTACGTGAGGCTTGCCATCAAGCTGGACTCGTTCTGGTTGCTCCTGCGTTCTTATAATCACTAAACGTGTTCGCTCAACTCGTAAAATAATACAGTCCGCTTGTCGCGTCATGTGAACATGTATTCTGTTAAGTAATATACATCTCACGGTCTATGGGTCATGGCTCTTAACTTCAGCTCTAAAAGAAACAAACTTATGCATGCTAAACAATATAGATAGGTGCGCATTTGTTGACTGCAGATGCATGCTCTGACCCGCGAAAAAAAGAAGCGTACTATTAAAAGCAGATAGCGGCTATTAGATTTATGTTCCGGGAGTTTAAACAACGGTCTATGAAGAGTAATTTCCAATACAATTTGGAACTCCAGTGAATCTGACTACAAGGTCAACAGGGCAGTAAAAACGGTAACATCTGTGTTATAAGGCATATACTCTAACGCATATAGGCCCTGTGCTAATATCGCACCACTGGTTCATTGAATCCTCAACGGACCTTCGACTCGAGGTTGCCCAAATAAATCTAGTTTATGTCAGGGCAACCCTGGCTTTATAATTTGCTATGCAGTTTTATCATAGTGTGCATGCGATAAAAAATACCTCTATATTATATGACCCTACGCTATACTGTTGTAGTTTTTTCGGTATCATAGATGTTAAAACAGCTGATCTTGTGGCTGATACTAAAAACCGAATATAAGAAACCAGGCGTAATACCACAAGCAATATATATATATATATATATATATATATATATATATATATATATATATATATATATATATATATATATATATATATATATATATATATATATATATATTATATATATATATATGTATATATATATATATATATATATATATATATATATATATATATATATATATATATATATATATATATATATATATATATATCCAAATAATATATATTTATATACATTTAAATCAGCAACTTGTACGTACCGCATAATCATAGCTGTAAATCTACTGCTTACGGCAGTTAATGAGATAAGTCTACCGAAATAGAAACTTGTGACGGACGTATTGGGTGTAGAATGTCACTTAGTTTGGCAAATAAATTGCGCCTACGTATAGCAGCACATAGATTAGCACGCACGGCTAACCTGTCTAAACATGGTGTTCGACTTTCATTTGTTCTGTCTCTAATAATAGGCATTGTTGTCGCTCACCGTGTTTAGATAATGGTCGGTGGAGTGATTGAGCACACTGCAATTGGCATATGAATTTCAAACACGTTAGTGCAAGAACGGTCCTAAAATATCATATGTACGTGCATTAAAGGCGAAACGATTCAATCGAATATTTGAAATCCAAGAGCTGCTTTTCCTTTAAGATCAACATACAAACAAGGGGCTATAATCAATATGGTTTGCTAATCTTGCAAGTGTAGCACCTATCCAGAATGATCCGACGCGTGGTGGCAGAGTATGCACATCATATATACATATATATATATAAACATACATATATAAACATATATATTTATGTATATATATATATTTTTTTCTACAATACAATGGGTAACGAACGTGTGGATGGTTGCACAAGGAGAGATTTGGATTGTATAGCGAGCCATGTCATTGTAGTCATCTATATATGCTTAGAAAAGCTGCTGTTATAGCACTCATACAGCCAATTGTGGGTTATTATTATCATTATGCAGACAGGCATCATGTGACGCACGTGTAGTGCAAACCAATGCGGAATGAGGAAGGGCTGTCTACATCCGTATGATCCGTCACTCAAGCATTAATGAAGTTATTCAAGATAATTAAAGCAAAAGGAATGGAAAAAAACAATGTAATAGACGCTATTGTGTGTTTGTCACTTGCACTCATTTAAAAACATTTTAATACATAATATTCCGTGTAGAGAGTAGCTGAAGTGTAAAGTGGTCAAATATATTTGCTTATGTTCGTTACCCTTTTTTATTCAACTACTGATGAGGAATATGGCAGCATAATTGCGTTGTTTGGATATTTTCTGGTTTTAGGAGCTGTTGTCGTAAAATTAATTTCCTTTTTTGCAGATGTTGTTTGTCTGCATTGTGGGTCTCGTAATTGTGACACATCAAAGGGTTCGACCTTCTAGGCCCATTAATGACGACCCCAATCTATGGCATCCTTTCACTCCTAAGAACCCTTCTCCAACCGCCCTCTATGGCTCGGCAACGAGTGGCAACCTGCTTAATGGGATTGCCTGTCTGACGCACTTCTGTTTACTTTATGATTAATTATTTACCAGCCGCCTATTATAAACGACGGGGAGATCAAGATGTTACGGGATTATCAGGATTAGTTTTGACTAATTTATAATCATGCTTTACTACACGGGGTATAAGAACTGATTAATTAGTGAAAGAGCACTATGATAAAGTGCCTATCGTAGCATAACCATATGTGAGAGGCTACGATGTCTATTGATTCACCCAGCCGTAATTATACATACACTTTTATTTTCCCTGATCGCCTATATTGAATGCCTCATGAGCTCTAGGGGTTTGTTTGAATGAGGTGATGAATGCTAAACGCTATTAATGGGTTAGAAGAAATTGAATACTACTGAGTAAGAACAATAGATGATTGTGTTGCATAGTTTTTCTACACATAACCCCGACGACAAATGTTTAACTTACCGTGTTAAAAACCCAGTGACACAATGAACTTGTAGTAGAGCACAAATGAGCATCGTGTAATGCATGTACAGCTACTAACACCTATTCCATGTGTGCTCAAACTAGCATCTATACATGATGTGATTGTTGGTACGTTATCCGAATTTATTGATATCAAACGAAGGCGGTAAATCCATAACCGACCCAAGTAACGGCCACAGTAGTCATTGACCAGACACTAGAGGTTTTACTGTATTATCCAGACGATTATTGCGAAAAGGCGAATCATTGATTGACTTAATGCTTCGTGGTCTCCATATCGTGGTTTTGCGAATGCAAATACACTGACACGATATGATGATAAAGGTGACAAATGGGCAAGACAAGCCGCCTATAGAGTTACCAGTAAAAACGATCATGTCGTAAATTTCTTTAATGGACGCGATTGTTTAATGGATGTTTTGACAGAAATGCCCTTTGGGCTAGTGCTTGAACTTTGATTTGATTTTACCGAAAACACCTACATTATATACAAACTAAGACTAGATTGTTGAATTGAACATACCACGCATCATTTGTTAAAACATATAGCAGTCATGTCTCCATATTTAATCTAGAGGTCTTACAGCCAAGGGTTGGCCGCAATTTGCGATTGTTCTGTATAGAGTTTGTAATATGGGCCCTTGTGATGTTATTGCAATACTCGTTAACCTACTCCCCCCACAGCAATAACAGTTGCTTGGAACGATCCCATAAATACACTTTATCACACAATGGCAAGACACAAGCTTAACATCCTCCATTAATCTTTCAGATTTGCTCGTTTTGTTTAACGGTCGTCTCTACGTGCCATCGTAGCATTATTTACATTTTCACCCTGAAAAAAACTGTCATACTTCCCTGTTATTTTTACCACACTGTGTTAATATTTAGTTCCGTTATTTGGGATTGGCATGAAAGATACGGCTATTCAGAGTATCGACATCATCGCGGTTTACTGACATCGACGTGGTTTGAGTTCGACAAACAAAGATATGCTCATCTAAGTGCATTATACATTATCATTTCTGAATTAAACTTGGACAATGGAAAGAGAATAAATTACTGTCCTACAGTGTACAACTAAGTTTTTGTAATAAAAGCCCAGTTGGTTTGTGTCAAGCATCATCAAAATTATTGTCGTTCGTTGTCGGATTCTGGAAAGTATTATCGTCACCATATGTTAAATACAGTATTGAATAACCATTTTCTTCGCAGATCCAATTAAATACAATATTATTAGACACCTTTGGCAAGTAATAATGCAAGTTAATTAGCCTCTATAGCAGTCACAAAATCTCATGAAAAATAGATGAAATAAATGCGTCACTTGCCATAACAGTCTATAACTAAATCAATAACGGCTAAGCCAAAATGCTGAAAATCAATGGCTCTAAGCCTTAATTGAAAGACATTTATTATTGTGATGCGCTGTACCATTGTGATCAAATCAAAAGAAATGCAATAACTTTGCGAGATATGTGTTATTAAAAGAGTTCAAATTTTGCAATTATTAATGGCAAACTAGGTTCCTGATGTATGAGTTCATTGCTTACATGCGACTACTCTAAATACTAAAAGTGATTATTCCATTAGGTCATGTGTTTAAATATGTAAACCCGTTCATATGATTAACACACCGATAGCGATGATCCAGTGCACACAATCTCATGTGCAAGCAGAAATTGTATAATACTGCTGTAAGGGCTATTGTGATACTGAATGCATCTTCGTCGAGATCACTTATCAAACATTTTACAATTGCAACGTTATAAGAATGCGCAGTGCAACTGCAGCCCTTGGTAGCTACCCCATTGTTACCTATGCCAAGTTGCTACGTGGCGTTTATCATACGATGTCATGAATGATGTTTTCCACTAAGGCTCTTGACGACCCATTTATCTCTTGGGCGGTGACAGTCAACGATTTACGAGCATCACACTTTCATCATCACTAAAAGGCATCAGCAGTTGAGGCACCGAAGTCGTTACAAATGCTCGCTTGAATCACAAGCGCGAAAGAGAACGGCCATGTTTTCAGTTCGCAAAGATGTGGTTTGTGGTGACCTGTTTACACCACGTTGAGCCCCACTTAAACATTCCGTATATCGCTAATCACCAATCGAGGCCAGGACGTTATCCCTTACTATCACTGAAGGGTTATGTCAAACGCTCCATTCTTATCCTTATTGCTGCTGCAGTCAAAGAGAAAAACAAGTAAATATCTGATATATTATTGAGGTCTTTCATATTTAATTTGCAACATAGCAAGCTAAATGTTGTTATTATTGTTATGCACTCATTGTCAACATCTACATTCTATAAAGTGATATCCTGATTAACTACACACATTTAACGTATAAGAAAATATAAAAATTCACGAGATATCCATGTAGCATTATGTTAAAATAAAAGTCATCTAACAATTACGGCTGCCTATTATGTTCTTAATAGGAACCAATTTAGATTTCAGATGAGCTTCTCGTTTCAATTTTTTGCTTCTATGCTTGCGTTACGGTTTCGATTTGAAATGTTGTGGATAGCACTTGCCAAATTTATTCAATCGGAGTATAATCATTCATCTCTTCTAAAGGAAATATCCTTAAAGCAGCGCACAAGTGTGTTGTTGCTAAGGTGTGAGCGTTGTCATCCCATGTTTGTTATTTTTGTAAAAACATATTTGTGTTTTATTGTGTGTTTAGGGGAAAACGATTTAGTCTCTTAATTCAGCATCATAATAATAATGCTCTTCATACGACAATCATACAAAGCGTACAGCTTTGACACAGCAGCAGAAGGCAGTTTACCAGTACGATCGCTCTGTGTTCTCGCCTTCTACATATATTATAATATAGAGTTAGCGGATCATTGATGTTAAAAACTACCCAATAACAATGCTGAAATAGTTGATAGACACGATCCGCTGCGTTCATAAATAGCATAATATAAAGCGTGGTTAAATTGATGCCTGCGGCCAATTTTTCGCAGTGAACGAATGTAATCTAGCAAGCCAAAAAATACACTGCATAGAGCCCCGTTCCGAAAATATATATTGACAACAGCTAGTTTAGAATTAAATTGATTGCTTTTGGTGACCATTACAGTTCATAATGTATTTATGTACATACATATATGTACATTCATATAAGATATATATAAATATATATAAATATGTATATAGATACATATGCAGATGTACATATATTTGTATTTATATATATGTATAAATCTGCATGTACATATATTAATAAGAATAGTTTTATGTACAACTTATAAATAAATAGGAATATACAGATGTACATGATTATATAGGTGAATATATATTGTTATATGTACACACACATATGTGATGTATATATATATACACACACACACATATATATATATATACATATATATATATGTATATATATGTATATATACATATGTATATATAAATATATGTAAATATATACATATACATTTATACATATATATATATCTTTCTTTATATATATATATACATATATACCTGTATATATGCATGCTATATATATATATATATATATATATATATATATATATATATACATATATATATGTATATATATATGTATATATACATATGTATATATAAATATATGTATATATACATTTACATTTATACATACATATATATCTTTCTTATATATATATATATATATATATATATATATATATATATATATATATATATACATATATACCTGTATATATGCATGCTTATTGATATTGATGCTTACGTTTGCGAGAGCAACTGTTGAGAAAGGAGTTGTGTTTGGATAAGGCGACAGTTTAATGGATTTTGTGTAGGCCTCATGTCTTTGGAATGTATGATTTCAATATCATTACGCTTTAATAAAAAACATACAGTTACACGGTATTTCAACATTACTATTCAATTTGAGTCTCTACATTGTATCCATAGCTTATCACATTGACCCATTGTCGAATGAGTGCCACTTCTCCAAACTCAACTCATCAATCTGTTTTCTGTTGACATTACACAATGTGTCATTATATTTCTTCCATTACAACGCTTTGACAAATTATATAGTTATATATATACATCATTATATAAAAACATATATGTATATACATACATCATTATATATATATATATTTACATATATATATCTATACATATATATATCTATATATATATACATATCTATATATATATACATGTATATATATTTATATATATATATATATATTTTTCTATTTTATGTATAGATATATATTTAGATAGAAAAAAAAAACACATCTATTTATATATTAAACATGCGCACATGGACCTATATATGTACATATACATATACATTTATATACACGGATATATATATATATATAATATATATATATGTACACCACACACAAAATTATATTTACAAATTTATATATATATATATATAGATATATATATAAATATGCACATTTATATATATATATATATTCTTTTCTACCTTTATATATAGATATATGTTTAGATATAAATAAATAACCATATATATATATATATATATATATATATATATATATATATATATATATATATATATATATATATATATATATATATATATATATATATAATATGTGCACATGATCCTATATATATACATATACATTTAACTATTTATGTAAGTAAAATACATATTTATGTATATTTAACTCTACGTTAAGTTACATATATGCTTAATATATTCATATATATGATGTGAATGTGTATCTACTTTCATATATGACAAAAGATACCCATTTATTGCTGAAAAAGACAACATATATATATATATATATATATATATATATATATATATATATATATATATATATATACATGTATATATGTATATATTTATACATATATAAATATATATACATATATATATGACTGAATTCTTTATAAAGGCGCACATTTCAGTATGAATAAAAGAAAATCAATTTGAATCCTTCTGAGAGCTGTCCTCTTTTAGTTGATATAACATTTCATTTAAGCTTTTTCAAATTGAGCTGCTCTTATAGCTCTCATTATGTTTATGAAAGCCTCAATTGTGATAAGCGCAATATCTCTGTGAACTTTAATTGTTTTAGCTTTGATTAAAAACTCCTTCTCATTACTAAATTCATATTTTTAGTTCGTGTTTTTTCTTTTTGTTACAAAATGTGGAAAAATCAATTGATTTAGTGTGTCATTGACTCGACAATCGCATTTTGTCATTTTCATCTTTCATCAATGCCAAACTGTTTTAATCGTCGCCCTGGGAATGTCTCTAAGCCACTCGTGATGGAGGAGTATCAACATCGACCAATTAGCGCGCGATTTGTCATTTAAGTTTATTTCCTTAGGGGCCATATCATTAGGCTGCAGCTTAAGCACTATTTGCTAAGAACTTATTCATGAGGAAGGATCAAGGCCCCATTTCGTCCATGCCTATGGAGAACAGATGGAAGGTGTATTTGAAGGGACTCTTTTAGCAGAGAAATTGGCTTTAAAGAGCAAATACCATGGGCATGAGCAATAGTCGATCAGTTATTGCCTGCGGCCCTCCAATAGGGTGGACAATCGAGTAATTTGCCTTACCCTTTTTGTAATTGCTTTATGAGTCTCACAAGACATGATAGAGGTTGCACCATTTGCATTAGTAGCCACGGCTGATGAGCCACATTGTGTTCCAAACCAGTAACACATTGGGAATGAACAGTCAAAATTGTCTTGTATTGCCAATACGCACCGATGGCAAAAAGTCAAAGATTCTCTGACCATAAGATTTGTACTGCGCAAACCAAGTATTGTATACTAGCAGGGTCTGTTATATCACTCGTAGCACATCTGACAATAGTAAGACAAATTATGACATTTTAAAGGTTATGTCGTTATGTCTGGTTAGCCAAGCTCAAGATTCCTACAGCTGCTGCAACCTGAATAAAAAAGCACCCCGAATAACTTCGTCATATTTTGACACATATCTAAACAATTATTTTTCGTTCACGGTCATTATTACATAACACACGGATTTTGTTCAATGTCGCTCTTAATAGATAGATAAGGTACGCTCGTAAAATAATATTTTTTCAGAAACATTTTAACAAGTGTTATCAATATAGAGGTTAAATTCAGGCTAGCTTACCATTTTACCATTAAATATGAATTTGCGTAGCTGCTGTTCAATCGCCATTAAACACCACTTTGCATAGCCAGTAGATAACACTGAAATGCTACATATCGTGATTCCGGTCATTTAATTCTCAGTTTCGTGTCAACTTTCAGTGACCCGAATTACCAGAAGGACGATTAATCGGTCAACTATGCAGGGTAACCTTCTCGATCATTTAGCGTTATGGTTGCTGTGTGGGTTTAATGTTTATACAGCTCAATTATGCATGTAGCATGCAACACTGCGCCATGAGACTGGTGCAGTGAATATATAAATCATTTGGGTTACAGGTATTTTTCAATGATGGTGTTACAGTATCTAAGCGCCCTATCAACACTCATTTGACTATATAATGTTTACGAATGAACTTCCCTCTAAATGTGCGCACGTATCAAGTGCCACCAAAAAATGTATTTGGTCTTTCTATTCGTCTTTTCTGGACAACTCACTCCTAATAACGTTTAACAACCTTCGAACAGTTTAATGTATCCCTGTGATCTATATTCGCTAAAGGAATGCTATCATTTCTGATTCCTTCTTGAATAGACTAATGCACATTACGCATTCAAATGAGTACACCCGTGCTTCTATTTCATGACCGTTCTCGTCCCGTGGGTTCTTCTCATTCATTTCTTAAACAAATATTTCCATATATATAGGATGCCACATGAAGAGTTGTTGAACACTCGTTCATACTCTTTGTAAAACGTGATACACTTTCTAACCATGCTTATCGTCTTTATTGAAAATGATTAGCATCTCGTTTGCTCTTCCGTGTACCCCCAACTAAGCCTGCGTTTGCTACTGCATCAGCTTTCATTAACGGCTTCTTGACTTCCAGCACACATTATTCCAATTACGTTTTGGTTTTGCTCGACATTTAAAAATAGACACATGAAATATGAATATATATATATATATATATATATATAGAGATATATATATATATATATATATATATATATATATAGAGAGATATATATATAAGAATCTATATATATATATCTATATAAAGATATATATATATATATATATATATATATATATATATCGATATATATCTGTCTCTATATCTAAATATTTCTATCTATCTATCCCTATATAGTAACACGTCTCTATTATATGTATATATATATATATATATTCTTATATATAATATATATCCCTCTCTATATATATAATAACGTGTATATATATCTCTATATCTATATAATAACTCTATATATTTATATACCTATATATATATCTATCTCTATGTACATATATATATCTATGTACATATATATACATATATGTACATATATATATCTCCGCCATAAAGCCAATGTTGTTCTAGTGCATACCATATAGAACGCCATAAGAATTTGTTAGGTCTAGTGTTCACATATTCAGATCCTGGTTCACCACTGGTTTATCTTAATCTTAACATTGTATTATCGGCATAGGTACCGACAGTTGCTTTACGTTTATAGAATGCGCCATCAAGCAGTTTGTTGCCTATAACGAAGTATTTACTGTTTGTAAGTTTGTTGTCTAAATAGATAAGAAGCTGATGTATCCCATTGCTTTTCCTGTACTAAATGTTTACATAAATACATTGTCATTTGTTACATTAATTACGAAATATCATTGATGCTGAAGGTCTGCGCTAATCCGTAACGGTAATGGTGATATTGGGGTTTAACGACATGTTCAACAACGAGCTAATATCGCGACGGTGATTGATGAGGATGTTTATGATGCTTGGACAGTTCTTCCTGTGCCAGCGCCCACTTGGCACAAATCCGTTGCCCAGACCGGGCTGCGAAATTCATGCCGCTGGGACGAAGCTACAGCATGGTACTATTGAGCTACCGGGTCAGATTGAACCGCCATTTAACTTGATCATCCGAGTCACGAGGAGCCAGTCAGGTTTTTACACCTTGGTATCGAACTCACAACCTGTTTACCATTACGCCACTGGAACCGGCTTTGCGCTAATCAGTAACCTGAATGTATTGACACTACAAATATTGACTTGACAACTAATTAACTCAGCCGCGTATACTGGCAGTGAATGGCCTCATAAAAATCCATTACCTGTTCATCCATACGTAGGTATTGTCAATTAGATTTGATTAGTTAGCACACATATCGACACAATAGTAGCCCACAAAGAGGATACACTCTCACACCAGAACATAGTATCCATTATATTTCTGGACGAACAAGAAAACTGGAAACTAACCGAGAGTAACCAATAAATCCTGCAAACAATCAAGTTGCCTCTTTGAAAGAACCATCTGAAAGCAGACTTACTTAGCGTTTTCAAGTCATAGACGTAAAAGAAATCAATCGCGTTAGCTCCTTAAAGAATAAAAGGGATTTATCGACATTATTTGCGAAACCTAAGGATCGGCAGTGTGTCAACAAATGTTTTGTAGGACGGGATATCATCCTTTTTTGCATTGTTCAAATAAATATACGTCAAGGGTTGATGCGAAATCTTCCTGTTAATGTTTGTTTATTCAGTAACGAATGGTAGTCATTTTGATTAGCCTAACCTATATTACAAACTGCGAGCGCAGATTCAAACGATAATTTCGCTCGCCATTTGATCAAACATATGCAAGCTGATAATGCAGCCTGCCCAGAAGACATCAATACACACTGCCCGAAAGAGCCATACTCCATTGAACGACTTACGCTGTTTTTGCCTCTGGTAAGCATGTATCCACCGAAAATCGCCTTTTTGATTATACAGACAGAAGGTAACCTATACGAAATCTCTTCATTATATGTACAAATATATCCAACGTTTCATGATTTGCTACACACCGAGAATAATCGTGATGGTCGAGAAACGATATATGTTGCCGAAAGCTCAACGGCATAACTCTTTAGTTAGAACTACAAATTGCACACTCACAACCCATCTCCATCCTTGATTTATATGGCGCCCAAACTATTGCTAAAGTATGATGACTGTAGCTAAGCAACATATGCCAGTACGGTATAAACCCGATTTTTTGGCCTCTCTCGTTGCATAAAAATATTCAAATTGCTGTATTGAAACACGATATTTTTGATAAAATGTGGTATTTGGGAAGTCTGCGGTGGTTGATGTTTGGATAGCTATTAACTTTGGAAAAAGAATCATGGGTACGGTCACGCAACAGAGCTTTAGGATAAACTTCCACACGATTGACAAATAGTGCTGCGGATGCTCTTAGATATTTGTGTGTTTAATCGCAGGCAATGTCAGGTCATTGAATATAACTCTACTACTAGATGCAGTTGTATTTTTTCTTGTTTGTGTAACATCCCACATTAACACAATGCTGATCGCTGCATTTAGGTTAATTGCATTTGGTAATGTGTACAAAATATAATAGGTTCTGTCGCCGTCATCGGTAATATGCAATCCCTGGATGAAGCTATTGCTGTAAGTAAGAGGAGAGGTTCATGGAATCCCCTATCCTATGCAAATATATAAAATGAGATTAATAGTGAAATATTGTATAATACCTCGCGATTATGTGTACGACAAATTATAAAAATATTTTCACCTTTGCAAAATGTACGCAACTTATCTAATATTGTTGTTTGTAGAGTTAATAATGGTTAAGTCAAATATCTAACAAAAGGTTTTCCTTGATGTTTTGGCAATAAGCAGCATATCAGTTGAAGTTTTGAGTAGGTAACTAAGTGTAGCAGTGAACAGTACATCTGCACTTATGTGTTATATCGTGCCTACAAAAGAAGAGCAAATATAAAAGATTAACCTGATTGAGCAGCCACATTTTGAGTTAAATGAAACAAATGGGAAACCCACGTCGATGAAAATAAACACGAAACGGGAAAATATATAAAAATTTAGTGGACTAGGATATTCCCACACTCTTCTAGATGACATCCAATGACACGAGATGCAACACAATGCAAACTCTAACGAAATGCAGGAGGATACAGCGGGTCTTATATACCCCCGGACCCACATGGGGCTTTAACTAATAACAGGTAATTAATTATGTACTTATTCGTGCCATACTGATATTGCTCTGAATATACAGGTCACTGCATAGCAAAAATGTACAATTTGCTCAACGGAGCCGATAACTAAAGTCTAACTCAAGGGTCCGCTAAAGTTACTTAAGTCTTGTTTGCAAGTCGAACGCGTCGTATTGTTTAAAACCGTGCATTTTGTGATACCTGTAACTGACATACATAAACGTACACACACACACGCACACACTCAAACACACACACACACACACACACACACACACACACACACACACACACACACACACACACACACACACACACACACACACACACATCGTGTCGAATTGTTTCCTATTCCGTGATAGATGACGCTTTTATTAGATAATCAAAACAGTAGTTAATGTTAGAGGTCCTCCTTCTGCCATGATGAGGGCACGATTAAAAAAAGTCAAATCATCGTGCTTCGCCATCACTGGAAGGGGTTTTTAATTGCTACACATATAACAAACAATTAGAGCCAGGTGGCGCCGATAAACAAGACCCGTATTGTGGCGGGTAACAACAGATAGAGGTCACTACTATCCAACAGTTAAAGGTCAACTACAACGATTTTCATCATTTCTTTATAATGTGTTTCAAATTAAAGATTAATAACTCATAAACCAACGGGGACCCACAATTCATTGCAACGGCATGCATAAGTACTAAAAATCCACCGATAAAGTTTCATTCGGAAGAAAATACGAAGCCATCTTCTCGATGCCATTTTGCCTCAGTTGGCCGCTAGGTGCACGTTGCGTGACGTCATTCCTGCTGCGCTGCCTCCAAGAGAATTTTACTGCGAGCGAGCGAGCGAAGTGAAAAACGATTGTTTGGATTTTAAAATTACACCGTTTTGACAAGCCATGTCGTCTTTTGATAAAGTTTACGAGTCCCCATAGCATAACATTGGGGCAAATCATGTCTATGACTATTTATTTGAGCCAATACGGACGGGAGTTGAAAAATCCAAGTCACACTACGAAATGACACAGGGAGTCTAACTCAAGGGTCCGCTTCGGATGAAGAATCAACAAAAGATTTCGATGAATGGGAAGTTTTAGAATACCCTTCCCAAGCTTTATTGAACTATATTAACTGGTAAAAAATAATCGTTAGTTTCATTTACCCAATAAATTTACACATTCTGTAAGTTGAGGATGGTATGTTGACAGACCTAACTACTACAACAAATAGTACTTGGCTAGTGAATGTAGCTTTGTCATTGTACCCTGAGCACATTGAATATTGTGGACAGATGTTTGCATGCAGTTTATAAAGTATTTTCCTTTTATATTCATTCATTGTACCACAAATATAAAAATTTACAATGACTCTTTAATTATTTCTCTAACTTAGGTGTAGATGTCACTACTGCATCCCATTGGACACAGCCACAGAAGTTTGGAGAGAGTGATGGCTCTAACGGAGGAATGGACATGCATCACCAAGCATCCCAGATTCCTGGCTAGCTGCATGAATAAAAATGTGCTGGAAGTGTCCAAATTTGAATCTATTCAAATGGACAGACCTGTTGGAGATGAGGTCTCTACAATGAGTAAGTTAGCCATTATTGCTACCAAAAAGGATGGTTTGAGGTTGAACAATCATATTTATTGCTAAGGGAACATCAATCCCGCTGTGTAAAATATTCAGTGTTCATATTGATGAACTACAATATATTTTACATCGCCAAGAATAAATAATGCCAGTTACATGAAATCCAGAGGTAGAGCTTACAATAAAATTATGAAGTGAGGGAATGGTTGACAAATGACAATTGTTTTTTTAACTATACAACTTATTTTAAAACCATAGACAACTAATTGACATAGTGCTTCAGATTATTCAGGTATCTAGCTTACCGCCAGTTTACACTCTGGATATGGCACAGACTGGGCAAAAGAAACAGGAAAGTGCTGGCAGCCTGTGTGGTAACAGCTGTTAGAAAATCCTTCCCTGACCTGGGCGGCAAATATACAGATTATCTACAATGGAGCGGAAGATTTCTTGATCAGGTTGAATCGACACCTGTGAGCACCTACGAGAAGATCCTTTTCAGGTTTCTCGTACTGGGAGGCTATAGGTGGTGGGACAGTCCTGTCATCTGCAAGGACCTCAGCAAGTCGGTAGCTTGGGTATTTTTGCCTTAGATGAAGCACCTGATGTACATAGTCTGAAGCAAATCAATGATATTCATATTTTATGGTAGTCATATAATAAGTTAGTTATATTATATGCCAATTTTTAATTGGGTAACAATGTTTGTGCAAATGAAACTTATTCAGGTTTTGGTAATAAATGTCAAAATAACATGTGTTTCATTTTAGATTAATGCATGTTCACACCAAAAGAAATTGGTACTTTGACAGGCTTGGGATTTTCCCATACCTGAACAGTTCAGTGTTCTAATAGCACTACTGCCAATAACAAAAATCCCTGAAGCCATAAACAAATTCCCTGCGGGCATAGCTCCTGTAAAAAGTTGGCAATCCCACATCTTACGGTGTCCATTCACGCCGATTTGTTCAAAACAAGCAAAACTCTCCCAGTATCTTTGATTCTGACTAGGGCCATCCTCCAGATCAACACCACTGTACATAAGCATTCTGTGAGCTAAATTTTTCTTCCATCAAATAAAACCCTGTGATTACACTACAAACAGAACAATATTTACCTAACAGTTCTTCAAACGCCATGTCATCATCAGTTTCCATCTCAGCATCATCACTTCGTCAGTGAAGTCATAGTCAGGGTCAGTTTCCATCTCATCATCGCTGTCCACCAGTCCAACAGATTCCTCCTGGGGCTCATATTGGGTGCCCCTGGTGACACTTTTGGTGAGATGGTCCAACTTGGGTACCTCTTGAATATTTCTTTATCCCAGGAAAGAGAACTCTGTGTCTGTAGAGACTTGTCAGCCATCTATGGAATCAATACAATAAGTATGCTACAATTTCATTCATCATAGCCTTTAAGGATGTAAATGTTTACAAATTGACTCATGGATACATACAACAGAAGTTATCCCTGCCAATGCATTTCATCATATATAATAATGCAGTTGCCTTGTGACACTCACCAAAACATTTGTCTGCACCCCTAATGACAAGTGAGAGCAAGCTTCATGGTCGGCAGACGGCAAGGCACTCGCCCCTGGTGTAGCAAACAGCGCGGACGCTGACAGGCGAAGTTTCTTCGCCTAGCCTAGGTCGGCAGTACTTGAGTGTGACACCTCAGTCTGTGATTCACCACTGTCACTTGATTTATCTATCTGCTCAGCTGCCAATACCATTTCTTACGAAATCCTAGACTTTTGAGCAGCTCTGGGTCAGTCTCATAAGCACTTTTCTCGAAATGATCAGAACATAGAACTGTCGTATAACGAAAAGGACAGGACTCCAGTGTTTACGCTTGACTTTCGACACCCATATGCGGCGCATATGTCTTTTAGAAACAAAAAAAATCACGCCTGACTTCTCATTGTTCCGACAACCAAACGCACAACAATAAGGAATAATCCACACCAAGAAACGCACCAGACCGTGAAGAAAGACGAGTTAGTCAAACGCTGTCAACCAACCGGGAAGGCTAAAGAAGGAGATGAATATTCGCAAACAACCTGAATGACGTCACTGTACGGAAATTCACGAATTTTACCGAGCGGTATCTTGTCAGATGTGACGTGGGAAATATTCATTTAAAAATCATTTTTCGTAAAGAAAAAAAGCGCGCAATCACCTTATTTTGGTCACGATACCCTTTTAAAACATAGAACTTTGGAAAAATGGAATAAAAAAAATCTTTGTAGTTGACCTTTAAATAGTCTGTCAAACAAATGAGCTGCTTTGCTGCCGACAATAACATCAAATTGTATTAGTTTGCCACAATCAGCACGAAGTGTTGGATGTCTATTTCTAGTTGCGTTTATCTGTAGGCAAGAGACATGGAACACAATCATGAGCGAATCCTAGAAGACAAGCGGATAACGTTGTTAAAGTATCGCATTCGTACAGTGCAAATACGTTCAGTGAATGGTAATATGCAATTTCCACCTGCCGTCAAACGATGGTTATAGCAGTCACGCGGCGCCAGAACAAGCTACAGCAAATGAGTTCGGCAATAAAGGGTTTGAAATTCCGTCGTTTGTAGTCAATGGAGTTTATATAGCGAATGATACTATGTATGTAATAAACAAACCAACATATTGGCCTCGCATTCTGTAGCATTGAAGCGTACAAATATCATCACTAGATATCAAAAAAAGGATTCACGCTACAAAACAAATATTAACTGAATTAAAGAGACTGTTCATCCTCTTATTTGGAATGAGGTTGACTAGCAAGCTGCTTGGCAACCGCACCTTGGAAACCAAAAGTTTCTAGACTTTCAGTCGCTACGCGGCGCTGTGGTCTCAGAAAATAGATCCTTACTTCGGCTGTCGCCATTTATGATGTCGGGCATTAACCTTCCTTCTTGTCGGTGTAATGTGTGCGCAAAGATGCCCACAACTTGAATGAGTGAAGATTTGATGAAATCTACATTATGTAACCAAAGCGGAAGAATACACATCGATAGCGAGGTAAATTCTGAGCGCGTTTAATTTACAGCTAACATTCGCGTAGTTCATGGTTTTAGGGAGACACCGTTATCGATGGAACTACATAGCTGAATAAAACAGATTTCCACATTAGATCATGAATATTTCCAGTCAAATAATAATGTTAAAAACTAATCAACATAATTTTCCATCATGTAAACTTTGCGGCACAAATTAGAAGATGGCATTACTTACGTCTGTGTTAAACGTAGTAATGTAATAACGAAATGATCCCTGATTGCCTTATATGGGGCTGAACAGTCTCTTTTACTCATCATGATATACGCATATAACCATTACTGCTGGCCCACGTTGGCGTTTAGCAAGTAGATCGGTATTCAAAGAACAGATTAACCAATTTCGCGGACTAATGTAAATCACTTCCAACAATTAACCGAATTATCATTTATGAAAGAAACAATGCAGGCTTTGTGACTTTATATGATCTTTTCATTGTCATTATCCTTCACTCAGTAGCTCACGGCTGACAATAAGCTCCATCTAATCAGTTGTGGTCACGCTTTGTTCCTTCTTTATCTTACCAATCATTTCCTATCGCTTCTACTGCTCGGTCCACGAGATACCAATTCGTAAACTCCGTCCCCTACCAGCTTCATTCCTTCTTGTGACACGCTTAAACCATCGATTCTTTTACCTATCATGACAGATTGTCAACTTTTCAGGATTATTTTCT
>CM067343.1:56754944-56768130 GCA_034190875.2 Urechis unicinctus | reverse complement strand
ATATTCTATGCAGCCAGTGCATACCATCGTGAAAACAGGTATCATGCCACGACGTAGATAACCTGACATACTTACATACTTAAATGATATAAGCCTCAACCACTGTCGGTCAGGTACTTTAATGAAACATAATATTGTATCTCTGTAGATTCAGTTCAATAGCGCCAATATAATAAATTTATACATAGAATAATGGATAGAATAACTCCTGCATTTTCGTGGTTTGATTCAAATTGTAAACAATTACAAGCTTTGATTTAGCGAACGTATCAGCTGATCATGTCACCTTCTACTTGTGCCGCCAGTTTTGTGATACTGACATCAACACATCTGCACACCAACGTCACCATTTCAAGTATTAGAAAAACTGGAGTTGATAAGAAGAAACCTAAAGCACATTGTAGCACATAACACCGGATGTATGTGTCGTCTGGACATCATTGCACAGTTTCACGCAAGAACTTCCTTCCCTTAGAGATTGCAAGTTATTGAAATCCGTACAGTTTACAAATCGTTGTGATTCAAGATTCTGTATCTACGCACTAGCTTTAACATACAGATTACTATGCTACTCACAGTGCCTTCTACCAGTGAAACGGAAATTAATACAAAGGCTTTTTAACGTATAATTGTAGGATATTATTCGATTATCACTTTTTAACAGAAACCTTTTGTCAGACGTTACATGAAGCGATACATAATTGATGCTCTTGTATTAAAACAATAGTTCCAACGATGAGAAACACGGGTAAAGAAGTGATACTTATATCAGCCTGCTTTAAACGTTTAATCCCATTTTATGTTTGCATCTCATCTATTGTTCTCGATAACTAATAGCAGGTTGCCTGTAAGAGTGTATTTTGTGTTTGTGCCGAACAGTAATTCTAACCGTCACATTGAATGTCATGTGCGTCTCAGTTAGCACCTACAGATTGCTTTCTGGAAATTAAATGATGGCTCCGTCAAAACAAACACCTTGCGTCTATTGAAAAGAACTCCAACATTCGTAGCCTTTATTGCTGATTGCCATCGTATAACTCTGTGTTTTGCTGTATAAAACGCCATGTGCCTCAGGATTAAGTTTCATAGCTACAGCAGATGGCAAATACAACCACTGATGACCATCTTCTTGTAACAGCATTGTTTGACTGTAACAAGGAGGTACAAAGAAGCCAATAAACCATGAGAGAGTCTTCTTGGAGGAGGTCATTATTTGGAAGGTCTGTATTTTAATTCTGGGGCGGATATGAACCTGGGTGCAGCAAAACGGAGCATACGTGCACGTGCACGGTAACGTGGCTTCATTTTTGTCCCAATCAGTGGATATGCAAAAATTTCACAGCCTTGTAATTTGATGCTTCAATCAATGGCGTGTGCTTTACAAATCAATAACGTGTTTGCTTGATGATGCTTATAACTACAGCCTGTCTAACTGGTGCATTGATTGACTGTCGGACTGACTGATCCACACATTCACTCACTTAATCACTTACTTATTCACTCACCTATTCACTTACTTATTCACTCACTCACTCACTCGATCACTCACATACTCACTCACTCACGCATTAACTCACACACTCACTCACTTACTCACTCACTCACTCACTCACTCACTCACTCACGCATTCATTCACTTAGTGACTTACTCACTCACTCAGTAACTCACGCACACACTCACTGGCTGACTGACTGATTGACTCACTCACTCACCTACTCACTCACATTGTTTGTCATACGGTCTAAATTAAAGCAACATTTCGTCCCATGTTGCTGTCATCTAAAATGCCAAGACCTGGTGGCTTGGTCCATCACCTTGAATATTTTGGCATTTCCCCCTCAATGCGCTATGCTACTCTAAAACGAAGGTATGTCAGGCCACTCTTGATCAGCTGAAAGCATACATATGCAAATGTATAATGTAACTCAGTGTATGCAGGTTCTAAAAGCTGTATCTATAACATACTGTATCAATGTGACTAGATTTTGATGCTATATGCCATGTGTATGTAACTAAATAAGATTTTGTGAATACGTTGATGGTTTTCCTAATATTTAGTTCTCTTAATGCCATATATATGTAATGAGGTAGTTGCAAACGCTTTGTTTGTAGTAAATATGCATTTGTCATTCATGACAATGTAGAATTAGCCACCGGAGTCAAGATCCTAGTTGGTGTAGAACATGAGCTGCAGAACAAATAACAAGCGCTGGCGGACATTTTGAAAAGTGAGCACCATTGTTGCAACAGAACAAATATGCAATGGCCCTTTATCAAACTTTTTTCTTAAGGCATCAAAGGCAGAACTATCTCAATATTTCACATATCTGCGGGGGTATCCTTTTTCTCTATTTTCATAATGCAAGCTCAGATAACCTAAACTGCGCCTTCAAAATTGCCTTAACATGTTACGGAATGATTGATCTTTAACACCAAAAGCAGATTTTTGCATGCTTGTTTCGTTTACCAATTCTTTCAGCTCAATCTTAGCTACAACAAATAGCTATTATTACTGACATTGAGAGGGTGGGGAGGGTTAAAGCAATCGGTGTAATGATTTAGAACGGTTTTCACGACGAATTTTGCTTTGTGACTGTGAATATCCGTTGTTTATAGCGCAAAACGAAAGTGGTCAATGGGAAACTTTGTCTACATAACACGCTCATTCGTTAGAACTATTGAATATGAAACATCAACCGATTTCACTTGTTTAAGCGGGCTATTGCTTGCAACTAATTCATTAAATCGAGTGAATAATACGATTCTTCTAATTGATCCTGCATCATAACTTTTATCATAGGAAGCATCACAGGCGAGATGAGATATAATGCTCCGAACAATGATGGAAGATTTTGGTAAGCTTCAAGCACTATATACCATGGTCTTCGAAGTATGGACAAACATCTGCTAGCTGCAAATTCCCACATATCCAATTATGACCCCCTAAGCTGGCAGTGAATATGGAAATGCCACGCCAAGATTGCGGAATGCATACGTGCCACGCTACTCCAAGTAGAATTAACTTTACTCGTTTAAAGCTAATCTTTCTTAATTAGTACTATAATTATGTTTAATATGACGTAACATTTATGCATATACGAACGTATGTAAGTACGTATGTATGTATGCATGTATGTATGTATGTATGTATGTATGTATGCATGTATGTATGTATGTATGTATGTATGTATGTATGTATGTATGTATGTATGTATGTATGTATGTATGTATGTATGTATGTATGTATGTATGTATGTATGTATGTATGTATGTATGTATGTATGTATGTATGTATGTATGTATGTATGTATGTATGTATGTATGTATGTATGTATGTATGTATGTATGTATGTATGTATGTATGTATGTATGTATGTATGTATGTATGTATGTATGTATGTATGTATGTATGTATGTATGTATGTATGTATGTATGTATGTATGTATGTATGTATGTATGTATGAATGTATGCATGTATGCATGTATGCATGCATGCATGCATGTCTGTATGTCTGTATGCATTTATGTATGCATGCATGTATGTACGTATGTATGAATGTATATATGTATGTACATATGCATGTGTATGTGTATGTTTGTATGTATGTTTGTATGTATGCATGTATATGTATATGAATGGTGAATGCATTCATGTATTTATGTCTGTTTGTTTGTATGTACGTATGTATGTATGCATGTATGTATGTATGTTTGTATGCATGTATGTATGTATGTACGTATGTATAGCAATAAATTGTTCGCAGAGGATTCTCTTGAGAGAGAGGGAGAGATAGAGCGAAAGAGATTATGAGAGCGACTGAGTGAGTGAGAGGGAGGAATGGGTGATGTAAACAACGCCAGCTTACTAAAATATATCAAAGTTAACCAATAAACGTAGAGGTAAGGGAGATAAACTGTTGTTCAAAGGTAGATTACATGAACAATATTCCGGATGTTTGACTGTATCAACACGGATTAACATTATTCTGTTTGCGTACATTTTCGCGAACAGAATATCCGCATTATCACGTCAACACATATCGTATTAACAGTTAAGCTTTTGGCGATGATAACGTGTTATATTCATCATAAAACATCCGAGTCAGCAATTTCAATGCGTAGGGTTATTTATATTAATGGATAGGAAATTTACCACTGCATGTATATTTTTGTATTTCTAATCTTTTTATTTCCTAGGTACGTAATCGTGATCGTATCTACAATACAGTATATGTACCATATAAACGATGATCGTTTCATTAGATCCTTGGATTTAAGCTCAGACCAACTCCAACAAGAAACGCGGCGCTATGTTTACACTTTGGTATTGTTTATCGATTCTTTAAAAAAAAAAACTCTATGCACAGTATTTGTTCAATCTATGTATTCACCATTAAATGGTTTCAGCACTGTTTAACAATATGGAATGAACCTGGGGTTTCTGTTACAGATTTAAACAGGTCTCACTGCAATATTTGTGACATTACGTCTAATTTATTGCAGTTATAACATATGTCTGTTTATACGTTGTTTTTACTTTTTGTTTCGCTTTACGAAGGTCAAGCAGCTTCAGCTCATTTTTGGCTTGATGGAATAGACTATGATGACAGCGATTAGGGACTTTATATCAAGCAGGCAGGATACAGCGAGCAGTGCCTCCGTGCGTGCGTGGGTCGAGTTAATACTTTTGGTGGGGCCCCTGACGGTCTTTATCATCGCATAGACTTTTATCGCATGCTGTCTTTATGACCAAGGTTATAAGGATTTACGGTATAAATTGGTCTTACAAAGAGCTGATAAATACAAGTTATCGTCACAAACACCTTTGTGTATACACATTTATGCATAAACTGAAAAGACGTTGGGACATAAGCATCCTTACGCATTGACCTTACAGTTCACTCATGTGACAATTTTCAAACAACCAGGGGCTGCAATGAAATGTAAGGTATTCATAAACCACTAGAGTAAACATGCATGACCGATGTAGCGTTTGCCAGGAAAACGATTCTCTTGCACTGATAGGTCATAAAAGATTAAATATATAAAATATTGGTATCGTTGACCGGGTAGCTGATTTCTGCCTCATCTTTTACAAGATTATTGTAGTCCTTTGTAGGAAAGAGCGAATTCACATTTAAATTTCTTACACAGTTGTAAAGAAGAATATCTGCTTATAGTGTTTGTTAAACTACACAAACAGTTTCCGGTTGGCAACCAATACTCATAGAAATCGAAATATATACATTAATATATATATATAGATATAGATATATATATAGATAGAGAGATATATATATATAGATATAGAGATAGATATATATATATATATATATATATATATTTTGTATATATATATATATATGTATATATATATATGTATTCTATATATATATATATGTATATGTATATAAATATATATATATATATATATGTATACATATATATATATATACATGTATATATATATTAATATATATATATGTATATATATATATGTATATATATACATATATATATATGTATATATATGTATATATATAAATATATATATATATATATATATAAAGTATATGTTGTTATTGTTTTATGTTTATCAAAATCGGAAAACTTTTCTATCGCTGCGCCACCGTCTCTCAGCTCTCAGCTGGCCTTGAATGCCTTTCGTTTGACTGGCCAATGCCTTCTGATGTTTAAAATGGGCAATGTGGAATTTGCTGGCAGTAACTTCAGTTTAGCCTAGGTAAAGTTGCTTTATTATATAGGCATATTCTGTCACTGTAAATTATGTCCTGCATATTCAACTTAAACCATAACAATCACCGAGTTGCAGCATAACAAGCACAACACATACGTTGTCAAAGTCGACCTACATAATGTAAATGCATCAAAGCACAATTTATCCAATTCATAACTTGTCCGATAATTATTAAATAGCCCGCAATTAAATTGCCCATAGTGCTCTCAAGAAGAACAATATCTGTTATAATTGGGTCACTCTTTTCAGTTTTTCGCTTCATTGTTTGTCGAACGGTGGCTTGCTCTTAGCATCATAGTAAATACACAGCCCAGAATATTCCACCCGGATGCATTGCAGTTTTTTAGTAAACAGTGGCCACCAAGAGCTTTTTCATAGGCGAGTGCTTTACCATCGAATGTTCCTTGTGACAGCATGAATGTTAGACGTTAGACAATTATCTACGTGATTGTTTATTCTATTTAATAATCAATCTGCATAATTTGTTTTTTGTTCTAACAAAACGTATGCAAGACGTGACCTACTTTAGGCCTGACCGTTAAATCTAGAGCAGACGCTTTCTTTACACAAAAGAACTGTCGTTCTAATGCTCAACGATGAAGGATTTGAAGTTTCCAGATTCCACGTTTTACAGAAAGTTCTTCATGGTAATGTTAATATGCCTTAGGCATTCATTAAAGGAAACGCAATTGCATTCATGCATACATATTAACAAAGTATTCCAGGAGAATATCCTGCCTGCCCAAAGGCAATGGAGTTCGCAGTTAATTGTTTGAAAATATTACGTCGAATTTGATATGATTATTGTATTGAACAAAAATAAATGAATGAGATTATATCTAAATGTGTCAAGTGTATTCAACTTGCGGATGGCGATATAGAGCTTGGTGCGGCATTTGTAAACGCTGTGCCATCGCAGAAGGTCAGATTTAAGAATTTTCACCAGATGTTTGCCAGCTGATCGAAGATTCCTTGAATGTTTCTGCTGATCAATCAATTTCGACAGGTAGCAGGGGTGCATGATGCTATTTATGTTGTCCCCGTGTTTTTTCTCTGACCATAACACGATAACTCTTGTCTAAATACGTACAAACATTGAAGGCGTGAATGCTAGTGTCGAGGATATTACGGTTTACGGCCTGCATATCTTCATGATATTTTTTTGGCAGAGTTATTGTCGACAGGCGCTGACCTCGAAAACAGGAACTGTGTAGCCAACATATCCTAGCCTATATCTATCTGATATATATATCCTATCTATATATCTATATATCTATTGTTGTGTGTATCTAACTCAAAATCTCTCTGTCTCTTGTCCCTCTATCTGCCACTTTCTCTCTCTCTCTCTCTCACTGGCTCTAATGCCTATATCTATTCATCTCTCTCTGTCTCTCTCTCTGATGTTTAAAATCTCTCAATGTGTCTCTCTCTAATGGCCAGTCTCTCTCAGTCTCTAGCCAGTACTCTCTCTCTCTCTCTCTATCTATCTCCCGTATTCTGTCACTGTTTGTTCTTGTCCTGTTTCTCCCCTGTCTCTCCCGCTAACCGCTCAACGAGTTGCAAGCAGACGTTGCCTCCCCTGCCTTGTGCGGTTCGACCCTGGGCCCTGTAAAGGCTTTTGCTGGCCTCGTCTTTCCAATTCAAACTCGGTCCCGATAATTATTAAATAGGCTCGCAATTAAAGTCTGCCCATAGTCCTCTTCAGTCCTAGCTCTCTTTTAAAATGATTGATTTGTACAACAGTTTTCGCTCATGGTTTGTTATAACATAATGGTTGCAATTAGCCTCATAGTATTGTGCAATGCTCAGAATATTCCACCCGAGCATTGCAGTGTTTTGCTTCAATCAGTGGCCACAAAAGACCAATTTTGTTGGAGGACGTGTGGCTTTGCAGTTCGAATGCTTCATAACGGGGTGGCCATGAGCTTGATGCCATAGTCCTCATAGTAATATACCCATTGACATTCTATTGTCTTGGATGATGCATGAATGTTAGTGTTTGAACCAAACAGTATCAGACGTGCTGTTTACATCTATTGTAATGGCCGATGGAAGCTAGAATGTCCGCCTTGTGTCTACTCTACACGGGAAGTGCAAGCGGCCCGAGCTTTACGATATGTTTTTCTATCTAATAATCTAGATGCATAATTTGTTTTTGTTCTCCACACGTAAAAGAGCCGTGATCGTCTTGCAAATGTAGGCAATAGAGAGGGGAGGAGGGATTAAGACAGTCGTCCTAAACCAACGAGCAACTTTTGATTTCCATATTCGCGGGTTTTACAGAAAGGTTCGTATGTACTATTGCGTTGTTAAGCATAGTGCATCGATTAAAGGGACGTCATTGCTTCATGGCAAAGTGCGTTATTAAGAAAAGTATTCAACTGAGAATATCCTGCCCCAAGCAATGGCGTTCCAGTTAATTGTTTAAAATCGAAGCACGACGTCGAATTTGATATGATTTTGGCACCGATTTAACTTTAAATAGCGATGAGATGAGATTATTTGAAGGTTTGATTGTGATCAAGTCAATTGTTCATATAAAATGATTGTGCAATGAATGGCTATAACATGCTTAATTGCTGTGTTTTGCTTAAATATCAACCAGCTCACCAAGGGAGGATTGGAGGACGTGTTCTTTGGCAGACAACATAACGGTGGTATGTTTTGATGCCATTATGAATTATATAATTGTATTACTCATAGTTTCTTTTGATAATGCACCACTTATAATTTAACATTATAGACGGCGTCATCTATCAGATGTCGCGATGGAAGCTGATGTAACGCCATTTTATTACTAGCTCTAAGCCACCACTTACAGCTCCCAATGCACTCAGCAGACTTCATTATCTGTAAATAAAGGGGTTGTTAAATATGTACATGCTATTACGTTTTAGCACATTGCATATGTGCGACGTGAATATCCTGACCTACTGAAGCCGTAGCGAGTGCTTAGTAAAGAATGGAAATGTCACTGCTGTGTCAGGAACACAACTATGCCAGTAGCTTTTACACTGACGGTTGTTATTCTCTTCGATGCATCATATGAAGCTAGTCAACAAAGGTTGTGGTTTTACAAAGTATAAGCATTTACTTTGGGTTTTCTTTACACTTATTTCTTTAGTCCGTTCAAGTCATTAACATCACTATGATATATATGGCAATCACTTGTTAACAATTCATTATAAGTATTGATGGCTAGATACTTGGATATATGAAGATATATTGTTTAATCTTGTGTAGCACCCAATATGTTGATAAACGTTCGTTATTAATTGAGAGAATTACTACTACTATTATTTAAGCTGAAATATAGTTATTAGCAAATTTATCACTTGTGTAAATGTTTTATACTGGCATCAAGACATGCGCACTTCAACTTCATCTATTCAAATAATGGAACAACTGTAAGAGATAAGACGCCACATTGTAATACAGTTTTATTATTTATGTTTGATTTTAGCAACTGGTATTCGTAATAGCTTTAGCATATAGATTACAGTAGTATCTACCATTTCAACGGAAAGTAATCTAAATGCTTTCTACAGTATAATTTGTAGCTAAGCATCATATTATACAATTATCGTATACATTTAACAGAAGCTTTATTGAAAGCTCTATGTTGGACATAATATGAAGCGATACATTGTTACTGCAATAGCATCCCGAATTGGTGCCAACGATGCAAAAGACGGGTAGAAAAGCGATATCAATGACAGTGTGCTATTAAATTGCATGTTTTACAATCCTTTTGTCTATTTGTGTCTCATATGTTGTTCGCAATAACTAACACCAGGTTGATTTTAGCAGCGTATTTCATGTCTGTGCCAAACAAAGTCCCAATCGTAACATTGAATGTGATATGCCTGAGCATTTCGAAGTTTTGGTGATGATAAGATTGTGATATATCTCCCTGATTGCTAATAAGACACAGCGGACGAGAATTTATGAGTAGTAACGTGTATTGAATTTATCTTTATCTGTTTTTTAAGACGAATATCTTGTTTAGCGTTCGGCTAAATATTTGTGCGCTCCCTCGGGTATGAGTAACTCATAACGTAGATATACCAAATATCGCTTGCAAGGACGGGCACAAACTATCTTCAATGCCCTTTGGGATTTCCATTTTGTTGGAATTTCATCTATGCTATGCTCTCAGTCTTCAATATATACGACACTGAACATTCAACCAAATACTACAGCACAGTCGGTAGGATTAGCCAATGCAACAATTGACAAAATCAAGTTGCTTTTTGGACAATTGAGCATTTCAAGTCACCTTCTTATGTCTTTTGAAAAGAGCTGAAACTTTTGTGACCTTCTTTGCTGATTAATATCGTATGACTTCCATAAATTGGTCTCATATTAGCTTCATAAACGAGATGTACCTCGAGTTTAAAATTCACTATGTCTGCAGGTGCCGTATGCAACAAGTTATTACATTCTTTATGTGACAGCATTGTTCGTCTACAAATAACAATGGTACAAAGAAGCTATTAACAAGCAAGAGAATCTTCTTGGAAAACCAGGTAGGAGCTGGGTCTACTTAATTCTGGGGCGGATTAGAAAATATTGAATGTTAAGGTTTTAAATAGTACTATTGTAATACCAGAAGCAATTTTCTGCCGTTTTGTTATTCAGGGTAATATTTCACTTGACTTAATACCGCAACATATGAACAGTTTACAATACGATTAGTAATTAAGTTTGCAAATGTTAGCCCAAATTGATACGGGTTTGTGCTGTGAACTCTCATGCTATAATCACTGATTATGAACTTAGTGGAGGCTGGAAATGGACGGACTCATGGTCTTTAACACTATCCAACACAGTGACCGTGTTCCAAGACCACATGATAATAGTGATTTGTCTTATTCACAATGCACATATGTGCCAACATACTCTACCGTTTATTCAAATTTACCTTGCCGACAGACGTATAAATGCATAATTTTTCGCCTGTTGTCTCATTCAGTGCACACGCCAGTGTGTCGCAGTTCTCTTTGTAATTTGACCAGTGTGATGCATTAAGTATCAATGAGATCAATGATATTTACAACAGTATGTTCACCATTAGACAACTGCGAAGGATTATGCATTTATGCTGGCTCCATGAAAACCGCACATCTGATAGTTCTGCTCGTGTTCCATACCCTGCTCATGACTCATTCAGATGAGCAAGAGAAGCAACAATCACAAATATTATGCTATTGACAGCCTACACCAACGAACAGACCATGTGTGTCTAATTGGTTACTCTTTCATCCATCGACGCACAATGTAAGGGGCCTGTTAGTGGAACACACCCACTCTGTCAATGTCACTCAATGACTCTCTCAGTCATTCAGTCACTCTCTCACTCACTGACTCACTCAGTCACTCAGTCAATCATTCACTCACTCACACACACACACTCACTCACTCACTCATTCACTCACTCACTCATTCACTCATTCATTCATTCATTCATTCACTCATTCACTCACTTACTCACAACTCACTCACTCACTCACGGACATACTCACTCAGAGACGAACTCACTCACAATATCACTCACTGTCTCACTCACTGTCTCACTAACACACTTACTCGCTCTCTCACTCACTTACTCGCTCACTCGCGCGCTCACTCATTCACCCGCTCCCTCACTTACCCACTCGCTTACTCATTCACTCACATTCTCACTCACTAACTTACTCACCCATTCACTCTCGCACTAACGCCCTGCTCACATGTCACTCACTCGCTAACTCATTCACACACTCGCTCACTAGATGACTGTCTCACTGACTCACACATTCACCGACTCGCTCACCGACTTCCTCACTCATCCAATCGCACACTCACACACTCAATCATTCACTGACTGTCTGACTGACTTACTTACCTACTGATAACTTCCGCATTCAATATATATGCATGCTTTATTCGTTATGATTTAAAGTTTCATATTATATTTTGATTCATTTACATGGCACTTTTCAGCCCAATTGGTGTGCATACGGTTAGTGTGGGAATTTGTGTCCGTCAACCTCTTATTATCAGCTCTATTTTTTACATCTACAAATTGTTAGCAAAGATGACCTAACTGCGCCGTCCAAATTGCCTTTCATTGCTGCTCGCATAAAGACGACCCATGACGGCCTATTTGGTTGACTTCCGCTCCAGATTACAGGAGGTGTAACGTTATGAACGATCATTATTACCAAATGTACATGAATAAGTGGATGAACTTTTAGTTCCCTTTAACGCCTTTTGTGGCCCCCGCTTTGTGTCAAATTAATACTGCTGATAAGCCAGAATATTCGTTAGTCCGACTGGACTGAAAATCGTTTTATGTGCAAATTAGAGCATTGGCTCTCACGCAAAGAATGCGCCACATTGCTTCGCATTGGCTGTGTCTCTACAGCAAAGGAAAAAATATTCAAACATAACGAATTAAGATATAATAAAATCGATACACAAAATAATTCAAATGATTAGGAATGTTGGATAAGTAGGTCGGTATAAGCAATTTATTTTTCCAAGCATTTTTTATTTGGAGCTTATTGGTTGAATTTGATCTAAGCATAAACTGATCGCACATTCAACGAAAACCGATGCTTTCGACAATAAGATCAGTGCGCATCAAGTGCTATTATTTAACCAGATATTAAAAATGTGTTATCGCGTAATTATGACAGGCGAGTGTGTTAAATAGTACATAAAGAATTGCGACCAGATGTGTACACAGGCTATTATCTGTCTATATTTACCGTACACGTATGCCATACCAATCTTAATGTCAATGATGTTAAGCAAATTACTTTCTTAAGTCTTAGTTGTTTGCGTCTGGTCTGTCAATAATTGTCTTATGGTCGACAATTAAACAAATACAGCTGTCACATTTTGTTCTTGCTATGGTAAACATGTACCTTCTAACTCACATAAGCGCAAATACTTATGTGCAATCGACTATTATCACCATTGATACAATCGAAGAGGGGCACAATATGACAACAGTCGCATGTTGACGTGATTATCATTGCTGCCTTTATACTTCTATTACAGTATTGCTGTTCATTTTAGCCTTCTGGGTACAGGCAGGCAATTCGTGTGATCCGTTTGGGCGCAGTTAGGCCATTTGTGTGATCCGTTTGGGTGCAGCCAGGCCATTTGTGCGATGCGTATCGATATATGCTATTCTTGTGTGCCGTCTGTTATGCCGTCACACCATCCAATACCTCCCTTGAGCATATCCTGTGCATCAACGTTCGAACATATCCATGGAGTAGGGTGTCATTATTATAAAACAGCTTGATTCAACCTTTCAATTCATAATTTGCGTTTTGAGTTAAATATTTATTGACTGTACTCAATAGTATTCACTTATCCGGGATCAAATCGATCCTATCACAAACATAGTACCATTATTTAGCTAATAACG
>CM067343.1:56689944-56747444 GCA_034190875.2 Urechis unicinctus | reverse complement strand
TCAATGAGCTTCCATATCACCCTTTGATTAAGACGATAGACAGTGCGACTCCTGACTTGTTGATGCAAAGTTAGAGATTGGCTGCCACGGATTGCCGTTGATTACTGCAGGGATATTTGCGTTTAGAGCAAAGCAAAACGATGGAGAGTGAATATATGTCATCTGCTAGTTAAAGCAATGATAGAGCGTCATACAAAGCACTAGATTAGTTGAGGCTATAACATATATGCTCTGGCACGGATGCTTATTGTTCACCAGTAGCGTCTGGAATACTTTGTGACAAACATCACTGGAAATAACTATACTGTTTTCAACCCTTGATCGCCTAACGGGGACACATAAAGTGAGGCGGATAGTTACACATAACGGCCACTATAGTTAAATTTCAGAGAAATTCGTTGTAGTTATCATTCGAATCTCTTATCCATCGCGGATTTTACAGTTGACGCTTGCTCGTGTATGCCACGCAGCTTATAAGCATCGTCATGTCAAGCAATCATTAAACAGATAGAATTGATAGACCAAGAATAGAACCTCAGTAACGTTATCTATATCTTTACTGAGACATGACGACGCACCATAATCACTGGTCGTTTTTCTAAGGATTTCTGTATCAACCTAGCATTCAACTCAGCTCAGACCTTAACGTTATTGCATACAATATAGTACAAAAGTTCAAACATAGATGAGGCAGTGCGCATACCCATTGACTAAAACAGGTCACTATGCTACTGCAAACATAACGTGTGAGCCGCAAACGCGTTGTTGCCCATAAGAAAAGCTGAGGACTTGGACCTCCATCTTAAAAGCAGTTTTGTATATATATGTCTATATGTAAATATGTATACATATTAGTTTACATAAATATATGTAGTAGCTTGAAAACAAGTGATGAATTATGGTAGGCAATAATCCAGGGCATCTTTTTAAATAGATCGTAAGCAGTTCAAATGTAGTAATTGCTTGACCTGTATGTATATAGCTGTGACGCCTATATATCAGTCAATATTCACTAATATAAAGCGCTTTCATGTTGCCCTGGTAACCTTTGCATGTGCTCTTTTTTCATTTGAAATCAAAGGTGTTCTATTATTGGTCAGGTGGTATGGGCGGATTAGATGGTTAGGCGGATAGTTATATATATATATATATATATATATATATATATATATATATATATGTATATATATAAATATAAATATATATATATATATATATATATATAAATATATATATATATATATAAATATATGTATACACCATATATATATATATATATAGATATATATATATATATATATATATATATATATATATATATATATATATGTGTGTGTGTGTGTGTGTGTGTGTGTGTGTGTACGTGTGTGTGTGTGTGTGTGTGTGTGTGTGTGTGTGTGTGTGTGTGTGTGTGTGTGTGTGTGTGTGTGTGTGTGTCTATACTAGGGTCGTAGTCTGAGACCCGTCCGCTGGATGGAATTTCCCCCGAAGCCCGTCCACCCCTCCGCGCCTCCCAAGCCGGATGCAAGGAATTAGCGAAGCCAGTATAAACTGCTCATTTAATGACAAATAGCGACGCAGCGCTCTGTCCGTTCATCTGTGATAAAATAAATACTGTTTTATAACGTTTTTTTGACGCATGGCGTGTAATCAGCTTCTTTAAACTTTAACGATGGTAATTGGTGTTACGACCAGCTTCTTCTCCGAGCAAAATAAGTTCCCAGTCCATGTCGATATTATACCTTCTCTAAAATGTCTTTTCAACAACGGTCAGATATTACATATTACGCACACACGCACGCACGCACACACGCACTCAAGCACACACATCACTGCCCCCCCCCATCCCCTGCGAAAGCCACCAAACTACGTTATGTATATGTATATATATATTTATATGTATATTTATATATGTGTGTGTGTATGTGTGGGTGTGTGAGTGAGTGTAAGAGGTCTATATGGCAGTAGTCTGTCTCAAGACACGGCTGTTCCGCGCTCTTATATATATATATATATATATATATATATATATATATATATATATATATATATATATATATATATATATATATATATATATATATATATATATATATATGTATATTTTATATATATATATATATATATATATATGCCTATATATATATATATATATATATATATATAAAAAATATATATATATATTATATATATATATATATATCCAGTTCTTTGTTATTGCCTTACACATATTAAATGTCCTAGTAGTAGATATAATCTCAACAACTCCTCAGGGTACAATGATGCATAGAAATAACATATTGTTGATTCTGCATTTAATATTTATATTGCATTTACAGCTCGCCACACCTTACAAAATACCCGCAATGTTTTAAGGGGTGGCGAGTCGCTTTAATGTAAAATTGACATCGCATTGAGCAATATCTGATAGGCAAATTTAAATGTTTCATCTGCAGTAGGCAATTGTTATGTTTGTCTGTACACGCCGCCATGACACACAGCGATGGACGCTCAGTCGAATTTGAAATTATATAACAGTCAAAAAAGAGACCGGCCATGGCAAGGAGTAGAAGACAAAAGAACAAGCAGGCGAATAAGAAATTCGTACAGCATGTGTAAAGAAATAAATTAATGCACATAATTCAAACAATTGAAATGGACGAGAACCTCGCTGATGATGCCTCCCAGGTTACTCTGAACAATAGCTTTAACACCACACAAACTGGTTAGAGGCCAAACCACAGGGGACGAAACTGCGTGTTAAACCCAGGTGTGCGGTCATTCGTTGTACAAATTGAATTCTCGTCACCTTGATAACCAAATGATGCATGATCAAAGTAATTGATTGCACACGACCTATGTTTGGGCATACAGGCTAAGGCAAGTGAATTAAAATGCATCGGTATAGTGTTTTCAACTGTGACTGCATCTGTATGACAGTTTATGTACGATAAAAAGAAATATATACTATTAAAGGTAGAAGTATAGATTGCGGCCTTTCTTGAATTCTTTGTCATATTGCACATAGCTTATGCATCGTTCCTACACTCAACCAATGTATTAATAATAATAATTAATAATAATAATTTATTGCTTGCAACATCAACAAGTGCTTACATATAAATTGTGTCATATATAAGGCAAGCAAGCAAAAGGATGTAGACATCTAATGATGTATAAATCCTTACAATACAGCATGTAAGTGTACAGAAAAATTGACATATTGACACAGTAGTATCATTGAACATTTGGTGTGGTTAATTCAACAGCAAATGATAGAATCTTGGGAACACTATTACAATTTGTCAACAATGTGTTTTCTTAAAATTATTTTGAAAGCATAATACGACATATATGGTTTAATTATATAGCAGATACCATTCCACAATGTTACGCCTTGATACATAATACTGTTAGTAGCTATTTGCGATTTACATTTGTGTACATATAGTAGAAATCGTTGCCTAATAATAACATTGTAGGTATCAGGCTTTCTTTTAAACATGATATACAGTGGTTTTGGCAAAATGCCTGAATTGTACTTGAACATAAATAGGAGTACACAATATTCATACACATTAGATAGTGGCATAATATTTAGCGTCTTAAACATTGTGTTAGAACTGGTACGTCTAGGAGACCCCGTAATTATTCTGCAGAATAAGTTTGTAACTTTAAAACTGAGTCAGTATATTTCTTGGCAGCATTTCCCCATATTTCAATACAATAAGAAATGTACGGATAGATAACTGAATAATACATTGTTTTTAAAGTTGACAGCTTCAACACTTTTCTTGCTTTACATAAGATTCCTACATTTTTTGCAATTTTCAATTTTACATGGTTGATATGTTGTGACCAATTCAATTTTCTATCAAGACGTACTCCAAGGAAAGTAGTATAGTTTTCATTCGTTAAATCTGGTTGTTTACATACAACGTTTCAATTTGGGTGATAATATGCTGACCAGGTTTGAAAATAACATAATGGGATTTTTGTACATTCAAAGATAGTTTGTTCGTGTTGAGCCACGTTACAAGTTCATCAAGCTCTTGATTCATTTTTCGAATCAGGTTGTCAATATCGTCACCTACAATAAACATATTAGTATCATCAGCAAAAAGAATCGGAACTAAAACAGTTGAGATGTGCACAATGTCATTAATATATAGTAAAAAATGTATGGGGCCTAAAATTGACCCTTGAGGGACACCACATTTAATACTGCTACAATCCAATTGAGTTTCACCATACGACACATACTGAGTTCTATCTGTCAGATAACTTTTGGACCATTCAAGTACAATACCTCAAACACCATAACAGTAGAGTTTTCTCAACAAAATATCGTGATTAATGGTATCGAACGCTTTGCTGAAATCTAAAAATACTCAATTAAGTACACACGTATCATCTTCATATGCATCAATAATCTTATTCACTAAATATGTTAAAGCCATGTTTGCACCATGATTTTCTCTAAACCCAAACTGACATTCATACAAATATTCTGCTTATTAACAAAATCAATAAGTCTATTATACATTAATCGTTGCATAATCTTCGATATGACTGGTAGTACAGACACAGGTCGATAGTTCTTTATACATGAATCATCCCCACTCTTGAAAATTGGCACGACTCTAGCTAACTTAAGTTCCATAGAAACAACTCCATGATTAAACGAAAGGTTTAAAATAAGCACTAATGGTGTCAAAAAAGCACCAAATGTCGATTTAATAACCTTTGTGGATAAGTCATCCCATCCAGGGCTGGTGTTTTTTAACGACAGAATAATGCTACTGACTTCATTTTCACTTGTATCACTGAGCACAATTGAATTTATACATGATTTCTTCACAAATGACAAAGGGTCAATATTTGTATCAGGAATATGTTTAGACAAGCTTGGTCCAATGTTAACAAAAAAGTTATTAAAATTGTTTGAGATTATTTTCTTATTTGTTATAAGTTTTCCATTAATATTAAATTGTTCGGGACTTTTAGTGGCCTTCTTCTTGTTTAGAACTTCCTTAATCAATGTCCATGAATTTTTCAAGTTGTTTTTGTTCATAGATAACATGCTATCATAATGATCTCTTTCATACCATTTAATCATACTTTAAAGTTTGTTTTTATATGCTTTATAATATATTTTATTGCTTAAGGTGGGACACTTTAAACTTTTAATATACAGTTTATTTTTTACTCGTATAGATGTTTTGAGCCCTGCTTAAGCCACAGCTTACGGTTTTTATTAACAGAAATTGCATTCTTTAAAAGAAAATGGGTATCAAAGTGATCTACAACGATTTTATGGAAATAAGTGTAGGCTTTCTGTGTGTTATCGTTATGCAAGATATTACTACCTGCAGGAGTGATGTTTTGAACTGCTGAATATTATTTGCATTATAAAACTCTGCTTTTTGTTGAGGGCCCCAGTCTGACAGGAAACTTCTGAATCAATATGGATCAATAAGTCAGTACAAATAATACCCGACACACCATTCCTTTCTGGATGAAAATTACAAAATATGTTATCGATTAAAGTAGCGGAGGACGAAGTAATTCTTGTAGGTTTTGTTAATAATGGAGCAAATGAAAATGAATACAATGTTTCGAGAAACTCAGCTGTTGGAGTATGCACATCAATATTTAGTAAGTTGTTATTTGTGTCACCCATGAGATAACAAAGACTATTTTTTTGTTTAACTGTTGCTAGTATGTCATCAATATAATCGGTGAAATCCGACACATTAGTATTTGGAAGTCTGTAAACCACACCAACGACAACTTTTTTTGTTTCGTACCAGAGCATTGGGGTAACAAACAAACTTTCAATACATTCATTATCTTTACTTAAATCACTTCTTGCTTTATACTGAATAGATTTATTAATGTACAGTGATACCCCGCCACCAATTTTACTGTGTCTACAGATATGTTCCGCATTAAAATTACATACGCCATAAAATTGAGCATTAGTTTCAGTAAGCCACGTTTCAGAAAAACCAAGTATATCAAACGGATGATTCAGGGAATTCAGGAAACACTCAAACTCACCAAGATGTTTTGGAATACTACGTATGTTGAAACGCATCAAAGAAAATATCTGTGTCGCTCTTTTAAATTTTTCAGATACTTTGAAAATATCCCCATCATAATAACAACACAGAGTACTTTGTATTTCGTTATGCAAATTGCAGTCGGGATCAACATTGCTAAGTGGATTACCAGCAGTTAAAAAATTTACATACAAAGGATCAAACAATTTCTCATTCAAGTCGTTTAAAGTATCACGATTCAAACCATGGCATCCCGGATTGATTATATTTTGAAATTCGCGATCGTCGACAATATTAATGAAAGGTAAGATCGTCCCCATACATTGGACACAGTACCAGTTATTTCTTAATCTATCGACATAAATTGAATCGTGCTTACTTACATTTGCTAAGCAGTTCATATGTGTGTCCTTATGACATATTGAACATGTGAGACTTAATGAACGCTTTAGCACACGGAAATTACAAATATTACAAACGTTATGTGTCATTATTGACGAGAGAAACATATGTTAACGTATCGTATAGAGGAGTGCTATTTAACTTACACAGCATACTAAGACAATATTTGAAAGCGTATAAAATAAAAATATACATTGAAACGGGATTAAACAAAGCAAACAAGCATTAAGGGTAGACATGACAGAGCAATTAGACAGAGCGCGTATAAGAGAATCACAGAAAAGAATCACAGAAACATTGTGATGCCGGTTAAATATTACAAAGTTCTTTCTCATCATTGATCGGTATAATTCTGGCCTGTAGGTTCTTGATCAGGAGTTGACCGTCATAAGTCCAGCAGTCAAGGATCTTTCTTTCTTTCTTTCGTCAACTGCCTTGCCTGGTAGAGATGTGAAGCTCTCGTCTGTGTGCGATCCTCATTTGTGAATATCTGTGTGCCTCTCAGTAGCTTCTTTTCTTTGAAGATTTTATTGCGGACCATGTATGTTGAGAACTTCACAAGTATAGGCCTCGGCGATTTCCCTTCACGATTCTTCCCAACTCTATGTGAGCGGTCGATCGCCCCGCACGGTAGGTCTACCTTCAATTTGTCCTTAATTAATCAGTCCACGATTTCTGGGACGTGTTCATTCTCTTTTTCTTTAATGCCAAATATTTTAAGAGAATTTCGCCGCGAATACTGTTCTTGGTTGTCAGCAGTTTGTTCAAGCGACTTCACCTTCTTTTGCAATTGAAGAATTCGCTGATCGTGAGAATCATAGAATGATTAATAAGCGTCGCATAGTAAACATTACAAAATGACATTTGGAACAGTTAA
Source organism: Urechis unicinctus (assembly GCA_034190875.2). NCBI lineage: Eukaryota > Metazoa > Annelida > Polychaeta > Xenopneusta > Urechidae > Urechis > Urechis unicinctus. Next base: position 56,740,100 of record CM067343.1, on the reverse strand, counting down.
TAGCATAACTGCTGCTGACATGCCAGGCAAGAATGTCAAAATCTCTCTCAGAGTATTGCGTTTCATGTCAGTATTAATAGTATTATGAAGTAACCAATGAGATAAATCATGTCGGCAAACATATTGCAGCAGCATGAAAAGTCTTCTAACGATCACACACGGGATCTTTTTTCCCTCAATCTCTTTTCCTGAAAACAATAGCCACACTACGGTCTGTAGGCGATTTATGAGTTGTTCGTACTGTCAGGGCGTGTTAAAGTATTCTATATCGCCATACCATCTGACAATGATTGATCAATGAATGGCTTTTATATGCATTGCTCACTAATAACTTTTGCTCCAATTTTCAGCAGCTCAGATAAAAAAGGAAATGACAGACATAAAAAGTCAACGATATGACCAAAATGATTTCTTGCCATTTCGGAGTTATAACATGTCGCAGTTAAGATGTTTCATGGTTACAACCTTGGCGATTATTGTGTGTATAATGATTTGCTTGTAATAAACATAAAAATGTCCTGCACTTTCTCTCTCTCGCTTCGTTAAGTCACGAGGAATTTAATGTACCGCGTTCAGGTTATTAAATTCCAAGTCCATAAATCTCTGTATTCATGAATAATGCCTGCGGCTGCATGTGCACACAGCCCATCCATAAGATTCTCTTGTAAGTATTTGGAAGATTCAGTCCATAAGTTGTTGAACAGAAACTTATATTTGAGTTATAAGACTTATACCATTAGTAATTATAGGAGAGGAGGAGACAAAGACGACGTTAGATGGCAGAGTGGGATAATATCTCAATAGCTATCTGTTTGTAATGTGCTGCGTTTGCTTTTGTATTGTCTAAATGTGAACGGAATATCTAAGTGTAAGAAGGTAGTATACATCACATAACTTTGCTGATTGCACGTCTATTATATAAATAGGAATATGCCTTTGCTACAAAATGTGGATATCTGACTGCCACGGATCAAAAGATTCAGAGTAAAAGATTAATACCAAATGCAACATGACCGCTTCAAGTCATTTATTTGTCGTTTGTTCAAAATCTTACTTGCAACGTTCTGGTGATCCCTGTAGTCGGCATATTAGTGCGCATAACAGTATCAACTATCACTATTAATAGAGCAATCAAACGGTCATGCTAGCATAATCTCCAATGGCCGCAGGTGCGGAATCGTTAGCGGTTGTGCATTGCCACTGCTTTGTAAAGAGAAACTTATATCAAGTAGGAAAACGGTCACTCTGGTTTGCTCTGCGGCTGTTTTTAGAATAAACGCCTGTCATTTCAGGTGCAGTTGTTATGGGGTATGTTCCTTTCTTCCCACTATCCGCGGACTCCAGGCCACTCATCCCCGACAATATAACCGTAACCATGCCATCCCACGATGGGCCATTCAAACGGCCGAGTGGGCATCATGCAGTTATTTACTTAGTGGCGAATTCCCACAGCCATTGCGTTTATGCCCATACACATAACAGTGTTTCATCTCTTTTGTTGCATACGGTTATACATCAAAATAGTATGCGCGTACGTGCAAATAGGACTTCAATTCAACGGTGGTCACTGCATTAGCCCATTATGTTGACGCACATTGATAAGCAATCACTAACAACGCTTGCCATTTTAAACTAGGCGGCAACAACATCAAACTGGGGGGACTGTGCTAACACATGTGTTTCCATATGATACGTTCACACATGTATCACGACGCGGTGCTATGAAGGCATTGCCATGCTATGCGAATGGCAGAAAATTAAATTTGCTTTCCTCTTGTCAGTGCACAAATGTCATCGGGATTAAGAGACGCCAAAACGCCAGAGCGCTCCCATTACGTTTTTCTCAAAGGAAGTTATATACTCATATTGACCGAGTAACACGCATCCCAGTAACGTTTAGAGATATTTGGTTTGCAATTTGCAGCACGATAAAGTGAAATATATTGGAAACTAACTTGACCTAAGGAACTGACCTAGCAAATGAACGGACGCCAAGCAACAAAAGTATGTCGTGCGATGTTATTTCGCGAAACGTTTGTATTATAGTATTGTCAAAGTCACATATTAACAAACAACACACCAAGTTGTATAATCTGTTATCATTTCTGAGGTTTTAATGTGTCCGGGGTAAAAACGATTGCATTTGTTGCCAGGAAACATTTGCATGCCCGATCGTAAGCATTGACAATTGGTTCAAAATGTATCGTATAGTAATAAGTTCAACTCCGTTGAGGAATATTACGGGGAACGATATTTGCCATTTCTGAAGTTATCTAGGCTATTTGAACTAGATTTTATTTTTGTTATTTTCGTTCCTAACTTTTCAGCACACTCAGGAGGATATTTACTAATTATTTTTATATATTTGGAAAATGTGTGAAAAAGTGATATAGCGACATTGGAATTGTAACCTGAAAAGTGACGTAAAACCAATGTCAGGCCCATTGTCCTGCGGGTATATGTGTTGGTGAGTCGGCGAGAGCTTAAGTGCAAGCAAAGCGCAAGTCCAAACCGAAGACAACTTGCCGGTCAAATACAGTTGTATAGCCAGCATGCACTTTTTTTTAGTAAGATCGTTTGAATACGCTGCTATGTAAAGTAAACTGAATAGCGCTACCTTTACCTTGGCATTATAGCAATGGGTTGTCTCGGAAAAGTTTTTATCGTTTTAATATCACGGACCCAAGTATTATCAATATGCCATTTAATTACCATCAAGCAGTATTGTGATTTCTTTCTACCAGAGAAAACTGTCATTTGTTTCGATACGCAAATGTACAGACACCGTGCTATATGTTGCTCTCAAAAGGCTTTATACTTGAATGAATCAGCCCGGACCTGTATCCGATTTCTTATTTGTTTGTAGTCTAGGAGTAAGATTATATGATATCAGGATTACATTAGGAATTTACTGAATGGAATAAAAAAACTAGTCAATAATATATCGTGACTGCACGATTTATTGGCTTTTATCGACTTTTGGGATCTGTGCCGTAATTCCTTAGTCGGCCGAGTAGAGAACAATGTAACCGTCGAGGGTTCTTCTGTAATAGCTTCCGTTTGCTTAGCGCGGTTTAACTTTTTCTCAGCAAAGTTAATCCTGTCGTTCAATTGCGAATCCTTCCGATCTATTAAGCACCAAAAACACTGGACAGCTGCGCATGCACTACAAACAATGGCGGTACACTATAATTATGCATAAAATTTACGAGAATCGACTTCGTTGTTTTGCTCGAATAATGAAGCAATATTGGAGGATACATATTTACATTCACATTAAATGGTCACAATAGATGGTCAAATTACTGTAAAGTGTACTTATCATTGTTGTATGTTTATTGGCCTTAGACTCGGCAAGACATTCTTTCAAAACAGAATGGTTGGATTGCGCAAAATCGGAGTCAATGGCAATTCAGTTTACCAATCAGTTTACGATTATCAAGGTTAAAAGTAAACGATAGCTATAAATGTTGATATTGCCTTGGACGTCAAATCTGCTCCTACACGAACCTCCAAATAATTCATCCAGCAAGTTTATTAATGATGATTGTAGACATTTTCCTATGCTCACCATTAACAAGACTGTCACAGAAGTTCTTTTCAACCATTTAAGTTTAAATCTACTTTGATATGTCAAATGTTACCATGGACTGTTCATGGCTGAACATGATAAAACTTGCTGAGAACGCCTCGACATGCAGTGTCTACGGCTCGTCGAGTAGCACTTCCACTTAATAGCAAAAGTGAAGCAAGAACTGAACTAAACTAGAAAGCCTAGATGCCATACGTCGCATCACGCAACCGTTAGACTGGTTTGCATCCATGGTTATTGTATGAAAAGAAACTCATTTGAAACAGTCCATAAACGTGTGGATTACACAGAACTCAACCAATCGGTTAAACGCGAGAGCCACATACTCCCATTTGTAAATCACACTTTCGGACAAATGTCAGGTGCCACTTTGTTTTCCAAGCTGGACGCAAACTCAGGCTTTCATCAGATCAAATTCGACAAAGCCTGCCAGCTACTGACACCGTTCATAACACCTTTCGACGCTATTGTTATCGACGTTTGCTGTTCGGAATCAACTCGGGACCTACTAGGGGTCACTTGCCACATGATTGACATAGTTGTATTTGCAAACACCGAACAGGAGCATTACTCGCGTCTCGACACTGTCCTACAAAGACTCTCTGAAGCCGGTGTGACTCTGAACAAAGACAAATGTGTGTTCAAGCAAAAGGAGATAAAATTTCTGGGACATCCCAGAGCTGCGGGTACGGCTACATAGTGGTCAAGTGCGATGGAAAGATCTCACCCCCAGTAGTCTACAGGGAAAGAGAAACTGTGGAGAAGTTCCTCAAGGCCTAACAGCGGAATGAGAAATAGATCAAATAAGTTCTCTCCAAGCCAGTCCCCATGCGGATGACCAGGGAGGGACGAAATAGTCCACAAGACCGCAACCCCATGCCACGTCTGCTGCAAACCACTCGGAACTGACAGGGTCGGTGACCACTGCCACATAACTGGCCAGTACTGAGGGCCAACCCACGACGCCTGCAACCTAAAGCTTAGGCTGAGTCCCAAGGCAAACCCCATCCCCGTGGTCTTCCACAACCCGAGGGGCTATGACTCCCATCTACTAATGCAGGGCATAAGCAAGGTAGAGGTAGAACAATCCCTACGTAGGAGATTTCGACCAGTACAAGCCCACGAGCTATATCCAGTACCTCGACGCCAACAACCTCTATGGATGGGCAATGAGCAAGGCCCTACCCACCACGCACATTGTGTGGGTGGACCGGCCAGAGTCGCTCTCTAGAATAGTCTGCACCCACTCCGATGACGCCAAGACCGGGTAAAACCTTGAGGTCGACCTGGAGTATCCAGCCGAGCTTCAGGACGACCACAACGACTACCCCCTGGCCCCAGAGCGACTCCTTGTCCAGACCGAGTGGCTCTCAGACTACCAGAGAAACCTCCTTGACGAATACGGCGGGGAACAAGGAGAAGTACGTACTCCACTACAGGAACCTCAAACTGTATCTGGCCCTGAGGATGAGGCTGACCAAGATCCACGTTCACCCAGAGCCCCTGGATGAAACCCTACATTCGCACGAACACCGAACATGGCTGCAACCAGTGACTTCGAGTAGGACCTCTACAAACTAATGAACAACTCCGTCTTTGGCAAGACCATGGATAACCTCTGCAAGCGGGTTGACGTGAAGCTGGTCTGAGTTGCAGACGGCAATAAAATAAGAAAGCTCATTGCCAGCACCTCCTTTGCCCGTCAGAAAATATTTGATGACGACCTGGCCGCCATCCACATCCACAAGGCCCACCTGGTCCTCAACCGCCCAGTCTAAATGGGGATGTCCATACTCGACCTGCCTAAGCACCTCATGTACGACTTCTACTACAACACCATGAAGCCCTAGTACGGCCACGAGGTCAACCTACTCTACACCGACACCGACTCCCTCCTCCTGGAGATCCGCACACCAGACATCTACGCCAACATGAAAAAAGACAGTGCCCTATTCGACACCAGCAACTACGACCCAACCCACCCTCCTCACAGCAACGCGAACAAGAAGGTTCTAGGAAAGATGAAGGACGAGTGCGGTGGTGTACCCATCAGTGAGTATGTAGGCTCACGCTCAAAGATGTACGCCACCCTGATGTCGACTCGAGACGAAATCATGAAAGCAAAGGGCGTAAAAAAGGTAGTGGTCAAGAAACATCTGCGCCACGCCAAATACCTTGAGTCGCTGTTTGACCAGAAGCAGTTCCGCCATGGGATGAACATGCTCCGTAGTGACAGCCACAATATATATGGGCTGCACGTTAACAAGATGTCTCTATCCCCATTTGATACAAAGCGATGGATAGCTTCGGGTGGTGTACACACCCTGGCCTACGGGCATAGCCGCACGATGAAGGCCTAATCCTCACCACCAAGGCCCAGGCAGGGCAAGGTGTATTCAACCGAGTGGGTTGCCGGGGCTTCCCACCCACACACGTTTCCCTCACCCAGGGACAGGGGTGCGGCCAGGATATCCACACCACTGCGGGCCACCTCTCCCTCCGGGACCAGGAGTCTGCCCATCATGCCGGCTATATTGAGAACGGGGTTGGTTAGGGGTGGCGTCTACTGGTACGCTATCCTCGGTCTCAGGTGTTGAACCGTTCTCAGACAGAAGTCGTGCAGGGGCGCTAGATGTATGTTCGACCCGGCTCTTTTCCCCTGCCTCAAGCCTCCTCTTCTCACAAAGGCGCTTATGGTTAACCATTTCGTATCCACAGTCCATACACAATCCAAGGGTTTTTTATGCTCTTCTGGCACTCTGCACGAAGCCGATTTACTATCCCCTGCTTAATCTTAAACCTGTGCATTGCACAAAAGTCAAACTTACAGAGGTCTCTCTTCCCAAGTAGAATCCAGGGGCACTTTCCAGTTGTTTCCATTACTAACGATCTTTCTTTTGTCTAATTGGTAATACGTTCTGGTGGCAGTTGGGTATCAGACGACACCAAAAGCAGCTCCTCCTTTACAAAGCCACGGAGCGGTCCATCTAACAAATAGTATAGAACAGGCTCACAAGATTAAGTGACAGAGCGTCCAATCCGGTATATATTGAGTGACCACACAGGGTCAGCGGCCTGCCGTAGGTGGTCTTGCTCGACCTCACCAGGCTGGTAGAGGTAGCAAAAGCCAACATCAGAGTCAAGCAGGTCACCTCATTATTTTTCGCAGAGACTACAGCCTGCAGTCGAGAAACCCACTTAGTCGATCGTTTTTAAGTATCCTTTAACTCTACGGCGCACTGGTGCCCAAAGAGTCGTTCAGCATGTGTTCGGTAAAAGCACTCTACTATAGCCTGGTCTCGATGGATATTCACACGGCCGTGGCTGGCTGATACTCCATGTTTTGCTAGCAGCTGATTCACTGCTCCCATAAACTCCCGTCCAGGGTCTACCTGAAGTAGTTTAGGCCATCCCAGCGGCCCTCGCTTGTATATCCTCTCGAGTGCACCTGCGACCTCTTTAACCACTTTTGTAGTCAATGGCTTAGCCTCTTTGTAGTGCGACATCCACCACCGTTAGGGCATACTTGTAAGTACGTCGTTCCACAACGTCATGAGGAAGAAATAAGAGATCGGCTTGGTGCACCTCATTAAGGACAGGGACATCAAACTTTAGCCACAGAGCATACTTACTGGTTAGATACTCTCCTAGGGAAACATCTGACAATGCCAAGTATTTTACTGCTATTGCTACACTGGGGTCTCGTTTACTTGTTGCTGCAAAGGGCATCTTCACCTCATCCCACTGCTGGTAGCCACGCATGCCCTAGGCATTGAGTTGATTGGGGATGCCCTCAATGGTCACCACAACTTTTGTGATCTTTGGATTGTAGAACGACTCTGTCTTCCTGGCGAATGAGGCCCCCTGGGGGTCTTCAAAGAGCAGTAGGATGCCCTTCATGCTGCGAGCTGGCACGTTCAGGTTGATGTTCCACAGTGTATCTCTTTTATTGTATGCAAGCTTTCTGTGACAAAACACACGGTCATACAGAATTGAGAGCCGACCTGTGTGCTGGGTGCTTATCATGCGGGCCAACTCTGTTTGGGTAACTGTGTCATACTCCAGTGAGATGCCATCAATTTTGTAGCTTGCAGCGGTGTCGCCTGTTGCGTGAATTACGGGGTTGAAGTCGTTGAACGTGGGCACCTATTCTAGTCTTTCATTAAGCGCGCTCTGGTAGAATTGCATGTGGCCCTTGAGGAGTTCAAAGTCCAGCGGAGCATAGAACCTGTTACTATACACAACGGCTATGTCCTTGTCCTCTTCCTCGCCCTCATCCTTGACTCCTGCCCCCACTCGTATCCTAGTTGTATTTCTGTCATCTGATGTGTCAGTGCCCTGGTACTGGAGGCCCTGTCTCTCCTGCACAGTCCGCCATAAGTCGTGGTATCAGTGGTACACATCGCTGTCGTCAATAGACATGACCTCATTGCCAGAAATCTTGATTGTCATTTTCTTAACCACGGCGCAACCCAGGTTTTGCACAACGCTGCGGTTAACATCAGTCGAGGTCAGCGTGATTGTAATGGCCAGCCGTGCTGTCCCTGGGACAATGACGTCTTCTGCACCTAGAATGGGGAAGCTAACGAGCAGTTGTTGGTTCTGGTCAATAGTGCTTGGATTGGGCTACAGACTGTCGCACGCCTTTTACCCTGAGGGGCTTGCGTATCCGGCGACATGTTGAATGCTTATCTACAAGTATATCTTTAACACACGAGCATGGAGTTTGATAACCCAACATTTAATGACGTAGTGGAGGAAGATTACGACCCTGGAAGAGAGGATGAGGATTGGCCCGTCGCTGAGACACTCTCGGCTGCCCCCTCTCTCCCAACTCAGGGTGTTATAGGAGGGGACTTTGAGATGGATACGTCTCTACCACAGGGAGGCCGATTCGTTGCAGGCGCTGTCAATGATTATTATGATGCATTGGCTGAAAAAAGGTAACACGCGGTCTCTCGGTCTCTCGGCTGTAGTCCAGGCGATGTTTGTCCACTGTTGGTCTTGCTTTATGAAGTCAATGTGCAGCTTGCTGCCCTGGAAAACGAACCCACTGGTTGATTTCTCAAATGTTTTCCTGACGGAATCGTAGAGGTCGTAGTCTCCGTAATGAGTGATGACCCGTACCTCATGATTTTCGGGGTCGGTGAAGTCGATCTGCCCTAGGCCCTGTTTGCCGCCCTGTATCCTCCAGTCGCTGTTTTCATAAACCCAAAACTCAGAGCTGGTGGTACATTCTCTTGTTGGTAGCCGACCATGTGGCGTCATCCGGCAGTGCTATTCTCATTTTGTCTAAAAGTCTCCGGATGGTTAATAGACGTGGAACCTGTAGAGGTTACTTAGTGCTGGGGAGTCAGATTTTAGGTGGTCGAGTGCAGAAACAGTGCAGCTGCTCTTTGCGCTCCATACAACAAAGTTTACCTGGTTCTGCCACTATTGCATGTGGTTGGTTCTCCAGCCAAATACAAGGCCGCCGTCGCTTATGTTTGGCAACAAGTATTTATCAAACAGGTTGGAGAACTCTACACCAAACGCATCTGTGATATTATCCGCCTCTACCTGGATAAGAAGATGTGTCAGATCTTCGGCGGCAATATGTGATGGGTATACCGGGCTGGGTTTGTACCTTTAATTCGTATTGAATGTAAAGGTTTGTTTATTCATAGTGCCAGTATCACACTCTGTCAAATGTTCAAAGCGGTGAGGCTCTAGCGCTTCAGAATGCTATTGACAATAGTGCAGGTGATCTATGCGTAGGGTTTAGGTCAATCACGTATACTGTAGGCTGGTATAAATTTATTCAGTTATGCCTATTACAAAGGGGCAAATTTCAACAGGAGAAGAAGTAGGTGTCGTTTTACCCCCTGGCCTCTGGAACTTCAAACTTGCCAAGGATGTATTTTCAGATCTAGATCTTGGTTTGGAGGATAATGCTGTAGATAGGACTATTACCCTCTCAGTTCTTGATGTATGGGCGTTACAATGTGACGACGGTGTGTTAAAATATTGGGTCTTGATACCGGTCTGGGTGGAGGATGGATTCCTTTGGGTACTCACTGAGGTGATCGCCCCGTCAACTTTAGTGCCTTTGACCCACTTTATGTTCACCTCGATCAACTCAGTACCACATACAATATGCTGGATGGTGCACCCACCATGCTTCTTGATGTTGTAGAGCCAGAGGGTGGCTCTTTCGGTGATATTATAACCACAAATATTGCTAATCCTGCCTCTTAGCGCGTTAGTGCTGGAAGCGTGCATGAGTTAGGTTCAACTGACGGATAATAAGGGAAGGCTATTAGACAACCACGACCTTATTGTTGGCGTTGTACTTTAATTTATAAGATGTCAATAAAAAGGAGTATCTATGGACCTGGAGAAAAAACTGAGCAATTTGATCTGTCTGAATATGCAACAAAGGCCAATGTTTCAATTGGTGACTCTCAAAAAATGGATAAAGGCAGTGGGGCCATTACGGTCGAGCTTGAAATGGGGTCTAACCTGATCGTGGACCTTGCCACCCCGACAGGCAGGTCTGATGCCACGATGAAAACATATGTCGACAACGCGATCGAAGGGCTGCTCGGCCTGAGCGGTGGGGCCATGTAGTCTGGGAGCCCACTGCCATTTTTCCCCTTAACCTTGCATTGTTGTATTAAGTTTTTTTTACTGTTGATTTTGGTAGCCAAGGGTCTCTATTTTCAGAAACTGCTTGATGACATGTTGTCACCTTTGAGCAATTTGAAAAAATTCAAGATGGCGTCCAAGATGGCCGCCATTACATATAAATGACCATAACTCCCTACCTGTTCATCATAGGAAGGTGATTTTTGTCTCTATACCTAGGTTTTAGGGGTCAAGCTATCCATTAGAACTAAGTATTATGTTAATATCGTATTACATAATTGTAATTTCCAAGATGGCTGCCAAGATGGCCGCCGTAACACTAAAACTGGCATATATACTATTTACTCCAAATTAGTCGTGAAGGTGACTATCCCTGAGTATTTTGGAGACACATCTATCTGTATCAGATCAAAGTTCATATACTGATGATGTCATCTACAAATCCAAGATGGCTACCAGTTTACAAGCACTGGTATATCTTCTATACTATTCAATCTTGGTGGAAAATATGAAAAGGTAAACGACCACAGGTGTTATATTAAAACAAATGTTCTTTAATTGTAAATCTGAGTTCTCACAGACTACCAAAAGCATATTATACAATTCATAATTAAGGATGGCTACCACTTTACCAAATAATCTACACTGTTGTACATTGTGTTGCCCATGTGCATCACAAAGATATGCAATCAGCTATGATGTCAGGTTACAGCAACCCTTATTATAGCAAGCGCAAAATATTGTGCATTTCATGTTTGCAGAGTTGCAACTACAAGCACGTGGACTGCATGGAGTAGTACTGTGGCATCCACATTTTATTAGACGTAGTACCATCTGTGGGGCTAGTTCGACTTCATCAGATAGCATGACTGGTTGAAGGGACTTTGGTCATCCTTTACCCAACCATATTCCGTTGAGTCCAACTCGCTTCCAGTGACCGCCATACCAAAGCCTGATAGTGAGCTCTTTTAACATTCTCTTCGAATGCCTCAGTTGTTGGTGGCAAGGTACACAACATCGATGTTGATGACCCTGTTTGTGACAGCCATACCTTTAACCTTGTCTCTGACATTGTACTACAGTCTGTTTGTCCATAGCACGCGGAAATGAAGGAGGTAGCCTGTTGAATAACAGATTCCATAGAATGCCCTGGTGCACCCAACAAGTTAAGTGAGTGCCCCGATCGAAGTGTTTTGAGTACAGTAGCCTTTCCAATTTTAAAATAGGAGGCGACGGTGTCACAGCCAGAAAGTGTATGTGCCGGGAGTATTCCTTCGACTATCTGACAATGCTTCTGCACAGTTTTGCCTATATCAAGCACCGCCCTTCCTTTGATGGGGGACTCCATCAATACAGCATTCTTGAGATTTGCCATGTGATGATAATGCAGCAACAGTACAAAGACGTCAGTGTCATCGGCAACAACAGTGATTTTGCTTTCTGCATTTTCTGCGGCACAACTCAAGACCTGTTGGACAATGACGTTATCTGCTTCTTCGTGTGAAGTTGACAGATCTGCCCGTGAGATGACAACTCCACCTTCACTGATTTCGATTGGCACCGGATCTGCTCCTGTTACCACTAACTTGTGATGTTGTGTGCTGTCCTCATGAAACTTCTTATCCTGGACAAAATCATCAACTATCAGTTGCATCGGTTGCTTCTTGTTTTTGAAAGAGGTTAGTAGAATCTTCTGCGCTGGAAGTTTACTGTTGACTTGCAAATGATGAGCCCTACTGACACCAGTTGCCCTAGATCCTCTGGTAACACTCTTCGTGCTGTAATCATAATATCTGTCAAATATCAGATACACGTCCTCGACCCGTAACCTTTTTCCTATGGCATATTTGAAGTTCGCTATATAGTCTTTCACAGACCCATCAGCAGGCCAAGGAACTACCCAAAATATTGCTGAGCCATCGAGTACACTAACATTTGCACCACCAGCAACTCTATCAGACACCTCAACTTGGAGAATTTTCTTCAAGGTAGATTTAGATTTCGCAATCCTCATATCTCCAGTATCATCGAACATGGACGTTGGAACTGGCACAAGTTCATGACCAAGCACATCCTTAATGTCAATGTCCCGCCCACCTGTAGGCCAATCACCCTTGCGTAAATCAAATTGGTATCAAATACTTTCACAGCTCCGACCTTCACATGCTTCCTTGCATGATCCAGAGTAACAACTTTTTTCGTGATGGTTTCATAAAGTCCCTGCGGTAACCGACTTTCGAAAACTGTCATTTGTTCAGTCCCGATTGTGACAGCATTGTGGACATTGACTTCAGTTGAACCAATCTGGCCACTAACTACATTGACTATACCACTGGGGTGCGCCGCAGAATCTAAAGGATTAATGCAAGTGTCGAGTTTTTGTCTGATTCCATCTCGGTCTTTCTTGTCTTCAGCAATCCTGGCTTTTGCCTCTTCTTTGTGTGTTGTCACCACCTTACTTTGAGTGTCCTCATCCGTCATGTCATCCAGATCAGATTCCAACCTGCTGCATGCATGCAAGCTAAGGGCTCATACCTTCTGGCTTAAGCGTGATGCCAACTATCCCCCCAGGAGCATGCCCATACCGCATGAAGGTCGTCTCAATCATCATATCGCTCCAGATGCCATTCCATAAGCCAGCAGAATGGTGCATAACATGCTCACCCTTCATAAAGCGTGACAACACCTCTTGTGGTAGCCGTTCCATCTCACGAAGGTAGCACAACCCATATCTCGCATAGTTCACATGCCCCGCAGCAAAGAAGTATGGTAGCATTTGCTTGTAGGTTGCCAGATGAAGTGGCCAGTCGCTCAGCCCGTACGAACATCATGGTGAGCAGGACAGGTTTAATCAAGCCATCGACCCAAAGTGAGTTCTAAAGGATAGCTTGACCCCTAAAACCTAGGTATAGAGACAAAAATCACCTTCCTAAGGTGAATAGGTAGGGAGTTATGGTCATTTATAGGTAATGGCGGCCATCTTGGCAGCCATCTTGGAAATTACCATTATGTAATACGATATTAACATAATACTTAGTTCTAATGGATAGCTTGACCCCTAAAACCTAGGTATAGAGACAAAAATCACCTTACTATGATGAACAGGTAGGGAGTTATGGTCATTTATATGTAATGGCGGCCATCTTGGACGCCATCTTGAATTTCTCAAATTGCTCAAAGGTGACAACATGTCATCAAGCAGTTTCTGAAAATAGAGACCCTTGGCTACCAAAATCAACAGTAAAAAAAACTTAATACAACAATGCAGGGTCAACCATCTCTGCCCCCGGACTAATGACAGGGGAGCTTTATATGGGGTCAAACCGGATCATAGGCCTGGTCATCCTGACAAGCGGGTCCGAGGCTACGACGAAAACATCCGTCAACAACGCGACCGAAGGGCTGCTCGACCTGAGCGGTGGGGCCATGACAGGGGAGCTTAATATGGGAGAGAATACAATTGTGCAGTTGGGAGACCCAATATCGCCTAACGATGTTTTTAATAAAAACTATGTTGATGCAAAACACAGACAGCATTGCTGGGACCTGAGGGACCACGTAGCCTCGCAAAAGTAACACCTCATTACTATTTTGGGCAGAATCAACATCCACCATTCCCTTCGCGAGGGGGAGATATGATTGGGCCTTTGGTGCTGGGGGCGCAGGACACTCGCGCTTTTGGATATAGCATGTTATCAAATGGTAGAATCATTCATATTGGGTTGTCTTCTACTGATCGTGTTGGTGATATAGCAGTGTTTTCTGTTATAAATGGGACAACTCAATCGGTAGGAATAAGTAAGCCTGCTAACCAACGGGCTATTGTAGTATCTTATGACCAACCTATACAGGTGGAGCAAGGCGGCGTTATTACCTTTTACAGCCGGCTAGGGAGAAGGTCCCAAATTGATGTCATACTGCCAAACCAAACAAGGTCTTCTGTAGTATCACTCCTAATTGAACTTGACTTATAGACTTGTGTATACAAAGACAGTATGAAACAACAACCAACCATTCCTCCGGTGCCGCCTGTTGAGAATCCGGGGCACTCTTATCGATTGAATGAGATCGCCCTCAAGAAACAATACCTTGAGAGAGAAAACGAGTATTATGGTGCTATATCCAAACAATATAGGCGTGCAATGAACTCAGTGGATGCAGTAGACACTGATTTAGTTGCTGATGGAATGTGTCTTGGTGCAAGTGGTGCAGGTGTTATGTCAACAGTAGTTGCAATCCTATTGCCACAGTGTTGTGTGCTACTGGGGCCGCTTGTGGGCTACTTGTAATTGCTGGAAAATTCATCAGTTGGTGGCTGACCATCAAGGTGAAAAAAACATGATCATATCCGCATTCTGGCGCAGAGCAAATTAAATACCATTGCTGACATTGTATCTTGATTATATCTCAGATCATGAGTTTAAGCTCGTTTTTCGCTGAGCTCACAACATATAAACAAATGAAGGGTGAAATTAATACAAGATCTGTAAAGGCGCGTCAGACTGTTTCAATCAATGAAAAAGACGATAGCTGTGAATGATCTGCCCTCAATACATAGACGTTGAATGAAAAAGGCAAAAGCCTCCTGGTATGACAACTGCTCTCCACTTTCAGCAGGACCACATAACATGCACATATGAATCAGCCTATTGAATAAACGAGGGTATAATGTATAGAAATGAATACAGAAGAGCGTATTACTGAACTTGAGGGTGGTGTAAAAGGGTTGATATTAGATACAGATTATATGAAAGACGAAAAATAGACCTGGAGTGCACACTGAGTGATATGGAGACTAAGAATGATGACCTTGTGGAACTGGTGAGGGATCTGGAGGTTAAGAACGATGATCTTATGGAGCGATTGGAGCATCTAGAGGACCTTGTTAACAGGCAGACATCCAGTTACTAGTCTATCTAAACAGTGGAGAGCATAAGGTATAGCTTGGAACAGGTCGTTCTGTGCCAGTCATGGTAGTATCAGACAAAAGACAGCTCAGTGGGAGAATAAAATAAAGCACTGCATTGGTGGAAGCAACTACTCCGCCGTCATCGGACAACTACTTCAGCAGCTATCGTAAGAAGTTGACTGAAAAAACTAGCAACGAGGGTGGTCGCCTTAGCATCCCCTGCCTCTGGGGCCAGGTCTTTGAGGAGGTTGCAATTACGGTTATTGAGGAAAAATACAACACCAAGGTGCACGGGAACAACATTTACCTTCACCGTGGTGGGGAGAACACGGCCTACTCTCCAGACGGCTTTTGTGTACTCCCAATTCAGACTGCTATCGACCTTGTCTGCACCCTCCCCGACGACTCACAGGTCACAGGTGGTAAAGGAGAGGATGGGGTAGAGAAGGAGATTGCCCTGCTCGAAATAAAGTGCCCCACAATCGGAGCCCTGGCAGAATTATTCCAGCCCAGTACAAACCTGAGATTCTGCTTGGCTTCACCACAGCCCGCCGGTGACCATTGGAGTGCTTTTCCACTGTATTTTCCGACTGTGTGCCTATGAGGACCTTGAAAAGACTGAGGTATACAGCTTGGAGTATCATAAGGACAAAAAGAAGTACAAAAGGACGGTTGCTTGGGGGTACACAACCATTCCCGGCGCAGATGATGGGGACTACGCCACAAACGGCAAGTTTAACAGCATCCTCGACTACGATCTTGTTCACCACGGCTCCTGGATGGGCAGGCCAAAAGATTCCAAAGAGGCCAGATGAGGCATTCTTCTGCTGGAAACTCTTCACGATGAGAGTTACAACGATTCGTCCAGATCCGGGCTTTATTTAGAAAAACAATGACACCTTGACCCAGTTCATGGAAGACCTCACAAGGGTGAAAAATGGAACTTACCGTGGCGGCCCCAGAAGCTTCACGCTCAAAGACCTCTATTGGTTATCCCAGGCGGCCTCATCCTCAACCCCACACCGAAACCAGGACCGCCGTTACCTATACTACTGTTTTAATTCCTTTTGTTTAGCTTTCAGCTGTTGAACTGTCTGTTACTGGACTGTTACATTGAGCATTCATACTTGGCTATTATATACTATTCATATATATATATATATATATATATATATATATATATATATATATATATATATATATATATATATATATATATATATATAAATATATATATATATATATATATATATATATATATAAATTTATATATACATTACATTACTTATACGTACCTCATAATCATAGCTATAAGACTACCTTAAATCAGTTGCTTACGGCAGATAAATAACAAAGTCTACCAAAATAGAAACTGGCGACGGACGTATTGGGTGTAGCATGTCACTTAGTTTGCGCTTACGCATAGCAGCACATATATAAGCACGCACGGCTAACTTGTCTGAACATGGTGACCGCCTTTCATTAGTCCTACCTCTAATAATAGACACTGTTGTCGCTCACCTAGTTTAGATAATGGTCGGGGAAGTGATTGAGCACACTGCAATTGGCATATGAGTTTCAAACACGACGTGCAAGAACGGTCCTAGGATATCATATGCAAGTGCGTTAAAGACGAAACGGTTCAATTGGATATTGCTAATCCTGCAAGTGTAGCAACTTTCCAGAACGATCCGACTCGTGGTGGCAGAGTATATATGTATATATATATTTGTAAATATATATATCTATATATAACTATATATATATATGTATAAAAAATATATATATATATATATTAATATATTTATATATCTGCATATATATATATATATACATACATATATATATTTATATAAACATATATATATATAAAATTATGTATATATATATATTGAAATATATATATACAAATATATGTAGTTATATATAGATAGATATATTATATATAGTTATACATATAAATATAAATATATATATGTATATATATATATATATATATATATATATATATATATATATATATATATATATATGTATATATATATGCATATACCGATAATACAATAGCTCTAGTTTATTTGCAGAATAAGCTCTATACAAATCTATCGGCGAAACACATGTATATCTTCGATAGTTGTTGTTATCTAATATTAGACAATCTACTGCAATTCTAATAGTTGATACAATTGCCTATCAGTCACAATTATGGCATGCTTTCCTTGAGGATCCAATACAATACAATGAGTCATGAACGTATGAATGGTTAAACATGGGGAGATTTGGCATTGTATAGCGAGCCATGTCATTGTAGTCATCTATATATGCTTAGAAGAGCTGTTGTTATAGCACTCATACAGTCAAATGAGGGTTATTATCAACAGTATGCAGACAGGCAGCATGTGACGCACGTGTAGTGCAAACCAATGCGGAATGAGGAAGGGATGTCTACATCCGTATGATCCGTCACTCCAGCATTAATGAAGTTATTCAAAATAATTAAAGCAATTGAAATGGGAAAAAAACAATGTAATAGACGCTGTTGTGTGTTTGTCACTTGCACTCGCGAAACTTTTTAATACATAATATTCCGTGTTGAGAGTAGCTGAAGTGTAAAGCGCTCAAATTTGCTAATGTTCGTTACCGTTTTGATTCAACTAGTCGAGAGGAATATGGTTTGGATATTTTCTGGTTTAAGGAGCTGATGTCGTAAAATGAGTTTCCTTTTTAGCAGATGCTGTTTGTCTGCGTTGTGGGTCTTGCAATTGTGTCACATCAAAGGGTTCGACCTTCTAGGCCCATTAATGACGATCACAAACTAAGGTCTCCTTTCACTACATAAGGACCTCTCCCCAACCGCCCCTCATTGCTCGGCAACGAGTGGCAACGTACTGAAGGGATTGCCTGTCTGACGCACTTCTTTTTGCTTTATGATTAATTATTTACCAGCCGCCTATTATGAATGACGGGGAGATCAAGATGTTACGTGATTTTCAAGATTAGTTTTGACTAATTTATTATCATGCTTTACTCCACGGGGTATAAAAACGGATTAATTAGTGAAAGAGCACCATGATAAAGTGCCTATCGTAGCATAACCATATGTGAGATGTCTATTGATTCACCCAGCCGTAATTATACGTACACTTTTATTTTCCCTGATCACCTTTATTGAATGCCTCATGGGCTCGTGGGATTTGTATGAATGAGGTGGTGAATGCTAAACGCTATTGATGGGATAGAACAAATTGAATACTACTGAGTAAGAACAATGGCTGATTGTGTTGCATAGTTTATCTACACCTAACCACGACGATTAATGTTAAACTTACGGTGATGATAACCCAGCGTCACAATGAACTTGTAGTAGAGCACAAATGAGCATCGTGTAATGCATGTACAGCTACTGACACCTATTGTAAATGTGCTCAAACTAGCAACTATACATTATGTGATTGTTGGTACGTTATCTGAATATATTGATATCAAACGAAGGCGGTAAATCCATAACCGACCAAAATAACGGACACAGTAGTCATTGACCAAGCCCTGTCGACTTTTGCGACGACGCTACTAACAATATTATGTTTCTTTGCACAATAATTAATACAAATGGGACGGCTAACATGATCCAAAAGGCGCATTATTGATTGACTTAATGTCGTGGTCTTCATACCGTGGTTTTGCGAATGCCAATACACTGACACGATATGATGATTAAAGGGGACAAGGGCCAGACAAGCCGATTATAAACTTACCAGTAAAAACAATTATGTCTTAAATTTCTTAAATGGACGCGATTTATGTATGAATATTTTGACAGAAATGCTCTTAGGGCAAGTGGTTGAACATTGATTTGATTATACCGAAAACACCTACACTAAATACAAACTAAGACTAGATTACTAAATGGTACATACGACGCATCATTTGTTAAAACACATATCAGTCATGTCTCCATATTAAATGGTAACGTATATCTAGAGGTTTCACAGTCAAAGGTGGGTTGCAATTTGCGAGTTTTCTGTATAGAGGTTGTAATATAAGCCCTTGCGATGTTATTGTAATACTTGCTAACCTACTCCCCCCAAAGCAATAACAATTGCTTGGAGAGATCTCATAAATAAACTTATCACACTATGGCAAGACACAAGCTTCCCATCCTCCATTAATCCTTCAGATGTGCTCGTTTTGTTTAACGGTCATCTCAGCCTGCCAGCGTATAATTATTTACATTTTCACCCTGAAAAAAGCTGCCATACTTCCCTGTCCTTTTTACCACACTGTGTTAATATTTAGTTCCGTTATTTGGGTTTTGCATGGAAGATACCGCTATTCAGAGTATCGACATTATTGCGGTCTAATAACATCGACGTGGTTTGAGTTCGGCAAACAAAGATATGCTCATCTACGCGCATTGTACATTATTATTTCTGAATTACATTTGGACAATGGAAAGACAATAAATTACTGTCCTACAGTGTACAACCAAGTTTTCGTAATAAAAGCCCAATTAGTTTTTATCAAACATCATCAAAATTATTGTCGTGCTCTTGTCGGATTCGGGAAGTATTATCGTCAGCATATGTAAAATAGCCGAATATATTGAATAACAGTTTTCTTTGTAGATCCAATTAAATACAATATTATTAGACGCCTTTGGCAGGCCATAAAGCAAGGTAATTGCCCTTTATAGAAGTCACATAATCTCCTGATAAATAGATTAAATATATGAGTCTCAATCAATAAGGCCTAAGCCAAAATGCTGGAATCCAATAGCTCTAATTAAGCCTGAACTGAAAGACATTCATCATTGTGATTCGCTGTACCATTGTGATCAAATCAAAAGAAATGCAATAACTTTACAAGATATATGTTATTGAAAGAGCTCAAATTTCGCCATGATTAACGGCAAACTATCTCTTGGGCGGTGGCAATCAACGTGTATCAAGTAATCTTACGGTTTACGAGCATCACACGTTCATCGTCACTAGAAGGCACCATCAGTTTATGCACCGAGGTCTTTATAAATGCTCGCTTGAATGACAAACCATTCTGTCGATTTAAATTTAAGTTATAACAATAATGTTATAGCGACAATGGCAAGAGCTGTGCGGCTGCGTCGCGGGATGTAAATTTTCCGGTATCAAATTAATTTGACATTCCGACTAAAGCGCGAACGAGAACGGCCATGCCTTCAGTTCGCGAAGATGTGTTTTGAGGTGACCTGTTCACACCACGTTGAGCCCCACCTGAACACGCCGTTAATCCCTAATCACCAATCGAGGCCCGGACGTTATCCCTTACTGTATCACTGAAGGGTTATGTCAAACGCTCCATTCTTATCATTATTGCTGCTGCAGTCAAAGAGAAAAATAAGTAAATATCTTATATATCATTGAGGTCTTTCATATTTAATTTGCAACATAGCAAGCAAAATGTTCTTGTTGTTGTTATTGTTATGTACTCATTGTCAACATCTACCTACTATAAAGTGATTTTTCTGTTTAACTGCACACAATTAACTTGTAAGTAAATCAAACACTTCACGAGATATCCATGTTACATTATGTTAAGATAAAAGTCATATAACAATTACGGCTGCCTATTATGTACTTAATAGGAACTGATTTCGGTTTCAGATGAGCTGCTCGTTTCAGTTGATTGTTTCTATGCTTGTGTTACGGTTTCGTTCTGAAATGCAGTGGATAGCACTCGCCAAATTTACTCAATAGGGGTATAATCATTCATCTCTTCTAAAGGAAATCACCTTAAAGCAGCGCACAAATGTGTTTGTTGCTAAGGTGTGAGCGTTGTCATCCCATGTTTATTAATTTTGTAAAAAAAATATTTGTGTTTTATTGTGTGTTTAGGGGAAAATGATTTGGTCTGTCAATTCAGCTTCATAATAATAATGCTCTTCATACGACATTCACACAAAGCGTACAGCTTTGACACAGCAGCAGAAGGCAGTTTACCAGTACGGTCGCTCTGTTTTCTCGCCTTCTACATATATTATAATATGGAGTATGCGGATCATTGATGTTAAAACCTACCCAGTAACAATGCTGAAATAGTTGATAGACACGATCCGCTGCGTACATAAATGGCACAATATAAAGCGTGGTAAATTTGATGCATGTGGCCAATTTTTCGCAGTGAACGAATGGAATCTAGCAAGCCAATTACTACATTGCATAGAGCCCCGTTCCGAAAATATATATCGACGCCAGCTAGTTTAGAGTTAAATTGGATGCTTTTGATGACCATTACAGTTCATAAATGTGTTTATATACATACATATATGAACATTCATATAAAGTTATATCAATGTTCATATATAAAAATATATAAATATGTATAGGGATATATATGTAGATGTACATATATTCATTTTTACATATATATATATATATAAATATATATATATATATATATATATATATATATATATATATATATATATATATATATTAATCTGCATATACCTATATAAATAAGAATAGTTTTATGTACAATTTATGATTAAATAGGAATATACAAGTGTATGATTATATAGGTGAATATATATTTTCATATGTACACAAAACATATATGAAATATATATGTACACACACACACATATATACATATATACATATATATATATATATATATTATATATATATATATATATATATATATATATATATATATATGTATATATATATAATTATATATATGCATATATATATTTATATATATATATATTTATGTGTATATATATATACATTTATATATATATATATAGATATATATATATATATATATATATATATATATATATATATATATATATATATATATATATATATATCTTTCTCTATATATATACATACATATATACCTGTATATATGCATGCTTATTGATATTGATATTTACGTTTGCGACAGCAACTGTTGGGAAAGAAGTTGTGTTTGGATAAGACGACAGTTTAATGGATTTTATGTAGGCCTCGTGTCTTTGGAATGTATGATTTCAATATCAGTACGCTTTAATTAAAAACGTACAGTTGCACGGTATTTCAACATTACTATTCAATTTGAGCCTCTCCAATGTATCCATAGCTTTTCACATTGACCCATTGTCGAATGAGTGCCACTTCCCCAAACTCATCAATATGTTTTCTGTTGACATTACACCAAGATGTGGGCACTCCAACGTGTCATTATATTTCTTCCATTACAGCGCTCTCACAAAATAGACATGGAAGGATTTCCGCAATTGAGACAAAGCGATCGTATTCTTCTTCACGGCACCTTAACCCAAACATATGGGCGTCTTAAACCAACAATATGGGCGCCTTACCTAATATTCTCTGAGTTAGGCCT
This sequence comes from Urechis unicinctus, assembly GCA_034190875.2. Lineage (NCBI taxonomy): Eukaryota > Metazoa > Annelida > Polychaeta > Xenopneusta > Urechidae > Urechis > Urechis unicinctus. The sequence goes on along the minus strand of CM067343.1, from coordinate 56,717,604 downwards.
CGGCTATGCTTGTTTCTTGGAATTTTAGCTCGCTCTATGTCAAGTTTATCGGCAATTAATGTTGATCATGACACCTACTGAATGTCTTATTTAAGGTAGCTGGAGAATAAAACTAGGCCCATCGAAGGAGATTGGTAAAGGGAGTTTATGGCTATCATCGCCAAATGCCACAAGAATACATATATAAATATTAAGTTATATATATAGATATATATCCTTATATATAGATATATATATAAATAGATAGAGATATAGATATATACAGATATATATATGCATACATCATTATCTAGATTTATATATATATATATCTATATATATATTTATATATAAATATATATTATATATATACATATATATATGTACATAGATATATATATATTTATTTAAATATTTATTTATATATATATATACATATAGATATATAAACATATATATATATATATATATATATATATACATATATATATGTATATATCCATTTATGTTATAAATATGCTTAAATAAAAACACACACACATATATATATATATATATTCTTTTCTATCTTTATATATAGATATATACTTAGATATAAATATAAACACATATATTTATATATTAAACATGTTCACATGGACCTATATGTACATATACATATGCATTTATATACACGGATATATACATAAGAAAAACATATATATATATAGACATATACACTACACACATAAATATATTCACATATTTAAATATATACAGATATATATAGATATATATATAAATATGCACATCGACTTTATATATATAGATAAATATATTTTTATATATATATATTCTTTTCTACCTTTATATATAGAGGTATATTTAGATATAAATAAATACACATATACATATATATATATATATATGTATATATATATATATATATATATATATATATATATATATATATATATATATATATATGTATATATATATATATATATATATATATATATATATAAATATGTGTACATGGACCTATATATATACATATACATATAACTATTTATCCCAGTAAAAATACATATATATATGTATATTTATCTATACGGTAAGTTATACATATGCTTTATATATTCATATATATATAAATGTGTATATAATTACTTATATGACAGCAGATACACATGTCCTGCTGAAATAGATAGCTATTCATGTACAGAAATATATATATATATATATATATATATATATAGATATAGGATATATACATATATATATATATACATATATATATATAGATAGAGATAGGGATATATAGATTTATACATCTATATATTTAGATATATAAATATATATATATAATATATATAGATATGTACATATATATATATATATGTACATATATATACATATCTCTATATATTTATAAAAATATATATATATATATATGTTTATACATGTATGCGTATTAACAGTTAAACAGGTTACAATCTATTCATATATATATATATATATATATATATATATATATTATATTATATATATATATATATATATATATATATATAGATATATATATATATATATATATATATACATATATATATATATATATATATATATATATATATATATATATATATATATATATATATATATAAATATATATGTGTGTGTGTAAATAATACGGTAGTGAAACTAGTTACGCTTCGCTCATGCTTTAACACTGCGTATACGCTACCAAACTAGTGAGTTTTGACTATTCTACTTTTCGGCAGATTGTTTCGATTCCTGAGTAACTAGTTCGGGTGCAAAGCAACGAAACTACTACCGGTTTTGCTTCCCTTGTGTGTGTGTATGAACAAATTCTATCATGCGCATTACTTGTACTTTTTATGTGACCTAAGAATTGGTTTAAAATAAGTAAACGAACACGATATATTGATTTTAGAACACACATCGTTTCACAGATTTACACCTTTATATCTCATACTACTGTGCGCTATCTGAGACAACCAATTAATGAGCTTGTTTAGTTACCATAGCATCTGCTTTTACCTTAAGTGTTAAGATATCCGAGATTTCTGTATAAACTTTGTTCAAAAAGATTATAGCACAAAATTCGTACACAATGTGCTAGATCTAGCATGAGGTAGAGAATCTGTAATTATTTTGCAACATCTTTTATATAATAAAAGATGAGGCCTAAGAATGGCTGAAGCACGCCACATTTTCACTTGATCGTATGCAGAATATGTACATTTATAGGATACATATTCGCACCTGTTGTTCAAAAATGTTGTATCCTTGTTTAGGGCTATACACCTTGTACCATACGCATTTAGTTTCGGACCCAAAATATTATGATTCACTTTATCAAATGCCTGAGATCAATTACAATTCCTAACACCATGGGATGTTACAATGTAATCTATTAAGTAGGTTAGAGCCATGTTAGTTCTATGCTTCTCCCGAAACCCATACTGATGGTCATACAATATATCATGTTTGGTGACAAAATCCATCGACATGTTGTACATTAGTCGCTCCAATAGTTTTGCGAAGCATGGGAGAACGGAAACTGGTCTGTTATTGCTAATTATACCTTTGTCACCACTGTTATATATTGGAGTAACACGCGCAATTGTAAGTTCCTTGGGCACGATGCCTTGTTTGAGTGAAAGATTTAGAATATGAACCAATGGCTGTAACAGTCGTGGACATACGTTTTATTACTTTAATTGATATGTCGTCCCATCCCGCGGTTTTGAGGCATTTCATTATATTTGTGACCTCATTGTTATGATTACTTCTCAAAAAGATGAAATTGCACGTAGTGGTAGATAAGTAGGAGAGTGGCGTTTTGGATGTTCCAGGTATATATTATGACCGATTTTTACATAAAACGTGTTAAATTCATATGCTATGTAGCCCTTATTGGTAATACCATTAATATTAATAAGAAACTCGTTTTAGGAACTTAAAGGTTTCCTTTTATTTATAACATTATTTATAAGATCCCACAATCTGCGCAAGTTACTTTTATTCTGTTCAAATTAACTACCATATTAATCACTCTTAGGCGAGTCAAAGTAAGGTTTGACTCCCAAAAAATTACAAGAAAAGTTTTTTTTGTCTTTTTGTGTTCAATTAGCTGTACTAAAGCGCATCCTAAAAGTTTACCAAATTTGAGCCACCGGAAAGTGGTGAAATTACATAATATCCAATGTGGCCGCTATTGAATTATTAATGTACAGCAAACTTTTTAATGGTTGGTTTTAGACCCCATAAATGTATTACAAACATATATAAATGTGATACCTTAGATTCAAATAAGGTCATGATGAATTCACCTGGATGTCCCTATGACGTAGTATTGCATCATCATGACGTAGTGGTTTGCTGAATAGATCAAGACAGCCAGAACTGGGAGAAAACCAACATTTCGGCTCTTGATAATCAATCAGATGTACATACACAAGGAGCCACAACCTGGAAGGGCTATTGAACCATCTACTTCATGGTCATACGTCACACATCATAAATTACCAAAATATCCCTAATAATTGACAAAGTACACACCTGAATTTTCTTATCAAGTTCAAGTGTCATTCACACAATATAATTGTTCAAAACACAGCATGGTTATTATCATCACAATCTTCTTCCTCGGAACCTTCTATAGTAGAATCACTATTATGCGGATTGTAACATGACTCAGCTTGGCAGGGTCCACAAGCAGAAGTACATGGAAGACCGTGCTTCCTGCAACTACACCGAGTATGCTGTCCCTCTCAGTGTAATGTAGAAGCAGAATTAGAAGGCCCGTGTCTTCCCCAATCAAATAGTCAAGGTCCCCTAGCCTGATGGCTGCGGGCGCTGTTTACATGTTACTGATATTCAATAGTCTCGCCTTCAGGTCTAGGGGACGATAGCATCTTGAACTGGACAGGCATCCCAGATTTGGGATGCTCCAATCACAAGCCGTGTCTCTCGGTCACTCTCGGGTACTTTTGAGTCATTGTCTCTCATTGGTTAGTTCTACAAGTTCCGAAGAACTTGTCCAACCAGACGAGTGATTTTTATGAGCCGGGCACACATTCTACAACACTCCGATTTGTTGTTTCACGCTGAGTGGCACCGTTAATCACACAGTTGGTGAGAGAAGCAGACACAAAACTGGTTCTTTTTAACTTTTTAACAGCTAAGCGATTAAAGTGCTTGTTGTGGTGCCAATTTGAACTTTTGAGACGCCCCATAAATTCCAGAAGACATTCATTGTGTTCTCATTGGACGCAGACCACTACAATGTCCATGACGTCACATAGAACCGAGGGTGCGTATCACAAGCCAGTTTCATGAGCCAGACGCGCGCAACTTAGGTCAATCCGGGTCACAACCTTTGCGTTGATTGGTCACGAAGATTAACGAACGTGTCTAATGAATATTCGGACGCGCAAGTTTTATACCTTGTCCTGTCGTAGACTCTAGGGCGAGAAACTTAGCGGAACCCCTGGAGTCTGGGACGCAGACTACCAATCAAAGTTGTGTCTCGAACTTTTGCAGATGTTGTTGCTGCCTTCACAATATGAACATCTGCATCTCCATGCGCATTGATGACTTCGCAACCCCTCTGTTTCAGTTTGTCACTGATGAGGAGGATTAGTTTCTGTTTATTAGAGTCCCTTGATAAGAATTCCTCCATTCTGCCAGAGGAAAAGATGGTATTCATTTCAAAAGACACAAGCGGGTGTGATTTCGTTTGTCGTCTCTGATGTTTATTGTCCTTGATGCTAGGCTCTTCACTGTATCCGTCAAAAACTTCTGTGGCTTGTCCATACTTGGAAAGGGTGAGATTGGCATACTCCTCGGCAATTTCCTCGTAGGTCTTTCCTTTTTTCTAAGACAGACGGTGAAGTAAGGAGCCTCCGTCAAGCACAAAATGTTCGGAATCTGTTAGAACGGCCTTGCTGGAGCTGGAGGATTCATTTGCGTATCCCGTAGAGCATCAGCCAACTATGGCTTGTCAGCCTTCTGGAACACATGTTTTGCCGCGAATAGGGGAGGAGGACATGGACTAAGTTCGTAGTACATGATATCTTGCAGTGTCAAGTTGCCAGCTTGTGAAACTACAGGAAATCTCTGGAACAGGAGTTCAGAATTTATCATTTGTTCTGTATTCACTTTCACTGACGATGAGTCACCAAGAGTCTTGGCTTTGTCCTTTAAAGGAATAAGTGAATATTGGCTGCCCAACCTTTTTTTGTACCATGGCCTTGCCGACAGCTCCATATTCATGTACATTGACATCTGCGTTGGCCACTACACCAGTCACAACATTTCTAAATGAAGAATCCTCAGCAAATGGATTGCAGTCACCTAATTTTTGCATCAGTTTAGTACTGTCTACATGATCACGTTGCATCCTTGGCACTGTGGCGTCTTTGTGCTGTTCACTTGAGGTAAATGATTGTTTAGAGAACTCTTGCATCGCAAGGTTGTACGCAGATGACACGGATGATGACAGTGTCCAGATGGTCCTAAGTTCCTCTGTCATGCCACTTCCTCGGGTTAGACCACCGCTACTTTTAAGAGAACGCATGAGAGTCTGTTAAATAGTTAGATCCGATCCCAATCCTGCCCAGAACTGGTCTGTCCTCCTAATAACATGTAGGCCGTTTTCAAATTTTGTAACAATGTCTGGATGCTTGTGACCTAGTTCATTCATGCACTGTAGGTAGAGGTATGCAGACTTAACACAATTGAAATGTCCAGCAGCTGCGAATATCGGAATGCAATCAGACACTGCACTGAGATGCATTCTCCAGTCGCCTGAGCGATCAGCTCTGATCAATGCACATCAATGCGAAATTCTGGGTTATCCTGGATGAGCCCACCTAGAATGATCTGATTGAGGGGTGGGATGGGGGTCAGCTAGGATTTCCCCTTACGTACAGGGCACCTTCATCAAAACTCTGTCTCAGTGACACTGAGTTGAAATGAATAAAACCCAAATCCAAAAGCATGCTTACAACAGCGTTTTCGTGTGAGATATAACAAATCATGAACCAAGGAGCCATTTCAAGCAAATACCAAACAGGGGAAAAAATCCTGAAATTGACCAAGATTTACCCGCCAATTTTAGGGAACCTTTGCTATCTTAATGTTCAGACCTTAAAGAACAATGAAAAACCAAGAAACAATAGTTCTTGCAATTCCTTAATTAATTGGGAAATATAAGGTTTCCCTAATATGTACCCAAAATACCAGTTTTGGGGTAGGGGTGCCCCTATTGCACCCCATCGGGATGTCACTCATGAAATAAACCAGGTTCAGGTGAAAGGTTGACCTCAAAAACATTAGAAAACATACTTACTTAATCAGTTTTGGGTGAAAAATGGCTGAGTTATGGACAGCCAAAAATATTCAAGCATTTTAACAATTTTGGCGGCCATCTTGGAAATTGCCTAATTAACCCACTTTCCGGTCATCCGAGTTTGGTAAACTTTAACTATTTTAATCTACAGATGTTCAGGAACCAAAAACAACCAAGAAACGTTTTCTTGCAATTTATTTGGGGTTGACCCCTTTTTTTCCATATATTGACCCGACTATCTCACACGTTTGCAGTAGCGATCGTAACTTTTGCTTGAATTGTTTGTATAAAGTTCGGTTACTAAAAGTAGTATATCTAAGTCTATTTAGGTAGCTTATTTTTAGTTGTAATTGACTGGCAACCATCTATGCCTTTTTAAACAGATTAGTATCCTGTTACGGGGAAACATATATCATAGTAGTCCTTGCGCATTGTCAGATTGTATGAACGTAAAAACTGATCTGAATCGAGTTATATTATTCTCAGCATACTGTCCATATTTTACCCTTTCGGCGTTGGCGGTCATTTTCTTTCAAAATCAATATAAAACGCGGGGAAATAATCACAGAAAATTGGTGCAGCATATGCCCGTCAGAACTGCTCTGTTTGATTGACAGTTACAAAATATGTTATCGATTAACATTGCAGAGCTGTCTGTTACTCTTGTAAGCTTGGTGGCAAGCGGTACAAAGGAGGAAGAGTACATCGTTTCTATAAATTGTGAGGTGGGAATATGGCTATCCACGTTTAAGAGATTGATGTTGGTGTCATCCATGATATAAAACAGTTTTGCCTCATTTTGTAAAACCAGTTAGGATGTTTGCAATATAGCCGGTGATATCCCTAATGCAACTGATAAGTGATCTATACCCGGCTCTAACTATGATGTTTGACGAGTTAGTGTGACCATTTCCGTTAACATTATCTGCGATGTAAATTCCTTCAATACATTAATTGCGCACTGACAAATCATTTCTCCGTTTATATTTCATTGCTTCGTTCATAAGCTATGATAACCACCGTTAAAGATATTTCTTAAACAACATGGCTACTTAACATTGAATCGAGTTCAAGCTGATGGGATCGCCTTCAACTGATCGGCAGATTTTATTGGTATTACTTTGCCTTTCTTGTTCCTGATTAGGATATTGCCACCATGACCCCAACAGTCTGTAATCTCCTTCTTCTTTTTCTGGCTAGAGGCATGTCATAGGAGTTTTGCGGTGAGGTATTCGTTCATAAATTCTTTTGCGAAGCTATTGCGTAGATTGGTCCGACTTTATCTCTTTCTCTTTTGAAAAATGCGATGGAGCTCTATCATTCACAGACATTGCCTTATTAAGCCTTCCTGTTAACAAAACTTATCCGTAGGCAACCACTGAAAGAACTTATTGACCTTAATCTCACTCATTTCTTTAAAAAGGCGCACATTTTGGTATGAATAAAAGAAAATCAATTCGAATCCTTCTGAGAGCTGTCCTCTTTTATTTGATTTAACATTTCATTTTAGCTTTTCAAATTGAGTTGCTCTTATAGCTGTGATTATATTTATGAAAGCCTCAATTGTTAAAAGCGCAATATCTCTTTGAGCTTTAATTGTTTTAGCTTTGATTAAAAAGATCTTTCATTCTAATTACTTAATTCATATTTCTAGTTTGTGGTTTTTCTTTCTTGTTACAAAATGTGGAAAACGCAATTGATGCATGTGTGTCATTGACTCAACAATCGCATTTTGTCATATTCATCTTTCATTAATGCCAAACTGTTTGTTTTAATCGTCGCCCTGGGAATGGACCCAAGCCACTCGTGATGGAGGAGTATCAACATCGACCAATTAGCGTGAGATTGGTCATTTAAGTTTATTTCATTAAGGGCCATATCATTAGGTTGCAGCTCAAGCATTATTTGCTAGGAACTTATTCACGAGAAAGTATCAAGGCCTGTAATTGCCCCATTTCGCCCATGCCTATGGAGAACAGATGGAAGGTTTATTTGAAGGGACTTATATAGATATTTCTGGAATAAACTTCTTTAGCAGAGAAATTGGCTTTCAAGAGCAAATACCATGGGCATGAGCAATAGTCGATCAGTTATTGCCTGCGGCCAACCAATAGAGTGGACAATCGAGTAATTTTGCCTTACTCTTTTTGTCATTGCTTTATGAATCTCACAAGACATTATTGAGGTTGCACCATTCGCAATGGTTGTGTCAGCTTTAGTAGCCACGGCTGATGAACCGCATTGTGTTCCAAACCAGTAACACATTGAAAATGAACAGTCAAACCTGTCTTGTATTGCCAAAACGCACCGATGGCGAAAAGTCAAGCATACCTTGACGATAATATTTGTCCTGCGTAAACCAAGTATTGTATCCCAGCAGGGTCTGTAAAATCACTCGTAGCACATTTGGCAAAAGTAAGACAAATTATGACTTTTTAAAGGTTGTGCCGTAATGTCTGGTTAGCCAAGCTCGAGATTCCTACAGCTGCTGCAACCTGAATAAAAACGCACCCCGAATAACTTCGTCATTTAGCATTATAAAGTACAGGTTATATATGATCTACGTTTACCATCGTAATCGCACACATTAACATCGTCTTTTGACTTTCTGTGCCCTTTCAATCGCCGGCAGGTCGAAAATGGGGGTCAATTTAGTACTTGTCGCTGTACTATTTTGACACATTTCTATACACTTATTGATCGTTCGCGGTCATTATTACATAACACATGGCTTTTGTTCAATGTCGCTCATAATAGATAGACAAGATACGCTCGTAAAATAATATTTTTAGAAACATTTTAACAAGTGTTATCAATATAGAGGCTAAATGTTAAGGCTAGCTTACCATTTTACCATTAAATACGAATTTGCGTAGCTGCTGTTCAATCGCCATTAAACACCACTTTGTATAACCAGTAGATAACACTGAAATGCTACATACGTGAGTCCGGTCATTAAATTCTCAGTTTCGTATCAACTTCCAGTGACCCGAATTACCAGAAAGGCGATTACTCGGTCAACTATGCAAGGTAACCTTCTCGATCATTTAGCGTTATGGTTGCTGTGTGGGTTTAATGTTTATACAGCTCAATTATGTATGTAGCATGCAACATTGCGCCATGAGACTGGTGCAGTGAATATATAAATCATTTGGGTTAGAAGTAATTTTTCAAGGATGGTTTTACAGGATCCAAGCGCCCTATCCACACTCATTTGACTATATAATGTTTAAGAATGAACTTCCCTCTAAATGTGCACACGTATCAAATGCCACCAAAAAATGTATTTGGTCTTTCTATTCCTCTTTTCTGGACAACCCACTCCTAATACCGTTTAACTACCTTCAATTTTTTTTATGTATCCCTGTGATCTATATTCGCTAAAGGAATGCTATCACTGCTGATTCCTTCTTGAATAGACTAACACACATTACGCATTCAAATGAGTGCACCCGTGCTTCTATTTCATGACCGTTCTCGTCCAGCGGGTTCTGCTCATTTATTTCTTAAACAAATATTTCTATATATATAGGATGCCACATGAAAAGTTGTTGAACACTCGTTCATACCCTTTGTAAAACTTGATACACTTTCTAAACATCTGTGTTATTGAAAATGATTAGCATCTCGTTTGCTCTTCCGTGTACCCCAACTAAGCCTGCGTTTGCTACTGCTTCAGCTTTCATTAGCGGCTTCTTGACTTCCAGCACACATTATTCTAAAATCTTTGCTTTGGTTTCGCTCGACAGTTAAATATATACATATATGTATAAATAAATAAATATATATATATATATATATATATATATATATATATATATATATATATATATATATATATATATATATATATATATATATATATATATATATATATATATATATATATATATATATATATATATATATAAGAACACATCAATACACGCTGCCCGAAAGAACCATACTCCATTGAACGATTTACGCTGTTTTTGCCTCTGATAAGCATGTATCCACCGAAAATCGTCTTTTTAATTATACAGACAGAAGGTTACCTATACGAAATCTCTTCAATATTTGCACAAATATTTCCAACGTTTCATGATTTGCTAATCAGTGTTCTGCCATGATGAGGGTACGGTTTAAAAGAGTCAAATCATCGTGCTTGGCCAAAACCGGAAGGGGCTTTTTATTGCTACACATATTACAAAATGTTAAAGCCAGGTGGCGCCGATAAACAAGAACCGTATTGTAGCGGGTAACAACAGACAAGAGGCAAGAGACATAGAACACAATCATGAGCGAATCCTAGAAGACAAGCGGATAACGTTGTTAAAGTATCGCATTCGTACAGTGCAAATAGCTGTTTGACTTAACGTGTTACGACTGAATAAGTTGTATATACCTCTTAGTTTCTGTTCCAGCATACTACATAATGCGCATGAAGTACATTGGCGCATTGGAAAATACGTTCAGTGGATGGTAATATGCAATTTCCACCTGCCGTCAAACGATGGTTATAGCAGACACGCGCGCCAGAACAAGTTACAGCATATGAGTACGGCAATTAAGAGTTTGAAATTCCGTCGTTTGTAGTCAATGGAGTTTATATAGCGAATGTTACTATGTATGTAATAAACAAATCAACATATTGGCCTCGCATTCTGTAGCATTGAAGCGTTCAAATATCATCACTATATATCAAAAAAAGGATTCACGCTACAAAACAAATATTAAATGAATTAACTCATGATATACGCATATAACGATTACTGCTGGCCAACGCTGGCGGTTAGCAAGTAGATCGGTATTCAAAGAACAGATTAACCAATTTCGCGGACTAATGTAAATCACTTCCAAAAATTAACCGAATTATCATTTATGAAAGAAACAATGCAGTCTTTGTGACTTTATATGATCTTTTCATTGTCATTATCCTTCACTCAGTAGCTCACGGCTGACAATAAGCTCTATCTAATCAGCTGTGGTCACGCTTTCTTCCTTCTTTATCTTACCAATCATTTCCAATCGCTTCTACTGCTCGGCCCACGAGACACCAATTCGTAAACTTCGTCCTATACCTGCTTCATTCCTTCTTGTGACACGCTTAAATAATCGATTCTTTTACCTATCATGACAGATTGTAAATTTTTCAGGATTATTTTCTCCTTAATGGGTTAAATTTTGTCATTTCACCTGAAAATATCAATGTTCGCTTTCAAATAACGCACAATTTTGCTATCAAACTTTTAGCTATAAACTGCATTTCGAATCTAAACCGAATTGCGCGCAACAATTCCGCGCAAATTCACTAAACGCTGTTCAGACAATGATAGCTTGCAGCAGTCAGCTGCTTGCGTGCACAAGACTTATACCTTCATCTTCATTTCTGTTTGACTCTTGATACAGCTGCCACCTCTTTCCTCTTTATTTTCGTCTATGGTCTATTTTTTAACACTGTATATGCACTGGAAAGGCTACACTGCTGGTCCGACGGAGGGATCTGTTTACAAATGATGTTACTTATCTCTTATTTAGCGCCACATATTTAGATTAATGCAAGAAACTGTGGAGCGTGCAACTGATAGATTGATCCTTGCGGAGTGCTTTATACCATTATTTTAACTACATCCGATATCTATTATTCATGATTAACATTGAAACATACAGAACAGAATGCGTTAGACAACGGTGCTAATGTAAACACATGGAATATATAAAAAAACCAAGGTGAGTATGGTAATTGTTCGAGATAGCACTCCAAAGCTTCTTAAAAATAAATGCATTATGGGGTTAGCACTGGCATTGTTTGGTGCTTTAGTCAAAAATGGTTAAAAGCTACAATATTTGAACGTTTCGGTATTTTGTATAGAGGCATATAATATGTACTAAATGTTACCTTCATACTATTCAATGCAGTTTGAGGTCGAATTAAGCGTTACGTATTGAGACAAAACCTTAATATCTGCGGGAGAACCTTTTATCGCAGCCCAAAAGGCGTAATGTATCATTAAGAAGACAAACATTGGCGAAGTAAAAACTAGCATGGGCCCGTAGGTCTCCCCTTAGTTAGCTAATTGGTAAGCATTGGCGTATATGATGACAGTAGGCAATTGCTTTAGTTATAATTGTACGTGTTAACATGTTGTCTATGCAAGACGCAAGGCAGGGTTTGACAGGTTCTGATACCATTAACCTCGATGTTGAGCTACAGATTTCTGATGCGGATTATTTGTGTTTTATTAAAAAATACCAATTTGGAATTTGACTTGTTAAGTACGAAAAGAAATATTTACACGAAAATGGACCTTGAAGTCGCGTTGATAAATTGCCAGCCTCTATATGAAGCGTTGCAAATCATAGCATACACACTCTAATTTGATTTAAGAATTTGTGAATATAATTACGAACATTTCTGCATTTTGCAAAGTGTATGGTACTAAGTATCGCAATCAATACAGCCATTTATGGTGTGCATTGCTCGTATCAATGTACCGTTGGCAAACTATGCCATCGTTGTTGTAGTTGCGTTCTGCATCACATTTACCTACATAAAATCTCAAGCGCTTTATCAGTATATTTATAGTTAAATTAGAGAAATGTCAAACGCACGCTTTGTAGCGTCATCACATAAAACACATGTTTCTGATATATTCACGTCTTAGTCACTTGCTTAATTTATATTGTTTGAGACGATTTTCTTTACTAAAGTATTTTGCCAATTCGGTAATATTGATATGCAGACACAATCCGTGTAAACATCGCCCACAATAGACCATCCCCATGTAATAGAACCTAAAGATGTCCTAAGACATAGTGGAAGTGATTAGCCTTTGGAACATACATATATTGTCATCGCGAAAGGCACTTAGAGATTCTTTGAAAACATGTAAGAGGTTATCCGCCAATTATTTATCTCCTGGCTTTGCCTAATGTTTATCGAAAACCCTTCAGAACAGCTGTTTAGATAGCTAAGTATGCAAAATGATGTTCCATGAAGTAATGAGATTTTCGTGTCTCACGGTTCGGCCACGTGCTAGAAATGCCCAGAGCACACATTGTGGAACAGCGAGGCTGGTGGTATAAATTACTTGTTTATGTATGATGTGAGTGCATCCCAATTTTCCTTCACATATCATTCAGCCAGAATATTTTAACTTTCGTTCAATGAAAATTCCTTACGCATAATCAGGGCAGTAGTTACATTTCATGACAATTGACAATGGATCATTGTGCGTAGCAAACAACAGTTTTGTGGCATCCTGCAAGTGAGAGAAATAAGATATTACGCGTGTGATTAAGACGCGAAGCATGGAATCTGACCGAACCCGATCTAGGAATCCGCTGTGTATATTGTCACTTTAAGATTGCATACAAATTACAGCTTTATTACTGTCAAGAAGCAGTGAATGTTCTGATAACTGATGAAGTGTTCACAATAATTCACATATAAAGAGCTGTGGAAATAAAATAAATGGACTACAATTTATTCAAGAAACAAACTTGCCGAAGACTAAGAGACAAAAGCTGCCTTGCATGTAAGTTTAGGTGGTTCGTTACGAAGGTAATAATGCCCCCTTTTCAGGATTGCCGCCTGTGTCTTGTCCGTGCGCCAGCACACAGGTACTAGTTTTCCCAAAAAGCTGCTATATGGTTATCATATGTGCATCCACAGAGTGCGTTACTAACGCAACTGTTGACGATATGAAGTCAACTAATGACGGTATGAGAAAGGTAAAGGTAATATTTGTGTTCTACGTCACTTTCAAAAACAGGGTGATATCGCAACGATGATGGATGAGGATACTTGTGATGCTCAGACAGCTCCCATTAAGAGCCAGCTCCCACTTGACACATACCCGTTGTTCAGGTCGGGCTGCAATATTTGCGCTGCTGGGATAAATGTCCAACTCGATATAATTGGGTCACAAGGTCGGGTGCATCCACTAACAACGATGGAAGCATCATATGATATAATCATCAAAGTCACGAGTAACCAGTCAGGATCTCATACTATGGGATCGTATCCTCATCATATTGTTCAACTGATATCTATGCCTATCAAAGTATCCTTATCCTGACCATCAATCTAAGATATCCCCATTTGTCATAGTATCCTTAACTCCATTACTCTATGCGATAATAAGGTTTAGCACATCTGCTCCCCTAGCTCTGTCTATCAAATACTCATCCCTTGTCACCACTCAGATAGATTTGCCCACGGATGTCAATTTGGAAATCTCTTTTGAAATCACCGGCTTTATGCTTTACCTCTTTGTCACATTGTTCCAGATTCAACACGAGATTGTAGCCGAATGGCTGCGAGGGGCTGCTAACAATTCACCAGAACATTATCCGAATGCTCTTGGTTCATTGACTACAGCCGGATAGACATTTAGTTTCGCATTGTTTAGAAGCATGTGCATGTGTGACCATTGGCAAATTTTCCCCGTCGGAACATGTTAGGGAAGGTTCAATTGAAGAGCACAATCAGTTGTACTTCCTGATTATTTTTTATAACGCTATAGACACATATCAGTTACTTCTAGCATGTTCGGTGCGTATCTCTACGCATTGTAGCCTTTATTCGCATTTTGTGTTCCCAATAAACGTAAAACTATGCACATGAATTAGTGGTATCCTTATGTGTCATTATTGCGCCCATATTTGCTCGAGTAATTTGCTGCTGACAATCGTGAAATGCTACATATCTTGTCAAATCTTACTATGTTTGAACTCAATGAAAGCAAAACATGAACCCATGCGTCATGGTCTGCAAATTTTGTACTAAGTTGATATTTTATGGTTTTCATTGCACCAACTAACGAGCTTCTTGTGATTATGGTTGGCCTTGAGATGATGCGCTATCTTGTCAAAGAGCGTTCGCATAATTTTGGAAGGCTTTGAACCGATTGCGCATTATTCAGATTGATTGACCATCACCGCAATTCATGTTGTGGCGCATTTTGATTATAACACATTATGACACAAATTTACACGTAATGCTTGTTTCAACTTGAATTGTTGATAACCCAGGTAGAAACATTTATCAGTCATATATTTTATGTACCTGGAATGCTGTAGCTGCCGTGATAACGTTTTTATTGTTTTACGCTTGCATTCACATATTTCGTATGATAGCGTAAATATATATCTACATCGGTATTCGGTATTCCCTATGTAATGATAATGATTTGCGGCATGGTTTGATCATGTCGGCAGAGAATCAATGTCTCAACTGTCCTACAACCGTTAAACGTCGTGGCTAATCAACGATCAGTGTGAATGTAAATTAACATTCCCCGATCCTATTTGTGCTACTCTAAAGTGTTCTGTTTCTCTTGCTGACCCGTAGAAGACCCATTGAGTTACGCCCTGGAAGGGATCATTAAGTTTTAGTTGGTCAATTTAGGTTAATTTGTTGGGAACTGTTTAATTAGCAACATCAATTTAAAAGCGCATGCAGGTATCAAAGACCAATAGAAAGTCTTGAATGCGGTGTCTTGTGATATTTATTATATTGAGCTGTTTTGAATCGATACATTTGTTTCGTTTGTTAGCTATACAACTAGGCATATGAGTTTATTATATCGAACCAGACAACATTGAATCATAATATCCGAGCTGATCATAGTTGCTGCGTTTGTACATTTGTCGACTTGTCCGAGTCAAGTACTCGTGTAACATCAACTTACAGAATAACACTTCATGACTGTATGCCTTACATATAGATCACGCAGTAAAATCACTAACATTCTACCGATTTTAACAAATGTGAGAGATCACACGCTAGTATGTATGCCATCACATGTAACATTTGATCGAAACGTCTACATTAGGCATATCAGTGAAAATACTCATATAATGACATCCACTAAACCCTGCCTATAATTGCAGAAAAGACTACACAACTGGTTACGATTGTCATTTTGGGATAAGAAGCCAGTCAAAATAACCACGTAAGCGTAGAACAGTTACCCGGTGGCAGGTGTTTATTCGCATAATAATCATCTAACATGAGTGATGGCTTAATTATATAACCTATCGGCAAAGCTCAAAAGAGCTCCAAAGGAGACGCACAAATGGATAAAAAGCCGATTAAGAATGCATAGCAATTAGATAAAACGGACATATCTTCATGCCACAACATCAGCACAGCATTGCCTATGACGCGTTGATCCGGCTTATACATAATTTATGTTTGAATCTTACCGTGGTGGGCATTCAGATGTTCACTATGTGATATGATATGGCACACTTCCGCAAGTAGCACAGGAGATTATTAGCCACGAAAAGTATTGCTTATTCGGATAAATTGACTTGGCTTGGTAGAATGATGTTGTTCGTGAACAAATTGCAACAACTAAGGTTTCAATTCGAAGTTTCTCATTTGTACATGTAACATTGCCTACACTAGGACCATCTATGAATCCGTTTTAATACATCCCATAATAGATGTATTCAAAGTGTGCATATGACTGTAGCAATACCACAGCTACTCTTAATTTAATGTTGATCGCCACCCCATAATTACATTATCGTGAACTAAACTGAGTATTTCATGTGTGAAATCTTAGAATGGGAGTAGCACACGTGTATGTAATGATAAACAGGGTTAAATTCCCCGATCAACGACTATGAGCAGCTTTCATTGTTAGCAAGACTTTCTTGCCATAAGGGGTTGAGAGCTTTGCAGCTGCAAACGGCAACTTCGCAACACCAACTTAATTCGAACCCATATTCCTCAGCGCATGGAGACAGATTACACCAAAAAAGCGTACATACTAACATTATAAGCACATTCCTGTGTCCGCATAAGTTTTTGCCATAATGATTTCGGCGCTCTGTACCAGCAAACGGTAAATATGAGACCCATAACCGTAATGCGCACGGCCACACATTACTCAACAAAACATACATGCACACTACATGTGAAACATATTACAAAACATACATTCAACACACATGAATGTTCTAAGGCGTAGCATTCAGCAGTGTTGTTATATTCGACTACAATTAGTCGCTTTCCGTATCTTAAGCATTGAACCACACACCGATTGCGGACTGCACCTAACGAATAGCTCAGGGGAAGCCAACAGGGGGACTTACTTACCTCCCTAACGTCTACTAGGGAGCCGCAATGTACAAGTAACAAATGAGCCAGACATCCAGCAGATTTACCTTAGCAATATTTAATAAATGGGCGATAAAATACCGAATTATGCTTTGGGCTTTATCTGCCAGTAGCGGATGGGATGTTGGTGCGTGTTTACTTATCAAACCCTGGCACAAAATAAAGTCATCGACACTTAATGATGCAAAAATCATGATGCAAAGTCCATACACAATTGGCTGTGTGTACAAAATATAATAGGTTCTGTCGCCTTCATCGGTAATATGCAATCCCTGGATGAAGCTATTGCTGTAAGTAAGAGGAGAGGTTCATGGAATCCCCTATCCTATGCAAATATATAAAATGAGATTAATAGTGAAATATTGTATAATACCTCGCGATTATGTGTACGACAAATTATAAAAATTTCACCTTTACAAAATGTACTAAACTTATCTAATATTGTTGTTTGCAGAGTTATTAATGGTTAAGTCAAAATCTAACAAAAGGTTTTGATGTTTTGGCAATAAGCAGCATATCAGTTGAAGTTTTGAGTAGGTAACTAAGTGTAGCAGTGAACAGTACACCTGCACTTATGTTTTATATCGTGCCTACAGAAGAAGAGCAAATATAAAAGATTAACCTGATTGAGCACCCACATTTTGAGTTAAATGAAACAAATGGGAAACCCACGTCGATGAAAATAAACACGAAACGGGAAAATACATAAAAATTTAGTGGACTAGGATATTCCCACACTCTTCTAGGTGACATCCAATGACACGAGATGCAACACAATGCAAACTCTAACGAAATGCAGGAGGATACAGCGGGCCTTATATACACCCGGACCCACACGGGGCTTTAACTAATAACAGGTAATTAATTATGTACTTATTCGTGCCATACTGATATTGCTCTGAATATACAGGTCACTGCATAGCAAAAATGTACAATTTGCTCAACGGAGCCGATAACTTTGATGGCTAAAGTTACTTAAGTCTTGTTTGCAAGTCGAACGCGTCGTATTGTTTAAAAGGTGCTGACATATATAAACGTACACACACACGCACACACACACACAAATGTACAATTTGCTCAACGTAGCCGAATTGTTTCCTATTCCGTGATAGTTGACGCTTTTATTAGATAATCAAAACAGTAGTTAATGTTAGAGGTCCTCCTTCTGCCATGATGAGGGCACGATTAAAAAAAGTCAAATCATCGTGCTTCGTCATAACTGGAAGGGGTTTTTAATTGCTACACATATAACAAACAATTAGAGCCAGGTGGCGCCGATAAACAAGACCCGTATTGTGGCGGGTAACAACAGATAGAGGTCACTACTATCCAACAGTTAAATAGTCTGTCAAACAAATGAGCTGCTTTGCTGCCGACAATAACATCAAATTGTATTTGTTTGCCACAATCAGCACGATGTGTTGGATGTCTATTGCTAGTTGCGTTTATCTGTAGGCAAGAGACATGGAACACAATCATGAGCGAATTCTAGAAGACAAGCGGATAACGTTGTTAAAGTATCGCATTCGTACAGTGCAAATACGTTCAGTGAATGGTAATATGCAATTTCCACCTGCCGTCAAACGATGGTTATAGCAGTCACGCGGCGCCAGAACAAGCTACAGCAAATGAGTTCGGCAATAAAGGGTTTGAAATTCCGTCGTTTGTAGTCAATGGAGTTTATATAGCGAATGATACTGTGTATGTAATAAACAAACCAACATATTGGCCTCGCATTCTGTAGCATTGAAGCGTACAAATATCATCACTAGATATCAAAAAAAGGATTCACGCTACAAAACAAATATTAACTGAAATAAAAAGACTGTTCATCCTCTTATTTGGAACGAGGTTGACTAGCAAGCTGCGTGGCAACCGCACCTTGGAAACCAAAAGTTTCTAGCTGTGGTCTCAGAAAATAGATCCTTACTTCGGCTGTCGCCATTTATGATGTCGGGCATTAACCTTCCTTCTTGTCGGTCTAATGTGTGCACAAAGATGCCCACAACTTGAATGAGTGAAGATTTGATGAATTCTACATTATGTAACCAAAGCGGAAGAATACACATCGATAGCGAGGTAAATTCTGAGCGCGTTTAATTTACAGCTAACATTCGCGTAGTTCATGATTTTAGGGAGACACCGTTATCGATGGAACGACATAGCTGAATAAAACAGATTTCCACAGTAGATCATGAATATTTCCAGTCAAATAATAATGTTAAAAACTGATCAACATAATTTTCCATCATGTAAACTTTGCGGCACAAATTAGAAGATGGCATTACTTACGTCTGTGTTAAACGTAGTAATGTAATAACGAAATGATCCCTGATTGCCTTATATGGGGCTGAACAGTCTCTTTTACTCATCATGATATACGCATATAACCATTACTGCTGGCCCACGTTGGCGGTTAGCAAGTAGATCGGTATTCAAAGAACAGATTAACCAATTTCGCGGACGAATGTAAATCACTTCCAAAAATTAACCGAATTATCATTTATGAAAGAATCAATGCAGGCTTTGTGACTTTTCATTGTCATTATCCTTCACTCAGTAGCTCACGGCTGCCAGTAAGCTCTATCTAATCAGTTGTGGTCACGCTTTGTTCCTTCTTTATCTTACCAAGCATTTCCTATCGCTTCTACTGCTCGGTCCTCGAGACACCAATTCGTAAACTCCGTCCTCTACCAACTTCATTCCTTCTTGTGACACGCTTAAGCCATCGATTCTTTTACCTATCATGACAGATTGTCAACTTTTCAGGATTATTTTCCCCTTAATGGGTTAAATTTTGTCATTTCACCTTCAAATATCGATGTTCGCTTCCAAATAACGTACAATTTTGCTATCAACCTTTAGCTGCATTTCCAATCTAAACCGAATTGCGCGCAACAATTCTGTGCAAATTCACTAAACGCTGCACAGACAATGATAGCTTGCAGCAGTCAACTGCTTGCGTGCACTCGACTTATACCCTCATCTTCATTTCTGTTTGACTCTTGATACAGCTGCCACCTTTTTCCTCTTTATTTTCGTTTCTGGTCTATTTTGTGACACTCTATATGCACTGGAAAGGCTACACTGCTGGTCCGACGAAGGGATCTGTTTACAAATGATGTTACTTATCTCTTATTCTGCGCCACATATTAAGATTAATGCAAGTAACTGTGGAGCATGCAACTGATAAATTGATCCTTGTGGAGTTATTTATACTATTAAATTAACTACATCCGATATCTATTATTCATGATTAACATTTGCATACAGAACAGAATGCATTAGAGAACGGTGCTAATGTAAACACATGGAATATATCAAAAAGACCAAGGTGAGTATGGTAATCGTTCGAGATAGCTCTCCAAAGCTTCTTCAAAATAAATGTATTATGGGGTAAGCACTGGCATTGTTTAGTGCTTTAGTCAAAAATGGTTAAAAGCTACAGTATTTGAACGTTTCGGTATTTTGTATAGAGGCATATAATATGTACTAAATGTTACCTTCATACTATTCAATGCAGTTTAAGGTCGAATTAAGCGTTACGTGTTGAGACAAAATCCTTGATATCTGCGGGCGAATCTATTATCGCAGCCCAAAAGGCGTAATGTATCATTAAGAAGACAAACATTGGAGAAGCAAAAACTAACATGGGCCCGTAGGTCTCCCCTTAGTTAGCTAATTGGTAAGCATTGGCGTATATGATGACAGTAGGCAATTGCTTTAGTTATAATTGTACGTGTTAACATATTGTCTATGCAAGACGCAAGGCAGGCTTTGACATATTCTGATACCATTAACCTCGATGTTGAGCTACTTTATTTTTGATGCGGATTATTTGTGTTTTATTAAAAAATACCAATTTGGAATTTGACTTGTTCAGTATGAAAAGAAATATTTACACGAAAATGGACCTCAAAGTCGCGTTGATAAATTGCCAGCCTCTATGTGAAGCGTTGCAAATTATAGCATACACACACTAATTTGATTTAAGAATTTGTGAATATAATTACGAACATTTCTGCATTTTGCAAAGTGTATGGTACAAAGTATCGCAATCAATACAGCCATTTATAGTGTGCATCAATGTACCGTTGGCGAACTATGCCATCGTTGTTGTAGTTGCGTTCTGCATCACATTTACCTACATAAAATCTCAAACGCTTTATCAGTATATTTATAGTTAATTTAGAGAAATGTCAAACGCACGCTTTGTAGATATTTAGTCATCACATAATACACGATTCAAGCGTATAGACGGATATTGTTTCTGATATATTCACGTCTTAGTCACTTGCTTAATTTATATTGTTTGAAACGATTTTCTTTACTAAAGTATTTTGCCAATTCGGTAATATTGATATGCAGACACAATCCGTGTAAACATCGCCCAAAATAGACCATCCCCATGTAATAGAACCTAGAGATGTCCTAAGACATAGTGGAAGTGATTAGCCTTTGGAACATACATATATTGTCATCGCGAAAGGCTCTTAGAGATTCTTTGAAAACATGTAAGAGGTTATCCGACAATTATTTATCTTCTGGCCTTTCCTAATGATTATCGAAACCCCTTCAGAACAGCTGTTTAGATAGCTAAGTATGCAAAATGATGTTCCATGAAGTAATGAGATGATTTTCGTGTCTCACGGTTCGGCCACGTGCTAGAAATGCCCAGAGCACACATGGTGGAACAGCGAGGCTGGTGGCATAAATTACTTATTTACGTATGATGTGAGTGCATCACAATTTTCCTTCACATCTCATTCAGCCAGAATATTGAAATATTCGTTCAATGAAAATAAATTCCTTATGTATAATTAGGGCAGTAGTTACATTTCATGGAATCTGACCGAACCCGATCTAGGCATCCGCTGTGTATATTGTCACTTTAAGATAGCATACAAATTACAGATTTATTACTGACAAGAAGCAGTGAATGTTCTGACAACTGATGAAGTGTTCACAATTATTCACATTTAAAGAAGAGTGGTAATCAAATAAATGGACTACTTTTTATGCAAGAAACAAATTTGCTGAAGACTAAGGGACAAAAACTGCCTTGCATGTTAAGTTTAGGTGGTTCGTTACGAAGGTAATAATGCCCCCTTTTCAGGATTACTGCCTGTGTCTTGTCCGTGCGCCAGCACACAGGTACTAGTTTTAGGATTAAGGGCAATGCTCATGAGTTATCCGTTGGAAGTATGTTAGGAAATGTGCAATTGCCAAATGCAATGCAGCTGGGTAAACGCGATGAAAACGAACAGGAACAGAAATATGCCAACATAAGCGCGTTTTCAACGAATTGCTGTCTCTCGAGCACACTGGTTAAGTGATTCGTGCGCGAGTAAGGCATTTTATAGTGCAACTCGTCGGCAAAGTGTGGTATGGGCGGTACAAGGTTTATAATTATTAGAGTAATTGGATTAATGTTGTTTAATTGATCCTCCACGTCGTGAATGGGTAAATGGTTACATGTAAATGCGTCTAAATAATACAATGCATATGCCACAAAGTAGCTTAACTGCCTTTCCCAAAAAGCTGCTATATGTTTATCATATGTGCATCCACAGAGTGCGTTACTAACGCAACTGGTGAAGATATGAAGTCAACTAATGACTGTATGAGAAAGGTAATGGTAATATTTGTGTTCTACGTCACTTTCAAATACGAGGTGATATCGCAACGATGATGGATGAGGATACTTGTGATGCTCCGATAGCTCCCATTAAGAGCCAGCTCCCACTTGGCGCATACCCGTTGTTCAGGTCGGGCTGAAATATTTGCGCTGCTTGGATAAATGTCCAACTCGATATAATTGAGTCACAAGGTCGGGTGCATCCACTTACAACGATGGAACCATCATATGATATCATCATCAATGTCATGAGTAACCAGTCAGGATTTCATGCTATGGGATCGCATCCTCATCATATTGTTCAAAAGGCGACGCTGCATATTAATTTGCCAAAATTATATGGATTCAATAATTATGTTTGTCGAGTAAAACATGTTTATTGTATAGTTGATTGATTATTTGCTGAATGTCGGTTTTGGATATTACTATAGAGCACATGTGACGATATAAAGGGTATGCATTTGACGTTCTATTAATTTCCTTAACTGATATCTGCGCCTATCAAAGTATCCTTATCCCGACCATCAATCTAAGATATTCCCATTTGTCATAGTATCCATTACTCTATGCGATAATAAGGTTTAGTACATCTGCTCCCATCGCTCTGTCTATGAAATACTCATCCCTTGTCACCACTCAGATAGATTTGCCCACGGATGTCAATTTGGAAATCTCTTTTGAAATCACCGGCTTTATGCTTTACCTCTTTGTCACATTGTTCCAGATTCAACACGAGATTGTAGCCGAATGGCTGCGAGGGGCTGCTAACAATTCACCAGAACATTATCCGAATGCTCTTGGTTCATTGAATACAGCCGGATAGTTTCGCATTGTTTAGTAGCATGTGCATGTGTGAGCAATGGCAAGTTTTCCCCGTCGGAACATGTTCGGGAGCACAATCAGTTGTACTTCCTGATTATTTTTTATAACGCTATAGACACATATCAACTACTTCCAGCATGTTCGGTGCGTATCTCTACGAATTGCAGCTTTTATTCGCATTTTGTGTTCCCAACAAACGTAAAACTATGCACATGAATTAGTGGTATCCTTATGTGTCATTATTGCGCCCATATTTGCTCGAGTAATTTGCTGTTGAAAATCGTGAAATGCTGCATATCTTGTCAAATCTTATTAGGTTTGACTCAATGAAAGCAAAACATGAACCCATGCGTCATGGTCTGCAAATTTGGTACTAAGTTAATATTTTATGGTTTTCATTGCACCAACTAACGAGCTTCTTGTGATTATGGTTGGCCTTGAGATGATGCGCTATCTTGTCAAAGAGCGTTCGCGTAATTTAGGAAGGCTTTGAACCGATTGCGCATTATTCAGATTGATGGACCATCACCGCAATTCATGTTGTGGCGCATTTTGATTATAACACATTATGACACAAATTTACACGTAATGCTTGTTCTAAGGCGTAGCCTTCAGCAGTGTTGTTATATTCGACTACAGTTAGTCGCTTTCCGTATCTTAAGCATTGAACCACACACCGATTGCGGACTGCACCTAACGAATAGTTCAGGGGAAGCCAACAGGGGGACTTACTTACCTCCCTAACGTCTACTAGGGAGCCACAATGCACAAGTAACAAATGAGCCAGACATCCAGCAGATCTACCTTAGCAATATTTAATAAATGGGCGATAAAATGCCGCATTATGCTTTGGGCTTTATCTGCCAGTAGCGGATGGGATGTTGGTGCGTGTTTTGCTTATCCAACGCTGGCGCAAAATGAAGTCATCGACACTTAATGATGCAAAAATCATGATGCAAAGTCCATACACAATTGGCTACGCGCAAAAACTAATCCACGAGATCTGCATGCTATTTAGGCCAAACATTCGCTTGGCCAAACCGGAAGCTCATAAATAGGCTGCCACTGATATCTGTCAGCTTATCATATCATTAACGGCATGACCCCGAGAGAACACGTTGCATTCATGCGTTAAATGAAAGAGCAGGTTATTGATGATCTCATTGCTTATTCAACTCTGTCCGTCCAGGGAACTGCAATGGAACATGCATATTCAATTGATAAAAAAAATCGTGGCATGCATTTTATATTGATATAAACTCAGACAAAACATTTGTGCGCATAAATCAACATATTCTCTAACATTGTCTTCCTAGTTGTTCAGGCAGCAAACTTGATTGCTGCACTAAGTAATGGGATTTGATATTGCATTAAGTGTTATTTGGACTACATCAGAGCAAGGAAAATCTGTGATCGTAAAATCTCCTTTCTTAAATCCAATTTAAATTCCATTTTACGGCGATTTAGTGAAATTTCTATTTTGCATCCATTTCTGTGTAGTCGTTGAATGATATTGACAATACTAAATGATCGATGATTGATCGAAAAAGACGCATTGAAACGGTCACCGAACTTTGTTTACAACAATATTCACATGAATAACGATCTGGACCAGTAACCACCCATGTGCAACTGTACAATGTTCTTGTGTCATTGTTCAAACTCCGGCCGTTCTCAGCATCGGATGTATTATAGGGTCTACCGTATGCCATATACAGGTAAAAATTTGATTCGTCAAACATACGAAATCGAACAATACGAAGGCCATAAACACAGCTGGAGTCACCGATTAGATCCGAGTTTTTTGGTATCATTACTAAACGTAGTAAGGAATCAGTCGATGAATTTGTTTTCAATACCAGAATGTGGATGATTCTGGATGAAATGCACTTTCAAAGCTATTGACAGTTTTGATTAGGTACTTGAATCGGTACATATATAATGCAACAGTTTGGCTCAGTAATAGTTGACAGTACAGATTATAATTGCGAGAAAAACCGCACATGCAAAATGTTGTTTGGTTAATGGTATTAAACGTAAGACAACATGAGCTTGCAACGTGCTTTTATCGTAGACCGCCCTCAACCATTGTCACTGTACACACACACACACACACACACACACACACACACACACACACACACACACACACACACACACACACACACACACACACACACACACACACACACACACACACACACACACACACACATATAGATATATATATATATATATATATATATATATATATATATATATATATATATATATATATATATATATATATATATATATATATATATATATATATATATATATATATATATATATATATATATATATAGGTTCAGATATAGATGTGTATTTTTTAACATTACCAAACGATGGGTTTTACAGAGCAACATATCTTCATATACATATAAATATATATTTTAAAATACACCTATATATCTATATATATACATGGTATATTACATTAGATCGTTTTGTAACCAAACATCAATCAAGGTATCAACATATGGAAAATCGATTATGAGATCTACAATTTTACCTTAAAAAAAGCTGGGTAGCGAAATTGATATATGGTTTGAGGTAATAGATAACGACATTGCTAATTGGCAGTGGGTAGCATGCACCTAGGAAAAGTCGTGCACAGACGGGTGATTTGCAACAGTAATAAAGCAAACACCTGTGTCGTTGCAAATTTGTTTCAGATCACCTGAGCGTTAACTTTTTTGATCGATTGATTCATAGCAAATAGATGCTCATTCATGTTTACCATGAATGACTAAATTCGCAGTCATTTAATACACGTGCGTCTATCTATATGGCTGCTTATTTATAATGGGCATGACACAACTTAAGCAACATCATTTATGTAACATTATTTTTTACTTACTCATGACATAATCTTGTCACATGCTGTCAAGTGCTAGCTGCTTAATACTACAATTGTGCTACAGCTAAAGAATTGCCAATTCGTGTCAGATAATGCAATACGCCATCGTATACCTTTGTATTTGTATACTGTATTCAAGGTAATCAGCTCTTCTAAGTCGCAGGAATGCTTTTAACATTTTGCCAAGCAGTTGCAACATAATTCATGCGTGCTAACAGGGTAACTCCATGGCGAATTTCGGCCTTTTGTCCTGTCCGATTGCTCATCGAGAACCTCATCATATGAAAGGTCATAAATCATTAGATTAATCTCGGTCATGAGCATATTATGCAAAGCGATTGGATGCAATGAACATATATCTCGCTCAATTATTATTACTGCTTTGATTAGATTACAATAGTATGACACATCATAATGATAAATGGATTTTAATTAACGCCCAGCTGGTGTTATTTTGACATATGCATATGATTTAGTAAATAAACGACATATGTAAAACCGGTAATTGCATTTCAGAATAACTATGGCTCTGGCAATTTTCCTCGAAATCTCATGACCACTGTAAAAATGGAATTACTTTGCATTGGAAATAATCAAAAGCATCTGTAAATATTGTTTTTAAAACGGCTTACAATCACACAATGCTAAGGTCAATATGTGTTTACCATAAGGTGAATAAACTATCATGATTACTTTCTTTTGTATATGGCGTGCGATTTCAGCTTATGACAATAGTTTACTATTCCACCAGATTAACTTAGTGGACAAGCCGTATGCAATGAAAGGGAGATTGTAACTTACTTTTTTAATCATTCGCTAATTGACGATATAAATGATTTGCATTA
>CM067343.1:56639944-56687444 GCA_034190875.2 Urechis unicinctus | reverse complement strand
GTATGGAAGATCATTGATATAATACCTTCAATATTGCTATATCGCACGATGTTGTACCGTTACTCTACATTAGGACACTGTCGTAAAGGCTCTATGGGAACAATGACGTACACGCAAAGAGTTTATAGCTACGCTTAGAGGGCTCACTTCGAGTGGCTCTGTGGTGATCGCTTCCCTAATTATGATACATTGCAATCGTAAGCTGGCGCTTCCGCGACGCATTTAAAAGCGTCTCTGCGATTGATGAGAGCTGGGAAAACGTCGTTTCGCAGAGCCTCGACGCTGCCAAAATTCGTCGCACAATAGGCTTATGAATAGCAAAAATAGTAAGCACATTACTAAATAAATGTTATCGTGAGAAACTACCCGGTTCTGGGTGCCCATGTGGAAAACAGTTCGCCTCTTACACCGTCCACCCAGTTTACGATCCTCGATCTTTCATGTCCGTACTGTGGATGGTAGTTTTAGATTGACAATAACTGTCTGAAGCGAGGGAACGGGCGTGGGGTCGACATTAACATTTTTGGCATGTCAGGGGGATGTCTCGAGCGAAGAGTTTATAGCTACGCTGATCTGTGTGACGATTATGAAATTACACAAAAGACACCCCCGACATCAGGCTACGATACCATGAAATCAACAAAAGCACATGGGACCGTTGATCCAACAACTCGGGGCTCGGCGGCTGTTAAAGATATGGAGTCACCTGATAAGTCGATGCGACAACAGCTCCAAATTCAACAGAGAATTCTACGTGGTTTTAAGAGACAATACGACAAAGCGCTATGACAATAACGCTTCGGCCAAGAGGTTGCGTCTTCGGGCGAGTGCTCGAGTGATCTCTTTTAGCGAAGCTATAAACTGGTACAGCTGCAGCATATATGCTTCCGATGCAAAGCGTTGTGTCAAAACGGAAAACAAAATTGGGCTGTTATTGTCACTTCAGTAGTGACAAATTGCGCCGGCAACCCTGTCACACCTGCAGCCTTTATATGTTATGCTATGATGGCAGCTTGAATGTCCATTAAATTTTTATGCTTGCAAACGACAATAAACGTCTTACTGCTGTGCGACAATTCGTATCATAAACATAAACACTGATCTCTCTTCTGCTCCTTTAACCTTTATATATATATATATATATATATATATATATATATATATATATATATATATATATATATATATATATACATATATATATATATGTATATATATATACATATATTTATATGTATATATATACATATATATATATATATACGTATGTTGACTACCACATCTCATGTGAAATGGGGGTGATTTACAAGAAACTATGCGACAAATGTTTTTACTATTTATTTCACATTGGCACGAGATAATTGTAGCAATACTTTAACATGCCTCATTACTTGTCAGTGGGCTGCCCTGAACTTTCAATAACAGATATCAAACTCGATTATGTTGCTTACATTTGGTTATGATAGTATGACACAGTATAGTATGATGAATGGTTTTCATGCTGTTATTGATATTTTGGCATATTGGCATTGAAGCACTAATGTAATACGACGTTGATCAAAACTTGTTATTACAAGTGACATTTCAGAATGAGTATTGCTCTTTCTTTTTTCGACAACATCTCGTTACCTCGATACAAATGGTACTAACTTTGTCTTGTGAATGATCAAAGGCATCTGTAAATGTTTATTTCATTTGATTTACATCAACCAAAGGCAAAGCATACTGAATACGTTAGCAATAATGCCACCTCGTTTTGAATGAAAAAGCCAGTAACTTCCCTTTCATGAGGCTTCAGCCGGTGCCCGTGGCGAAGTGGTACATGCGTCGCCTTTCGATCCACAGGTTGTGGGTTCGATGCCAAGCTGTAAAAATCTGACTGGTTCCGCGTGACGCAGGTGATCACATCAAATAGCGGTTCTTTATCAATATTATGCAACAGAATGTGCGTCAAAATAGCCAGAACTACACTGGCAGCAAAATGGGTCCGTGCATCACAGGCATTGAGACATCTTGGTGCTGCTGCTTGAAGAATGGGGTTAAAAGCTACGATACTTGTGACAAAAAGACCCTACACTTTCAACACAATATAAATTAATCTGGCAAGGCAAGGCTAAAATCCGTGTTTATCATTATATAGACTGCGTCATGTTTGTAAACTTCAGACTCGTTAATGGTGATATATGTCAACCAATAAGAAGGATCAAACGTAGTCTGTGGTATTCATCGTATTGTTTATTATTCATAATCAATATATATCTGTCCCTGATTCGAGTATCTAAGCCATGCATTAATTGTTTCCAGAAGTTAAACCAAACCAACGGGCAGTACCATTCAACCAAAAGACTACAATAAAACTTCGATTGGACGAAATAAAACCTCAAACAATATACAATTGCGTCTATTGCAACTTCCATTGCATGTAGGTCAATGCTGTGTTCAAGTTACGGTTAGTCAATGTTGTATTAATCCACTGTCACTCTTAGTAGATGAGCGATGAGAAATATCAAGAATGTATCCGCACCTTGCAGATCTTGGTTTCGATGCACAATCAATTTCTCCTCAAGCTTCATTGTCATGTATAATAATGGTAATAAGAAGTCAAGTTTATATCTGAGTTACAATATCACCAGTCTGCGATGCAAACTGCTTGATAACCGCATTGACAATAAAGCTCGGATAAAGGACGAAATGTTTAATATCGAATTTTCCCCTAGAGGAAAGAAATTAAGGTGTCATAATTGATCTCCAACTCAAATTCAGCATACAGTGCAGTGCAGCAGCGGCGCTCAGAATAACCAGGCGGACATTCACAAGTCGCTCTAAGGGAGTGTTTATCAAACTAAAGAGGGCTCTTATTAAGCCCCATTTAGAACATGTAATTCAAACGTTGTCACCATTCCCTCAATGTGGCATAGGTATATAGGAAAGAACTGACATGCTACGGAGCTCGTAGACTATATGCCAGATATAGGTTACAAACGGAGCTTTCCATTTGATAGAGCTAGCATCATTTGAAGCACAGCATCTAAATGGTCAACACAACTAGGTATACATAATATTCAATGGATCAAATCTTATTTGTGTCGATCTGTTTGGTCAGTTTTGTGCTGATAACTCTAAACTCCGGGAATATAAATAAACCTTGGGAATAATTAAAGGAAAATAGCTTTTCTTATCGCGTTGTGACCCATGGAATAGTTATTTATGAACATTGGCAGGGCACTTAAGGACCAGTTCTCGGTTGGCAATCTTTGTAGATCTATGAAAGTGAAAGTAAGGGACGCGTCACCGGTAAGGCGCCGTTAAAAGTTTTGATTATGTATGTATTTGGTGTACTATAGTAATTCATATATGGATGATTAACGAATGGCGCTGTTATTTTATCATTTAAATAATTTTCATTACAACTGACAGTTATCAACCCCCGTAATCGTCACCTACTGGGTGACAATGACAGTGGTTGATATTCTTAATTTATATGCCAATAGCATTTTAATTATTCTTTGACAATGGGCGCTCTTGTGAGTTTGTTCAGAAACAATTGCCGCACAAAGCCACATCAACACAATATAGTAAAATTATGATGTCAGCAACATTATTCGCACACGGTATCCATGCGGCTCGTACTACTTAAATGTACTTTTGAACATACCATATCAGGAACAGTTTGATTTTGCATTACCATGAGCAGAGTGCATCGGTTGATCCTTTCGATGAGAGCCCTGAACACAGCTGGCAAACGGTTATGGTTCCTTGAAATGTTGAAAACGGGTAGTCCATGACATTTTTTATCCATATAATCAATTTGTCCTTGGGCTTCTGTTCCAATCTATTTCTTGTTGATAAATTGGTTTTAAATATTCAGTGGTTATAATATAATTGACATAATATGCACATTAAATAAGCAGCACGAGAAAGCATTCACTTTATAATCAGCTCTCAATTAGAGTCTAATAATAAATAGCGTATTGCACCATCTATTTAATATTAAGGACCCTTTCAGGACCCGCGCACCTGTTATGCGTTTCTTTTTCTAATTTAGAACGATAATATTGATATTCAGGGTTGAAAATGTCAATCATTATACTTAGGGCTAAGAGAGTTCGATCACTATAAAACAAGATGAACAACGGTCGGTACCGTGCCCTTAAGCTTGAAGAGGATCATTATTAGGTTGGATGGATAAAACATTTGACGGGAAAATACATACATCACACTCGGTGGCCATTACAATATATCCAGTGGTATATAAAAAGACAAATTATTGACAGCTGACGTCACAGCGAATTGTATTAATTTTTTTATTGCCATACTGGGCCATATTTGAACATATTCAAATGATTGCTTATAATAGGGATGCGAAGTTTCAACCGGCTTACAAACTTTTTTCTGGTATTCCCTACGCTTAATGTATGCAGAACGTCATGTTTTAAGATATTGTATATTTTAATATCGTCATAACACTTTTTACATAATTGGGCTCCGAGATGTACTTCAGAAACCGTACACCTTCCATACGATAATATAACGATGACTAATACATGAGAACGCGATCCTGAGACACAAATCAAGTGAAACAAACTATAAGAATCAACAAACAGATATTCATATGGTTGTTTTGCGATCAATGCAAATGTACAGAATGTGATATATATATGCATATATATTTGAATTGATACATATATATATATATACACATATATATATATATATAGATATGTATATATATATATATATATATATATATATATATATATATATATATATATATATATATGTATATATATGTATATATATGTATATATATATATATACATATATATATATATATATATATATATATATATATATATATATATATATATATATATATATATATATATATATATATATGGAGCTCGTTGGGTCAACATGGGGCTCGTTGGGTCACTCATAACGTCAAAACAAACGCGTCCATGTGGGTGTTCAGTAGCTTGCCATATACAACATGAAAAGATTTCTCACTTGCTTGAAGTATTCTGCAGTTTTCATGAAATGCAATCTTGCTTTATAGCTATGTGACTTTTTCATACGTCGTATCTTGAGCTATGTCTTAAATAGTTCATCCAAAAGACCGTGGCTGTAACAGAGCGGATTTTGTCGTATGTTATAAAACCTTATATACTAATGAATGTTCGATACATCAATTACATTATTGAAATGATTCAGCGTTAACTTATGGGTTAAATTTTACTACTCTATAACTCTCTTGAAATTTTTATTTACCCCACATTTGTAAGCCTCACAACGTCCTAGCGTGCCGTTATACGCTGTACGTCTTGTTTAATGTATTACTCGGCTTTATATTTTGGGTCATTCGGTTTCCTGACTGTAGAAGAAATATTGATTACTTTTCTGCGTTTTACACAGCAAAGCCGTCATTACTTTGGTTATACGCCTGATCTCATTTGCTATTCAAACGAAAGACGGCTAAATATTGCGGAAATGTGACTTAGGGAGGATAAGTAACCATAGAGCGATAATAGCAGGCACCTTCGACTTGTTTGACTAAACACCCAGCGACATGTTTTTGCCTAGACAACAATAAACGGCCTATTGCACATATTACCACGTAATTGCATGATATGCCATATTTACGTACACAGGTGGAAAGCAGACTGGAGATACGTGACAAGTGTGCTCTTCAGTCTACTTTGCTGTCTCATAATGTGGCGACTGGACGGAAATAGCAACACATTGCACACTATTTGATCAAGGTAAGTGCTTTGATAAAGGCAAAACTCAAAAGGGCCTCATTCAGATCGGTTGTCGCTTGTTAGCTGATATGTTGTATAATTGGCGCATTATGAGTCCAAGAAAACTATCCTGAGACATTACAATATCACATTAGAGGCAAAGACGTTACGATTCCAATTTTTAGTGATACTGCTTTTAAATGTACTGTTTAATCTAGCTGACAGAATTGATGTATAGGTAGTACAACGTTTATATAATATTTGTTGCATGATATGACTATCCGATATCAGGTTAAACAGCATTTGAAATGTGAATCATCATCACTACTGATGTTAGCAGTGTGAATAATTGTAACTAGTGAAAGAGAACTGCTGATGCACTCCGCGCGATATCATATTTGTTTTGCTAGTGCAATATCCCGCGCCCAGAATAAGTGTACCATAAACAATACCCGATATAAATGATATCATGACAAGCCGAACAAATGATATTCTTAATACCATAGTTCTTAACCTTTAAATAAACCGTTGTTTAATTGTCTTAGTTTACATAGTGACGTGTAATGCTCTAATTTCCCTTTAGTTCGATCTATTAAATGAATATGGGCTTACAGCTTCATATATGTTAGCTTATGTTAGATACAAAATATGAAATGGCTTGATTTAAATGGACGACCGAATTTACAATCACTTCTTCATTACTTAAATATATGTTATATATTCGCGCACTTTGACAGCAGCAAAAAAGATTAACAAATACTCATAATCAAAATTAGCACACTCATTAACCTGCAAAGTATAAATCTGTTGGGTATAAACACAAAGCCACGTGTTGGGTCGGAATTAATGCATAACCTATAGTTTTTTTTATTTGTTATGAATAATATTAAAGGATTATCAACGCCACAAGGTAAACTGCTGAAAGAGAAATTTCGTAGAGGAAAATATAACGGGATATATCTCTCTGATTGCCAATATAACGAAACTGATGAGTATTTATGAGTAGTAATGCGGATTGTATTTATCATTTTCTATGATATTAACAGACAAATGGCTCGATGTTTGTGTGCACTCTTAGGCGTGAGGAACCCAAAACGCAGATATACCGAATGTCCTTTTCAAGGACGGACACAAACAGAATTATATGTCCACTGGGACTTCCCTTTTATTGGAAGCTCACGTCTGTATGGTCTATGTCTCCAATAACAATGTAACAATGTATCCGACCCGGAATACTCGACTGATTGAGTCTAAGCCAGTATAATAATTGGCAACAACAAGCTTCTGTTGCTCTTTGGCAAATAACTGTTATACGTCAAATGAAACGTGCTGTTCGACCTGTAACCTTTATTGCTCGTTGCCGTCTTATAAGCCCAATGTTTTGTCTCTGACGGACAAATAACATATTCCTGGAGATTATAATTCACCATCACAGCCAGTGGCGAATACAACCACTGAATAAGTCATTATTTGGAAGTTTTAGTGTATGTATGTATGTATGTATGTATTTATGTATGTATGTATGTATGTATGTATGTATGTATGTATGTATGTATGTATGTATGTATGTATGTATGTATGTATGTATGTATGTATGTATGTATGTATGTATGTATGTATGTATGTATGTATGTATGTATGTATGTATGTATGTATGTATGTATGTATGTATGTATGTATGTATGTATGTATGTATGTATGTATGTATGTATGTATGTATGTATGTATGAATGTGTGTATGTATGTATGTATGTATGTATGTAGGCATGTATGTATGTATGTATATATGTATGTATGTATGTATGTATGTATGTATGTATGTATGTATGTATGTATGTATGTATGTATGTATGTATGTATGTATGTATGTATGTATGTATGTATGTATGTATGTATGTATGTATGTATGTATGTATGTATGTATGTATGTATGAATGTATGTATGTAAGTACGCACTCTCACTCTCTCTCTCTCACTCACTCACTCACTCATTCATGTACTCACTCACTCATTCACCCACTCACTCAATCATCCATTCATTCTCGCAATCACTCACTCATTCTCTCACGCACTCGCTCACTCACTCAATTACTCTGTCACTCACTCACTCACGCACTCACTCACTCACTCACTCACTCACTCATTCACTCACTCCACTCAATGACTTACTTATTCATTCACTCACTCACTCAGTCACTTACCCACTCAGTCACTCCACTCAATCACTCACTCACTCACTCACTCACTCACTCACTCACTCACTCACTCACTCACTCACTCACTCACTCATCATTTACTCATGCACTCACTCATCCACACACTCACTCACTCACTCACTCACTCACTCACTCACTCACCCACTAACTCACTCACTCATTAATGAATATTGATATATAATATATCGTCTTCTATTTTAAGTTGCATATTAACCTTTTAGTCACCCACATGGGATCATTTGCGCAGACATCACATGTCCTACGGTTCGTGTAGGAAATGTTCCTTTTTGTGATTTGGACGAAATCGTTCTGTTGTGATTAAACTAGGCTTGCGATTGCAATTCTCATAGGTGGCTTATTTGATAATGGGAGAAATAAGGTGCAATATTATCTCAACATTGGAAGATGAAATGTCTTTGAGCAATATGAATATCTATTTTCATAAAACTTTGCACCGGCTCTCTGTACGCTCTGTCTAAATTAAAGCAACAATCTGTCTTAATGCTCCAACCTGGTGGCTTTGTGGCATATGCAAACGGCTAAGTCTGAATTGTGCAGACGTGTTAGTTGGAGTTGGTGATCAAAGAAATGATCAAAATTACACAGACTCCATGGTCTATTATCCTCTTAGGGTAAATTTCCTTTTCTTCGTGTTCTACGCCTATACAATGCGAGCCTGGATAGGCTCACCTAACCTTCCAAGATTGCATTTTAATGCTACTCGCACAGACGCCGCCCCAGATAACAGTCTATGTAACGTTATGATTGACCCCTGATACCAACGAATATATTGCTAAGTAGATGAGTTTTCCAAGCTTCTTTTATTTTTTAAATCCTTTCGATTCAAACATAACTATAATTAACATTGATTACGTGTGGCTGTTCTTAGTAAGCCATCATTGTGTAATTGAGAAAGATTTCCTCGAATGAATATCAGATTTAACGCACAAATAAAACAAGTTCATTTTCTCAAACTAATATTAACAGGTTTTTCTATATTGACATTGTACAGTGGACAATGTTTAATTTTGTCAACATAACCCATGCTCATCCACATCTAATGAAATTTCCGCGTTTGAGTTTTGTCATTGAATCCCATCCTGATGGATGCGAACGCTAATATCGTTTAGTATTTCCTGCATGATTACTTGCACCCACGATGATAACCATGTGTTGCACAGGAAGCAATTAAAGGAACGTTATAGCGACTATATCCTGGGATAAGACATTAAGTTCTTCATGGGCTGTAATGCCCCCAACAATGATGTTGGACACGTCTTAGCTTCACACTTTTTTCCAAGCAAAATAAAGGTTATGACTAGCATTCTTTCTAATCGTTTTAATATCATTCCAAATACTCACTTGCTCGCATTAAGCTTTGTTTCATCTCTAACAATCCATGGTTCGTACACAATGCCCATCTTGAATAAAAGTCACATACTACAATTATTGTAGTAATCATATGATGGTTTATTATGACGATATTTATGCAGCACATGATCATAAGAGTTTGAATAACGACACCATTGTGTCAGTTGTCATGCTTTTGGCTCTTTTTTATTTCAGCTTTGTTATAAAGAAACCTATATAGGAGGTTATGCCGCAGCAAATTTGGCTTAGCAGAAGATGACTGATACGTTGATACATTCATAACCCTCATAGATAACGGTACACTGCTGATGATGGTTCCCAAGCATGAAAATTGATAGAACACTGACGCTACCATTGATGCATGATAAATGATGGCTGCAGGTGCAGACTGATTTGCAAGGGCAATTTGTCACTGCTTTAGTGTCCATAAACAATGCAGAACTGCGTCCGTTAGAGCACTTGAGTTTTATATCAAAAGCACTTAAAAGTGTTGCATATGTACAGCAGTGC
The DNA here is from genome assembly GCA_034190875.2 of Urechis unicinctus. Classification (NCBI taxonomy): domain Eukaryota; kingdom Metazoa; phylum Annelida; class Polychaeta; order Xenopneusta; family Urechidae; genus Urechis; species Urechis unicinctus. The sequence continues at coordinate 56,677,609 of CM067343.1, read as the reverse complement.
ACCTACATCGCAGCATTGAGGTAATGTACGATGATCTCAGGATACTCACATTAGTATTGATGGTAATCGGGTGAAATGTTAAGATAGATATAGTCTTCAACGTCATACTCAAAATATCATGTAACCGATGTACCGAACAATTGCACATCATACAAGTGGCTTTTAATTGACAAAAGCGAATGTCTCTTATTGTTATACAAGCACAAGTGATACAAGTGTCAGACAAAAAATCCTCCCCCGTCTCATGGCTAATTTCCCGTTAACTATTGAATGCTATAATGTGACTCAAGGGAGCATTTGACTATTTCTTGTCATATGTTCAGATGGATAAAAAGAAGAAACGAGACGTGCTATTTGACAAGTTACATATTTTCTATGCAGCCAGTGCATACCATCATGAAAACAGGTATCATGCCACGACGTAGATAACCTGACATACTTAAGCAGCGACTATATGATATAAGCCTCAATCACTGTCGGTCAGGTACTTTAATAAAACACAATATTGTATCTCTGTGAATTCAATTCATTAGCGCCAATATAATAAATTTATACATAGAATAATGGATAAAATAACTTCTGCATTTTCGTGGTTTGATTCAAATTGATTCAAACTACAAGCTTTGTTTTAGCGAATGTATCAGCTAATCATGTCACCTTCTACTTGTGCCTCCAGTTTTTTGATACTGACATCAACACATCTGCACATCAACGTCACCATTTCAAATAATAGAAAAACTGTGTTTGATAAGAAGAAACCTAAAGCACATTGTAGCACATAATGCGGATGTATGTGTCGTCTGGACATCATTGCACAGTTTCACGCAGGAACTTCCTTCCCTAAGAGATTGCAAATTATTGAAATCCGTACAGTTTACAAATCGTTGTGATTCAAGATTCTGTATCTACGCACGAGCTTTAACATACAGATTACTATGCTACTCACAGTGGCTTCTACCAGCGAAACGGAAATTAATACAAAGGCTTTTTAACGTATAATTGTAGGATATTATTCGATTATCACTTTTTAACAGAAACCTTCTTTCAGACGTTACATGAAGCGATACATAGTTGATGCTCTTGTATTAAAACAAGAGTTCCAACGATGAGAAACACGGGTAAAGAAGTGATACTTATATCAGCCTGCTTTAAACATTTAATCCCATTTTATGTTTGCATCTCATCTATTGTTCTCGATAACTAATACCAGGTTGTCTGTAACAGTGTATTTTGTGTTTGTGCAGAACAGTAGTTCTAACCGTCACATTGAATGTCACATGCGTCTCAGTTAGCACCTACAGGTTGCTTTCTTGAAATTGAAGGATGTCCCTGTCAAAACACCTTGCGTCTGTTGAAAAGAACTACAACATTCGTAGCCTTTATTGCTGATTGCCATCGTATAACTCTGTGTTTTGCTGTATAAAACGCCATGTGCTTCAGAATTAAGATTCATTGCTACAGCAGGTGGCGAATACAGCCACTGATGACCATCTTCTTGTGACAGCATTGTTTGACTGTAACAAGGAGGTACAAAGAAGTCAATAAACCATGAGAGAGTCTTCTTGGAGAAGGTCATTATTTGGAAGGTCTGTATTTTAATTCTGGGGCGGATATGAACCTGGGTGCAACAAAACGGAGCATACGTGCACGTGCACGGTAACGTGGCTTCATTTATTCCCAATCAGTGGATATGCAAAAATTTCACAGCCTTGTAATTTGATGCTTCAAATCAATGGCGTGTGCTTTACAAATCAATAACGTGTTTGCTTGATGATGCTTAATACAGTATGTTCACTACAGTCTGTCTAACTGGTGCATTGATGGACTGTCGGACTGACTGATCCACACATTCACTCACTTAATCACCTACTTATTGAATCACCTATTCACTAACATATTCACTCACTCACTCGCTCACTCATATACTTACTTACTCACTCACTCACTCACTCACTCACTCACTCACTCACTCACGCATTAACTCCCTCACTCACTCACTCACTCGCTCACTCACATACTCACTCACTCACTCACTCACGCATTAACTCATACACACACACTCACTCACTCACGCATTCATTCACTTAGTGACTCACTCACTCAATAACTCACTCACGCACACTGACTGACTGACTGACTGACTGACTGACTGACTGACTGACTCACTCACTCACATTGTTTGTCATACGGTCTAAATTAAAGCAACATTTCGTCCCATGTTGCTGTCATCTATAATGCCACGACCTGGTGGCTCGTTCCATCACCTTGAATATTTTGGCATTTGCCCCTCAATGCGCTATGCTACTCTAAAACGAAGGTATGTCAGACTACTCTTGATCAGCTGAAGGCATACATATGTAAATATATAATGTAACTCAGTGTATGCAGGTTCTAAAAGCTGTATCTATAACATATTGTATCAATGTGACGAGATTCTGATGCTATATGCCATGTGCATGTAACTAAATAAGGTTTTGTGAATACGATGGTGGTTTTCCTAATATTTAGTTATCTTAATTCCATATATATGTAATGAGGTAGTTGCAAACGTTTTGTTTGTAGTAAATATGCATTTGTCATTCCTGACAATGTAGAATTAGCCACCGGAGTCAAGATCCTAGTTGGTGTAGAACCTGAGCTGCAGAACAAATAACAAGCGCTGGCGGACATTTTTGAAAAGTGAGCACCATTGTTGCAACAGAACAAATATGCGATGGCCCTTTATCAAACATCTTTCTTAAGGCATCAAAGGCAGAACTATCTCAATATTTCACATATCTGCCGGGGTATCCTTTTCTCTATTTTCATAATGCAAGCTCAGATAACCTAAACTGCGCCTTCAAAATTGCCTTTACATGTTACGGAATGATTGATCCTTAACACCAAAGAGTAGATGAGTTTTGCAAGCTTGCTTCATTTACCAATTCTTTCAGCTCAAACTTAGCTACAACAAATAGCTATTATTACTGACATTGAGGGGGTGGGGGAGGGTTAAAGCAATCCGTGTAATGATTTAGAACGGTTTCCACGAAGAATTTTTCTTTGTGACTGTGAATATCCGTTGTTTGTAGCGCAAAACAAAAGTGGTCAATGAATACCCACGCTCATTCGTTAGAACTATTAAATATCAAACATCAACCGATTTTACTTGTTTAAGGGGGCTATTGCTTGCAACTAATTCATTAAATCGAGCGAATAATACGATTCTTCCATTTGATCCTGCATCATAACCTTTATCATAGGAAGCAAGCATCACAGGCGCGTTATAGCAAACCGGATCCTGGGATACGACACTTTGATCTCCATGAGATATAATGCTCCGAACAATGATGGCGGATTGTGGTAAGCTTCAAGCACTATATACCGTGTTGTGATCGAAGTATGGACAAACATCTGCTAGCTGCAAATTCCCACATATCCAATTATGACCCCCTAAGCTGGCAGTGCATATGGAAATGCCACGCCAAGATAGCGGAATGCACTACGAGCCACGCTCCTCCAAGTAGAATTAACTTTACTCGTTTAAAGCTAATCTTTCTTAATCAGTACTATAATTATGTTTAATATGACGTAACATTTGTGCATGTACGAACGTACGCATGCATGTATGCATGTATGTATGTATGTATGTATGTATGTATGTATGTATGTATGTATGTATGTATGTATGTATGTATGTATGTATGTATGTATGTATGTATGTATGTATGTATGTGTATGTATGTATGTATGTATGTATGTATGTATGTATGTATGTATGTATGTATGTATGTATGTATGTATGTATGTATGTATGTATGTATGTATGTATGTATGTATGTATGTATGTATGTATGTATGTATGTATGTATGTATGTATGTATGTATGTATGTATGTATGTTTGTATGTATGTATGTATGTATGTATGTATGTATGTATGTATGTATGTATGTATGTGTGAATATATGAATGTATATATGCATGTACATATGCATGTATATGTGTATGTTTGTATGGGTGTTTGTATGTATGTATGCATGTATATGTGTATGTATGGTGAATGCATTCATGTATGTATGTATGTATGTATGTATGTATGTATGTATGTATGTTTTTTTGTATGTATGTATGTATGTATGTATGTATGTATGTATGTATGTATGTATGTATGTATGTATGTATGTATGTATGTATGTATGTATGTATGTATGTTTGTACGTATGTATGTATGCATGTTTGTATGTATGCATGTATGTATGTATGTATGTATGTATGTATGTATGTATGTATGTATGTATGTTTGTATGCATGTATGTATGTATGTACGTATGTATAGCAATCAATTGTTCGCAGAGGATTTACTTGAGAGAGGGAGAGCAAGCGAGCGAGAGAGAGCAACCCAGAGAGAGAGAGAGAGAGAGAGAGAGAGAGAGAGAGAGAGAGAGAGAGAGAGAGAGAGAGAGAGAGAGAGAGAGAGAGAGAGAGAGGAGAGAGAGAGAGAGAGAGAGAGAGAGAGAGAGAGAGAGAGAGAGAGAGAGAGAGAGAGAGAGAGAGAGAGAGAGAGAGAAGAGAGAGAGAGAGAGAGTGAGAGAGAGAGAGAGAGAGAGAGATTATGAGAGCGACTGAATGAGTGAGAGGGAGGAATGGGTTATGAGTGCATTGACTAAAAGATATCAAAGTTAGCCAATGAACGTAAAGGTATTGTTCAAAGGTAGATTACATGAACGATATACCGGATGTTTGACTGTATAAACACGGATTAACATTATTCTGTTTGCATACATTTTCGTGAATAGAATATCTACATTATCACGTCAACACATATCGTATAAACAGTTAAGCTTTTGACGATGATAGCGTGTTAGATTTATCATACAACATCCGAGCCGGCGATGCTACTGTGTAGGGCTATTTATATTCATGGATAGGAAATTTACCACTGCATGTATATTTTTGTATTTCTAATCTTTTGATTTCCTAGGTACGTAATCGTGATCGTATCTACAATACAGGATATGTACCATATAAACGATGATCGTTTCATTAGATCTTTGGATTTAAGCTCAGACCAACTCCAACGTGAAACGCGGCGCTATGTTTACATTGTGGATTGTTTATCGATTCTTTAAAAGGAAAACTAGCTCTATGCACAGTATATTGTTCAATCTATGTATTCACCAATCAATGGTTTCAGCACCGTTAACAACATGGAATGAATCTGGGTTTTCTGTTACAGATTTAAACAGTTCTCACTGCAATATTTGTGACATTACGTCCAATTTGTTGCAGTTATAACATATGCCTGTTTATACGTTGTTTTTACTTTTTTTTTCGCTTTACGAAGGTCAAGCAGCTTAAGCTCATCTTAGGATTGATGGAATAGACTATGATGACAGCGGTTAGGGACTTTATATCAAGCAGGCAGGATACAGCGTGCAGTGTCTCCGTGCGTGGGTCGAGTTGATACGTTTGGTTGGGCCCCTGACGGTCTTTATCATCGCATAGACTTTTATCGCATGTTGTCTTTATGACCAAGTTTGTAAGGATTTACTGTATAAATTGGTCTTACAAAGAGCTGATAAATACAAGTTATCGTCACAAACACCTTTGTTTATACACATTTATGCATAAACTGAAAAGACGTCGGGACATAAGCAAATTTACGCATTGACCTTAGAGTGCACTCATGCGACAATTTGCAAACAACCAGCGGCTGCAATGGAATGTAAGGTATTCATTAACCACTAGAGTAAACATGCATGACCGATGTAGCTTTTGCCAGGAAAACGATTCTCTTGCATTGATAGGTCATAAAATATCGGTATTGATGACCGGGTAGCTGATTTCTGCCTGACTCAGTATGCACAGCGCTATCACGATCAATCAAAACGAGGTCATTGGTAGACCATCGATTAAAAGTTGTCAAAACAATTTGTATTCTTTTATAAATTTGGCAATTGTCTATTGAGGCGTCTGCGTATTTCAAGCCTGACCGTTTGGACGTTTTATAGCTGTGCCCTCAAAGCGCAAATCACAATTACTCACATACTGCAAAATGAAGCCAACCATAACTATGCGCATATCTTATCTATTAATACAGGGGAATAAAGGCAAGCATGTATCGACTACGGTAACAACGCAGATTGGCAAAATACAACATATGCATGTTCATCATGAATTAAATTCCTCTATATGTGGCATACAAATAGAAAAACACCATGAAAATGCTATTATGATGTTTAGAGTACCTGCAATATTTCTAACCAAAACGAAGGTTTGTACATGTGACGACTACAAATATATTGGTTTGTATAGACAGTTGACCTTGCCCTTTTGCAGCCACCTCATTACAAATGAATATGACGCTCGCAGACCAGCTTAACACTCAACACTCACACTAAGTTTATGACAATATATGCAAATCAACAATCTTCTCTAATTGAAGCTAAAAGTACTGGCTGAAGTGAGATTTTGTTTTTATCCAATTTCGGTCGGCAATATATATCTTCCCCTGTATCTTAAATATTTTCGAGAGAACCTTGTGGCAACACTTAAACAATCCTGAAATGACATATTGCTCCAGCATGTGTTGGCAACAATCGATTATTTTACCTTTATTCTGCCTGTAGCAGATAGAAACATATATAAACAATATTGTTCACAACTGACTTGGTCAACGACGGTAACTGTTGTGGCGAGGGAACGATGATCAAGTGTCACAATGAGAAACTTTAATCGACTAGTTTACAGGTCTCCCTTATCTTGTGCAAAGTGTGTCTATTTGGTTCAATGGGTAGACCAGTTTACCGCTTTAATGATCTGAAGCGTTCGTCATTCACTCAAGCAATATTGATTCTGAGGCCTGGCCAAACAATATTATTTTATGCTCTAACATTTCTAATAAAATAGTTGTTAGGTATGCAGCAGCTGTACAGTAACATATTATCATTGCTGTAATGGTTCGTACTGTCCGATGTTGCCCAATAATTAATGGACAGGGCGTAAAATTTACTCATAAAGCTCGTGTTGATTGCAAACAAAGTTGCTATTTGTAAAGGCGGATATTGTCCTGTGGCAGGTGCATTATAAGGTACACCACGTAGAGTTTTATTGTTCATATATTCCAATGGCTTTGAAGGAAGGTATAACTGTTTATTGGTACTAGACCGCAGCATCATGCATTCAACAAGTTAACGTTCAGCACCAATCATTGCTGCTGGCTTTAAGATGATGTCGTGCTTATAACATTCATTTAACTTATTTAGGTGATATCTTTCCGTGGTCAACTAGTTGACATTAGCGTTCATAATAAATATGTGCAACAAGTTTTGCGTCATCTTTAACAAGATTATTGAAGTTCTTGGTAGGAAAGAGCGAATGCACATTTAAATTTCTTACACAGTTGTAAAGAAGAATATCTGCTTATAGTTTTCGTTAAACTACACAAAGAGTTTCCGGGTTGCAAATCAATACTCAGAGAAAGCCAAAGAGAGAGATATAGATAGAGAGAGAGAGAGAGAGTCGAGAGTAGAGAGAGAGAGAGAGAGAGATCTATAGGAGATATATATATAGAGAGAGAGAGAGAGAGAGAGAGAGAGATAGAGAGAGAGAGAGAGATCTCCTCTCTCTCTCTATAGAGGAGAGAGAGAGAGAGATGGAGAGAGAGAGATACATAGATAGAATAAGATATATCTCTATCTGTCTCTCTCTCTCTCTCTCTCTATATATATATATATATATTATATATATATAGATATTTGTTATTGTTTTATGTTATCCCTCGGAAAACTTTTCTATCGCTGCGCCACCGTCTATCAGCTCTCAGCTGGCCTTGAATGCCTTTCGTCTTGACTGGCCAATGCCTTCTGATGTTTAAATATGGGATTTGCTGCAATATATAGCCTATAAATCTTTATTATATAGGCATATTCTGACACTGTAAATTATGTCCTGCATATTCAACTTAACCATAACAATCACCGAGTTGGCAGCATAACAAGTACAACACATACATTGTAGTATAATCTAAATATCAAATATTATAATCCGATAATTATATATAAATTGCCAATAGTGCTCTATAATTGGGTCACTCTTTTCAGTTTTTTGCTTATTGTTTGTCGAACGGTGGCTTGCTCTTTAGCATCATAGTAAATACACAGCCCAGAATATTTCTCCTGACCTACTGAAGCAGTAGCGTGTGCTTAGTAAAGAATGGAAATATCACTACTGTGTCAGGAACACAACTATGCCAGTACCCTTTACACTGACGGTTGTTATTCTCTTCGATGCATCATATGAAGCTAGTCAACAAAGGTTGTGGTTTTACAAAGTATAAGCATTTACCTTGTGTTTTCTTTACACTTATTTCTTTAGTCCGTTCAAGTTATTAACATAACTATGATATATATGGCAATCACTTGTTAACAATTCATTATAAGTATTGGTGGCTAGATACTTGGATATATGAAGATATTTTGTTTAATCTTGTGTAGCACCCAATATGTTGATAAACGTTCGTTATTAATTGAGAGAATTACTACTACTATTATTTAAGCTGAATATAGTTATTAGCCGTGTTGTAGGAAATTTATCAGTTGTGTAAATGTAATATACTGGCATCAACACATGCGCACTTCAACTTCATCTATTCAAATAATGGAACAACTGTAAGAGATAAGACGCCACATTGTAATACAGTTTTATTATTTATGTTTGATTTTAGCAACTATGTATTCGTAATAGCTTTAGCATATAGATTACAGTAGTATCTACCATTTCAACGGAAAGTAATCTAAATGCTTTCTACAGTATAATTTGTAGCTAAGCATCATATTATACAATTATCTATGTTGGACATAATATGAAGCGATACATTGTTACTGCAATAGCATCCCGAATTGGTGCCAACGATGCAAAAGACGGGTAGAAAAGCGATATCAACGTCAGTGTGCTATTAAATTGCATGTGTTACAATCCTTTTGTCTATTTGTGCCTCATATGTTATTCGCAATGACTAACACCAGGTTGATTTTAGCAGCGTATTTCATGCCTGTGCCCAAAAAAGTCCCAATCGTCACATTGAATGTGATATGCCTGAGCATTTCGGCGTTTTAATGATGATAAGATTGTGATATATCTCCCTGATTGCCAATAAGACACAGCTGACGAGAATTTATGAGTAGTAACGTGTATTGAATTTATCTTTATCTGTTTTTTAAGACGAATACCTTGTTTAGCGTTCGGCTAAATATTTGTGCGCTCCCTCGGGTATGAGTAACTCGTAACGTAGATATACCAAATATCGTTTGCAAGGACGGGCGCAAACTATCTTCAATGCCCTTTGGGATTTCCATTTTGTTGGAATCTCATCTCTGCTATGCTCTCAGTCTTCAATATATACGACACTGAACATTCAACCAAATACTACAGCACAGTCGGTAGGATTAGCCAATGCAACAATTGACAAAATCAAGTTGCTTTTTGGACAATTGAGCATTTCAAGTCACTTCCTTATGTCTTTTGAAAAGAGCTGAAACTTTTGTGACCTTCTTTGCTGATTAATATCGTATGACTTCCATAAATCGGTCTCATATTAGCTTCATAAACGAGATGTACCTCGAGTTTAAAATTCACTATGTCTGCAGGTGCCGTATGCAACAAGTTAGTACATTCTTTATGTGACAGCATTGTTCGTCTACAAATAACAATGGTGCAAAGAATCTATTAACAAGCAAGAGAATCTTCTTGTAAAATCAGGTAGAAGGAGCTGGGTTTAATACTGGGGCGGATAAGAAAATATTGAATGTTAAGGTTTAAATGGTACTATTGTAATACCAGAAGCAATTTGCTGCCGTTTTGTTAATCAGGGTGATATTTCACTTGACTTAATACCGCAACATATGCACAGTTTACAATGCGATTAGTAATCATGTTTGCAAATGTTAGCCCAAATTGATGCGTTTTAAATTGTACTATTGTAATGCCAGGAGCAATTTTCGGCCGTTTTGTTATTCAGGATAATATTTCACTTGACTTAATACCGCAACATATGCACAGTTTACAATGCGATTAGTAATCATGTTTGCAAATGTTCGCCCAAATTGATGCGTTTTAAATTGTACTATTGTAATGCCAGGAGCAATTTTCGGCCGTTTTGTTATTCAGGGTAATATTTCACTTGACTTAATACCGCAACATATGAACAGTTTACAATACGATTAGTAATTATGTTTGCAAATGTTAGCCCAAATTGATACGGGTTTGTGCTGTGAACTCTCATGCTATAATCACTGATTATGAACTTAGTGGAGGCTGGAAATGGACGGACTCATGGTCTTTAACACTATCCAACACAGTGACCGTGTTCCAAGACCACATGATAATAGTGATTTGTCTTATTCACAATGGACATATGTGCCAACATACTCTACCGTTCATTCAAATTTACCTTGCCGACAGACGTATATATGCATATTTTTCACCTGTTGTCTCATTCAGTGCACACGCCAGTGTGTCGCAGTTCTCGTTGTAATTTGACCAGTGTGATGCATTAAGTATCAATGAGATCAATGATATTTACAACAGTATGTTCACCATTAGACAATTGCGAAGGATTATGCATTTATGCTGGCTTCATGAAAACCGCACATCTGATAGTTCTGCTCGTGTTCCATGCCCTGCTCATGACTCATTCAGATGAGCAAGAGAAGCAACAATCACAAATATTATGCTGTTGACAGCCTACACCAACGAACAGACCATGTGTGTCTCATTGGTTACTCTTTCATCCATCGACGCACAATGTAAGGGGCCTGTTAGTGGAACACACTCACTCTGTCAATATCACTCAATGACTCTCTCAGTCATTCAGTCACTCTCTCACTCTCTGACTCACTCAGTCACTCAGTGAATCATTCACTCACACACTCACTCACACACTCACTCACACACACACTCACTCACTCACTCATTAACTCATTCACTCACTCACTCATTCACTCATTCATTCATTCATTCACTCATTCACTCACTTACTCACAACTCACTCACTCACTCACTCACGGACATACTCACTCAGAGACGAACTCACTCACTCACAATATCACTCACTGTCTCACTCACTGTCTCACTAACACACTTACTCGCTCTCTCACTCACTTACTCGCTCACTCGCGCACTCACTCATTCACCCGCTCGCTCACTTACCCACTCGCTTACTCATTCACTCACATTCTCACTCACTAACTTACTCACCCATTCACTCTCGAACTAACGCCCTGCCTCACATGTCACTCACTCGCTAACTCACTCACACACTCGCTCACTAGATGACTGTCTCACTGCCTGACTGACTCACACATTCACCGATTCGCTCACCGACTTCCTCACTCATCCAATCGCACACTCACACACTCACTCATTCACTGACTGTCTGACTGACTTACTTACCTACTGATAACTTCCGCATTCAATATATATGCATGCTTTATTCGTTGTAATTTAAAATTTCATATTATATTTTGAGTCATTTACATGGGCACTTTTCAGCCCAATTGGTGTGCATACGGTTAGTGTGGGAATTTGTGTCATAGGCAGATGGGATTCAGATGACTCTGTCTAATTATGTTGGGTGCATAGTACTTGCTGTAAGACATAGACTGACGTTCAAGACATAAAACGTGTGTTTAGCAGTTCCATTTCTGCCCTTTATAATGACGCCCCGGAGACATATCTGTCTCTCAATGCAAATAACATCACCTTAATTTCATTGAATTGATGACATGGATGTAATTCTTAGGAACAATAGCTTTAATGGGTGAATGCAATTTTAATACTTGTCTTTGCAACTTTGAATATATTAGACAAAAGGTGTATGATTGTTCCAAAATTGGTAGTTTATGTGGACATTAGAGCAACGTTGCATAATAGTTTACACCAGAAAAACACACTGTTCAAATTGCAGCAGCATCCTGTCCCCCGTTTCTGTTAACATGTTAATGGAGAGATCTTATCACATATGTGGTCAAAAGGTTATTAGGCGATGTCGATTTAAAGAAACGCTCCTGATGACAGAATCACCGTCGTCCGTCAACCTCTTACCATCAGCTCTATTTTTTACATCTACAAATTGTTAGCCAAGATGACCTAACTGCGCCGTCCAAATTGCCTTTCAATGCTGCTCGCATATAGACGACCCATGACGGCCTATTTGGTTGACTTCCGCTCCAGATTACAGGAGGTGTAACGTTATGAACGATCATTATTACCAAATGTACATGAATAAGTGGATGAACTTTTAGTTCCCTTTAACGCCTTTCGTGGCCCCCGCTTTGTGTCAAATTAATACTGCAGATAAGCCAGAACTCAATATTCGTTAGTCCGACTGGACTGAAAATCGTTTTATGTGCAAATTAGAGCATTGGCTCTCACGCAAAGAATGCGCCACATTGCTTCGCATTGGCTGTGTCTCTACAGCAAAGAAAAAAATATTCGAACATAACCAATTAAGATATAATAAAATCGATACACAAAATAATTCAAATGATTAGGAATGTTGGATAAGTAGGTCGGTATAAGCAATTTATTTTTCCAAGCATTTTTCATTTGGAGCTTATTGGTTGAATTTGATCTAAGCATAAACTGATCGCACATTTAACGAAAACCGATGCTTTCGACAATTAGATCAGTGCGCATCAAGTGCTATTATTTAATTAGATATTAAAAATGTGTTATGGCGTAATTATGACAGGCGAGTGTGTTAAATAGTACATAAAGAATTGCGACCAGATGTGTACACAGGCTTTTAAGGACTTGGTGCCTATTATCTGTCTATATTTGCCGTACACGTATGCCATACCAATCGTAATGTCAATGATGTTAAGCAAATTAATTTCTTAAGTCTTAGTTGTTTGTGTCTGGCCTGTCAATAATTGCCTTATGGTCGACAATTAAACAAATACAGCTGTCACATTTTGTTCTTGCTATGGTAAACATGTACCTTCTAACTCACATAAGCGCAAATACTTATGTGCAATCGACTATTATCACCATTGATACAATCGAAGAGGTGCACAATATGAAAAAAAATCGCATGTTGACGTGATTATCATCGCTGCCTTTATACTTCTATTACAGTATTGCCGTTCGTGTTAGCCTTCTGGGTACAGGCAGGCAATTCGTGTGATCCATTTGGGCGCAGTTAGGCCATTTGTGTGATCCGTTTGGGTGCAGCCAGGCCATTCGTGCGATGCGTTTCGATACATGCTATTCTTGTGTGCCGTCTGTTATGCCGTCACACCATCCAATACCTCCCTTGAACATATCCTGTACATCAACGTTCGAACATATCCATGGAGTAAGGTGTCATTATTATAAAACAGCTTGATTCAACCTTTCAATTCATAATTTGCGTTTTGAGTTAAATATTTATTGGCTATACTCAATATTATTCACTTATCCGGGATCAAATCGATCCTATCACAAACATAGTACCATTATTTAGCTAATAACGGCAGATGTTATTCAGCAGAATAATTCCGTTACCGGTGTATTGTTTATGACTGTCATAACCTGGATGATGGTCTTGACTTGTGTTCCCCTTTTGTGTACCTGTACCAACAAACCAAGCAGTAACATTCCAATCGATAACGAGAGGCAATACTTCTTGTGCGATAATCTTGCTCTTCAGGCATTCATATAGTACAGTGAGGCACAGGGTACATTAGTAGTAGGGAAAAGCCTTGTGGGGCTGCATTCTTTGTTCTATTATTCTAGAACATGTCGGCAAATGTCACCAGGATGAATGGCACATGGGGCAATGTTTGGCAGGTGTGCATGTGTGGGATTTGATTAGATCGACAGTTTTGAACGCAGCTGATATGGCAAAGGTACATGTGACTAGCTGTAACTTGTAAATGAGGTCGCTGGGGACATGACATTAGCCTAGATGGGAGCTGACGAGTCTGGACATGTTAGTTGGATGTCTCCGAAACGGGGGGAGTCTATTTTTTGACGTGATGTAGGCATTTGGGTTGTCAGCAAAAGTGAGGACCTGTCTGGATATGTATCGTCTGTAAGTAATTGATGACAAATGTTAGTGACAGTGCAAGAGGTTTTGTCAATATGTTATTGAGTACAGCGTCGGGCTGCATTTCATAATAATAATTGATAACGAAGCCCTTTGTAAATACATTTCGGCTTATTGTTTGATATATCGAATGTTCGATTGTGGGTGCAATATTGGGGTAATGCATTATTTCTTCCGTTTAATGGTCAATGCACATATCGCTATCTCTTGCACCACGTATCATGTGCTTTTCGGCTGTCTTATCTATGATGATAATCTGCATATCGACGCTTATCTTGTGCTGTTTCGAATATTCTGAAAGATGCCAGCGTAAAATGACAAATATGCCGATCATATAGATTGATGACGTTAATATTGATTGTCGATAATATGATAACAAACAAAAGCATAAAAACAAAATATTGAATAGATACTGATGGGATTGAAACAAATGAATAAAGACCGGCAATGCGGGCAATAAATGAAAAATATACCTGTAACGGGACCGTAATGTTAAGTTTACAGTATTGTGTATCGTGGCAAGCGATCCACCACATGCGCAGTTTTAATTTAAAACGAAGCTAGAATGCAACATGGCGATATAGCAATACAATCATTCAGTAATTATCAACTTGTTCTTAGTTTTTTACAGCTACTAATTGGAAACTCAATCATGTTGACCAAGAAAACTTACATATATTGCAAGGCTCTTATATGTACTTTCATTTAATTGTGTCTACCCTGATAGTAATGAATAATTCGTATGGTTATTGAAATTGATGCATCGCCAGTACACAGTACAGTAAGGAAGGCATGTGCTTTTTGGATCTCAATGGTTAGACCCATAAATGTCAAATCACAGTACTTTACATGGTTTATCGTTGCTGGTAGATTACAATCATCCTGTTTGTATGTCAGTTATTTTGCAGAAATGTTTACAATCACAATCGATTAGTGAAGTTACCAGAGTGGAACAATACAGAGCAGTGTTGGTGTTTGTGTTATGGCGTAATTATGACAGGCGAGTGTGTTAAATAGTACATAAAGAATTGCGACCAGATGTGTACACAGGCTTTTAAGGACTTGGTGCCTATTATCTGTCTATATTTGCCGTACACGTATGCCATACCAATCGTAATGTCAATGATGTTAAGCAAATTAATTTCTTAAGTCTTAGTTGTTTGTGTCTGGCCTGTCAATAATTGCCTTATGGTCGACAATTAAACAAATACAGCTGTCACATTTTGTTCTTGCTATGGTAAACATGTACCTTCTAACTCACATAAGCGCAAATACTTATGTGCAATCGACTATTATCACCATTGATACAATCGAAGAGGGGCACAATATGAAAAAAATCGCATGTTGACGTGATTATCATCGCTGCCTTTATACTTCTATTACAGTATTGCCGTTCGTGTTAGCCTTCTGGGTACAGGCAGGCAATTCGTGTGATCCATTTGGGCGCAGTTAGGCCATTTGTGTGATCCGTTTGGGTGCAGCCAGGCCATTCGTGCGATGCGTTTCGATACATGCTATTCTTGTGTGCCGTCTGTTATGCCGTCACACCATCCAATACCTCCCTTGAACATATCCTGTACATCAACGTTCGAACATATCCATGGAGTAAGGTGTCATTATTATAAAACAGCTTGATTCAACCTTTCAATTCATAATTTGCGTTTTGAGTTAAATATTTATTGGCTATACTCAATATTATTCACTTATCCGGGATCAAATCGATCCTATCACAAACATAGTACCATTATTTAGCTAATAACGGCAGATGTTATTCAGCAGAATAATTCCGTTACCGGTGTATTGTTTATGACTGTCATAACCTGGATGATGGTCTTGACTTGTGTTCCCCTTTTGTGTACCTGTACCAACAAACCAAGCAGTAACATTCCAATCGATAACGAGAGGCAATACTTCTTGTGCGATAATCTTGCTCTTCAGGCATTCATATAGTACAGTGAGGCACAGGGTACATTAGTAGTAGGGAAAAGCCTTGTGGGGCTGCATTCTTTGTTCTATTATTCTAGAACATGTCGGCAAATGTCACCAGGATGAATGGCACATGGGGCAATGTTTGGCAGGTGTGCATGTGTGGGATTTGATTAGATCGACAGTTTTGAACGCAGCTGATATGGCAAAGGTACATGTGGCTAGCTGTAACTTGTAAATGAGGTCGCTGGGGACATGACATTAGCCTAGATGGGAGCTGACGAGTCTGGACATGTTAGTTGGATGTCTCCGAAACGGGGGGAGTCTATTTTTTGACGTGATGTACGCATTTGGGTTGTCAGCAAAAGTGAGGACCTGTCTGGATATGTATCGTCTGTAAGTAATTGATGACAAATGTTAGTGACAGTGCAAGAGGTTTTGTCAATATGTTATTGAGTACAGCGTCGGGCTGCATTTCATAATAATAATTGATAACGAAGCCCTTTGTAAATACATTTCGGCTTATTGTTTGATATATCGAATGTTCGATTGTGGGTGCAATATTGGGGTAATGCATTATTTCTTCCGTTTAATGGTCAATGCACATATCGCTATCTTTTGCACCACGTATCATGTGCTTTTCGGCTGTCTTATCTATGATGATAATCTGCATATCGACGCTTATCTTGTGCTGTTTCGAATATTCTGAAAGATGCCAGCGTAAAATGACAAATATGCCGATCATATAGATTGATGACGTTAATATTGATTGTCGATAATATGATAACAAACAAAAGCATAAAAACAAAATATTGAATAGATACTGATGGGATTGAAACAAATGAATAAAGACCGGCAATGCGGGCAATAAATGAAAAATATACCTGTAACGGGACCGTAATGTTAAGTTTACAGTATTGTGTATCGTGGCAAGCGATCCACCACATGCGCAGTTTTAATTTAAAACGAAGCTAGAATGCAACATGGCGATATAGCAATACAATCATTCAGTAATTATCAACTTGTTCTTAGTTTTTACAGCTACTAATTGGAAACTCAATCATGTTGACCAAGAAAACTTACATATATTGCAAGGCTCTTATATGTACTTTCATTTAATTGTGTCTACCCTGATAGTAATGAATAATTCGTATGGTTATTGAAATTGATGCATCGCCAGTACACAGTACAGTAAGGAAGGCATGTGCTTTTTGGATCTCAATGGTTAGACCCATAAATGTCAAATCACAGTACTTTACATGGTTTATCGTTGCTGGTAGATTACAATCATCCTGTTTGTATGTCAGTTATTTTGCAGAAATGTTTACAATCACAATCGATTAGTGAAGTTACCAGAGTGGAACAATACAGAGCAGTGTTGGTGTTTGTGTTATGGCGTAATTATGACAGGCGAGTGTGTTAAATAGTACATAAAGAATTGCGACCAGATGTGTACACAGGCTTTTAAGGACTTGGTGCCTATTATCAGTCTATATTTGCCGTACACGTATGCCATACCAATCGTAATGTCAATGATGTTAAGCAAATTAATTTCTTAAGTCTTAGTTGTTTGTGTCTGGCCTGTCAATAATTGCCTTATGGTCGACAATTAAACAAATACAGCTGTCACATTTTGTTCTTGCTATGGTAAACATGTACCTTCTAACTCACATAAGCGCAAATACTTATGTGCAATCGACTATTATCACCATTGATACAATCGAAGAGGTGCACAATATGAAAAAAATCGCATGTTGACGTGATTATCATCGCTGCCTTTATACTTCTATTACAGTATTGCCGTTCGTGTTAGCCTTCTGGGTACAGGCAGGCAATTCGTGTGATCCATTTGGGCGCAGTTAGGCCATTTGTGTGATCCGTTTGGGTGCAGCCAGGCCATTCGTGCGATGCGTTTCGATACATGCTATTCTTGTGTGCCGTCTGTTATGCCGTCACACCATCCAATACCTCCCTTGAACATATCCTGTACATCAACGTTCGAACATATCCATGGAGTAAGGTGTCATTATTATAAAACAGCTTGATTCAACCTTTCAATTCATAATTTGCGTTTTGAGTTAAATATTTATTGGCTATA
Organism: Urechis unicinctus; assembly: GCA_034190875.2. Lineage (NCBI taxonomy): Eukaryota > Metazoa > Annelida > Polychaeta > Xenopneusta > Urechidae > Urechis > Urechis unicinctus. The sequence goes on along the minus strand of CM067343.1, from coordinate 56,659,516 downwards.
CTCAATATTATTCACTTATCCGGGATCAAATCGATCCTATCACAAACATAGTACCATTATTTAGCTAATAACGGCAGATGTTATTCAGCAGAATAATTCCGTTACCGGTGTATTGTTTATGACTGTCATAACCTGGATGATGGTCTTGACTTGTGTTCCCCTTTTGTGTACCTGTACCAACAAACCAAGCAGTAACATTCCAATCGATAACGAGAGGCAATACTTCTTGTGCGATAATCTTGCTCTTCAGGCATTCATATAGTACAGTGAGGCACAGGGTACATTAGTAGTAGGGAAAAGCCTTGTGGGGCTGCATTCTTTGTTCTATTATTCTAGAACATGTCGGCAAATGTCACCAGGATGAATGGCACATGGGGCAATGTTTGGCAGGTGTGCATGTGTGGGATTTGATTAGATCGACAGTTTTGAACGCAGCTGATATGGCAAAGGTACATGTGACTAGCTGTAACTTGTAAATGAGGTCGCTGGGGACATGACATTAGCCTAGATGGGAGCTGACGAGTCTGGACATGTTAGTTGGATGTCTCCGAAACGGGGGGAGTCTATTTTTTGACGTGATGTAGGCATTTGGGTTGTCAGCAAAAGTGAGGACCTGTCTGGATATGTATCGTCTGTAAGTAATTGATGACAAATGTTAGTGACAGTGCAAGAGGTTTTGTCAATATGTTATTGAGTACAGCGTCGGGCTGCATTTCATAATAATAATTGATAACGAAGCCCTTTGTAAATACATTTCGGCTTATTGTTTGATATATCGAATGTTCGATTGTGGGTTGCAATATTGGGGTAATGCATTATTTCTTCCGTTTAATGGTCAATGCACATATCGCTATCTTTTGCACCACGTATCATGTGCTTTTCGGCTGTCTTATCTATGATGATAATCTGCATATCGACGCTTATCTTGTGCTGTTTCGAATATTCTGAAAGATGCCAGCGTAAAATGACAAATATGCCGATCATATAGATTGATGACGTTAATATTGATTGTCGATAATATGATAACAAACAAAAGCATAAAAACAAAATATTGAATAGATACTGATGGGATTGAAACAAATGAATAAAGACCGGCAATGCGGGCAATAAATGAAAAATATACCTGTAACGGGACCGTAATGTTAAGTTTACAGTATTGTGTATCGTGGCAAGCGATCCACCACATGCGCAGTTTTAATTTAAAACGAAGCTAGAATGCAACATGGCGATATAGCAATACAATCATTCAGTAATTATCAACTTGTTCTTAGTTTTTACAGCTACTAATTGGAAACTCAATCATGTTGACCAAGAAAACTTACATATATTGCAAGGCTCTTATATGTACTTTCATTTAATTGTGTCTACCCTGATAGTAATGAATAATTCGTATGGTTATTGAAATTGATGCATCGCCAGTACACAGTACAGTAAGGAAGGCATGTGCTTTTTGGATCTCAATGGTTAGACCCATAAATGTCAAATCACAGTACTTTACATGGTTTATCGTTGCTGGTAGATTACAATCATCCTGTTTGTATGTCAGTTATTTTGCAGAAATGTTTACAATCACAATCGATTAGTGAAGTTACCAGAGTGGAACAATACAGAGCAGTGTTGGTGTTTGTGGCGAAGTATAATCTGTCTGGTATTCACTGTGTAGTACTACATGTTACCAGAAAAGAACAAAATATATTTTCATATCAAATTGTATTGGTGCTGTCATGTAAAAGCGTATGCCTTAGGTAATCAATGCGAAGACACGTTGATATATTGATCGCCCGCAGATATAATGGCACACTTCAAGGCATGAAAATCTATGTAACACTCGAATAACCATCAAAGACTAACATATGAGGGCTACTGGATTGCTAGCATGATAAGTTACTGCAAGTAGTATTCATAAACAATGAACAATGTTGTCCGTTAGGGGACAAAGTTGTGCATCAATTGCAATTACATGCATTGCGTATGCAGGTCAAGGTTCCTAAAGCACCTGAGTCGGGTATTGGGATTAGGTACGTGTCTTCATGTGGTAGGATTAGCTGTTAATCCTACTAATCAGGTGGTATTGATGATAGTCGTTGTGGCGTTCTAATGCGGGATTGATCTGCTATACAATTGGTGTTAATCATCGCATGGTCGCGTGGGTGATGTTAGAAGAAACACGTGTTTTGCCACGTTATCCGCGTGACCTTTCGATTGAATACTAATCGCGATGGCAGCTACACGCTATAGTCAACCGCAACCTACACAAACATTAGTCATGAGGCTATTAAGCTACCGTGAAGGAAAAATCACGAGGTTTGTGTCTGTGTCGCTAAAGGTTTTTTTTCGGTTTAATTTTGTTCCGCATTTTTGCTTCTCATTTTTGGCATCCAAGCAGTGCTGTCCGGATTTGCAGATGTTACGATTTCGTTTTGAGAAACCGGGGAGATGGGATGATGCCGTGACTTCCGGATCCGGAAAGCGCAACCAGATAGACTTTCAACAAAGCGCGCTTGATTAAACCTCTGCTATGACAGTCGCAATATGTACTTGATATCGAGAGCCTCCACGCTATGGCCATGTTGGAGGTTGACTGCTCGGTGAGGGAGATGAGATAATAGCGCAACTCCCCGATGAGGAACACGGGACCAAATTAACGTTCAACAAGCAAAGCCTTTTGATGAAACCCATGCAGTAAAGCTTAATCTTTCATGTCATCTTATAATTATCATGAAACTGTAGTAACAAAAACAGTGTAGCAATCATGCGGGTTTAACTGACAGCAGCAAATGTCTCTAAATTGTTTTGCAAGTGATATTAGTAATTATGCAAACCGTTGATTTACCTCATGTGGCTATTGCCATCATGCGTATGTCATATTGGTTACTTTATCATAATATCCAAGTACACGATGTCAATTATATGTGTCACGATATATTGCATTTAATTTAATGAAAGCGTGCCATGCAGTATTGCCAAAAACGTCCTTGTTAACGTCATCCATCTGGGATAATCAGAATGTAAACTAACGTTACTAAATACTGTTTCTCCCGGCGTTTCTGCCGTTGGTCAAATAAAATTCAGCAATGCTCAACGACAGTTACATCTATCTGGGTTGTCTTCGATACTTTTTACATTGTTCTCTATGAATCACAGCAATGCCTCCCGACAGGTTGTCCGTAGCTGATTATAAATAAGGAGTGTTGATGGATGCTGCTCTAACGCGACTGCGTTCGCTCTGTTGCAGCAGCAGCAGCAGCAGCAGCAGCAGCAGCAGCAGCAGCAGCAGCAGCAAACAAACATACAGACATACAGGGGAATAAATAGGTCAGTATTCATTCCTTCATTCCTTTAACATAAGTAAATATTATCATGTTTTGTTTCATAATCTAACTTGAATGTATAATGATTCCGATATTGGTAAACGCCAAAAAAAATGGCGCGGAAAAGACAAAAAGTTTTGCATTAACTTTTGACATTAGATATTCAAGATATATTAGAGTATGCGCCTGGTGACGCTGTCAAAATAACAGATAGTATTGCGATCAGATATGTGTACATGCGCTTTAAAACTTATTTGCTTACATATATTGCTGGTGTGACACCAATGATTTTCATTGCGTAGCACCGTTATGAAGGACAGAGTCTTTCAATCGTAATATTACAATCTGCCATGAACAATCACTATGACGAAAACGCGAGCCCTAGTGATAAGGCTGTGCCTTTTCAAACCTGTCTTAGTCATATGCATATTACCAAGTGAAACAGGCCCATATGCTTTAAACAGTATTAATCCTTGTGACTGTGAATAATACTTTTGTTAGTTGCTTGCCGTGAGACACGATAACAAACTTTGCAGAATTTGGTCCACATAACCCATGCTTATCCTTTACAACAACGAAATGAAGAACATTAATCTATTTTACCTGTCAAGGGGGCTATTGCTTGCAAATAATTAATTTACGGCATTTCCCACACGATTGCTTCCACCCACGATGATTATAAAGAATTACACCGGAAGAAATTTAAGGGCTGTGATTGCAAAACGGATTTTTAGATAAGGTATTATCTTCTCCATGGGCTATTACGGTCAATGATGGCGAAGTAGGAGGACTAAGAGTACTTGGTTCATTTTATGTCATCCCACGTATTTTGCAATTGTATATTTCGACTAATTCATCGTTTTTCCATTCAATCATTTCAACATCTCTCCCAATACTCCACTGCCGAATAGGAATTCTTATTATGTCTTATAAGCAATTAATGTAACAAATAAATGGATGCCCATATAAAACAACATGCACACATATATATACAAATATATATATAGATACACACATATAGAAATGTAAATATATACAGAGATAGAGCGAGGGAGAGATTTATATACATATATTCATATAGGCACAGACGGAGACTTATAGCATAGCAGAGAGAGATAGAAAGGCAAGACATAGATATAGATATATATATACATAGACATATAAATATATATATACACACATATATATATATATATGTATATTTATATATACGTATATATATATACATATATATATGTACATATATATTTATATATATAGGGTATGTATATAAAATGGATTTATTTACATAGAGATCTATATATAGAAAATATATATTCATATAGATTTATATATATATATATACATATATATTAATAAGATATATATAGATATATATATATATATATATATATAAATGTATATATATACAAATATATATGTATATCTATATATATATATTCATATATAAATATACATATATATATGCATTATATATGTATATATATATATATATATATATATATATGTACATAAATATATATATGTATTTATATATATATAATTATATATATATATGTATATATATTTATATATATATATATATATGTATATATACATATGTATATGTATATGTATATTTTTAAATATATGCAATGAAATATATTGAATTTGCAAGGAACAAAACGAATAACTTTGGCTGAAGCTAATAATGCAATATTACACACTAACACCTAAATTCATCAACAAATTGAATTTGCTTGTAATGTAATATACTCTATTATGAAACTTAACCTACGGTGTGATGATACGTCTAAACCAATGACTTCCCCTTTTCAATACGATTACTCCCGAGACGCCACTTTGCGGGTGTCGTAGTAGTATAGATGTTAGCGGTACTGGCACACCTATCTCATATGATTATGGCACACCTATCTCATATGGGTGCAACCCAGAAAACACACATATACAGGGTGACTCACATGAGCCAGCGAACCGCTCGCACCTCCCCCCACCATATGGTACCATATGAGCCCAGCCCTTCCAGCCCCTATGGTATAGGCCCTCACCAGTAGTTAGTCACCATAGAGGTCATTGAGTGATAAATATCTGCGACCGTCGCTGTAAGTTCCATTTTTCACGCGGTTGAGGTCCTGTATAAACTGGGCAACCTTAGCGTCGTTCTTCTTGATAAAGTCGGGATCGGGACGAGCGGTTATCAATCTCATCGTAAAGAGCTTCCAACAGTAGAAAGCCCCCGTCGGCCTCTCTGTGGTCCCACTCGGTCTTCCCAACCAAGGACCGTGATGCTCCTGTTCCAAGCCCAGACAACTATTAAACCTCCCGTTCTCACTATAGTCACCGTCTTCAAGCCCCTCCACCCCCGCCCACCCCCAAGCCACCGTCTCCTTATACTTCTTCTGATCCTTGTGATACTCCTGGTTATACGTCTCAGCTCTCCCCAGGTCCTCAAAGGAGCACAACCTGAAAACGCAGTCGACAAACACCCCGATGGTTGCCACCGGACTGTGGTGCAACCCCAACAGAACCTGAGGCTTATACATATTCGGAATCACCCTCCCAGGACTCCTAGTGTAGGGGCACTTTATCTCGAGCAGCACAACCTCCTCAGGATGCCCCAGACAGATAGCATCCACCTCAGCCTGCCGGATTGGGAGCACACAAAAGCCATCCGGAGAGTAGGCCGTCGCGCCGCCCTCAATATAGATATTATTTCCGTAGACCTTGGTGTCGTACGCCTTCTCCAATACCGCAATTGCAACCTCCTCAAAAGTCGTACCCCAGAGGCAGGGTGCGCTAAAGCGAACACCCCCGTTGCTAGTTTTTTCTGTCAGCTTCTTGCTATAGCTGCTGAAGTAGTTTTGCCCTATGATAGAGGAGTAGTCACTTCCTCCAACGCAGCCCTTCCTCGTGGTCTCCCACTGGTCCGTAATTGTTTGACTACAGTATTATCGTTGCAGAAAGATTTTATCGCCGCCTCCATTATATCTAGCAACCCCCACTCTTCAAATGGACTGTCAGGGTCATACCTTAGCAGGTCTAGGGGGCGAATCTGCAGCTTTCAAACATTTTGCCTTAATGTCACTTTTCATTTGACTATATTTCATGATCTCGACCGAAACGAGCTTAAACTCATCATCTGAGATATACCCATCTTCAAGCGCCGCCGATACAATGTCAGCAATGGTATTCAATTTGCTCTGAGCGAGAATGCGGATCTTGTCATGCTTTTTTAACTTAATGGTCAGACGCCGACTGATGAATTTTCCAGCAATTACAAGTAGCCCACAAGCGGCTCCAGTAGCACCCAACACTGTGGCAATAGGAATGGCAACTACTGTAGACATTACACCTGCACCACTTGCGCCAAGACACATACCCACAGCAACTAAAGCAGTGTCTACAGCGTCCACTGAGTTTACTGCACACCTATATTTTTTGTACATAGCACCATATTTTTCAATTTCTTTCTCAAGGTATTGCTTCTTAAGACTGATCTCATTCAGCCGATAGGAGTGCCCCAGATCACATGGAGGAGGCTCCGGATTTAACGGTGCAGTCGTTGGTTGTTGTTTCATACTGTCTTCGTATACATAAGTCTATATATCAAGTTCAATTAGGAGTGAAGCCACAGACCAAGTCGCCCCTCTGTTTTGTGTGGTTGTATAAAAGTTAATAACGTTGCCTTGTTCTAGCTGTAAAGACTGGTCTAAAGTTATTACAACAGCCCGTTGGTTAGCAGGCTTACTTATTCCTACCACTTGATTCGTTCCATTAATAACAGGAACGACTGCTATAGGACCAGCATCAGCACCAACACCCGAAGACAACCCCATACGAATGATCTTGCCATTACATAACATGGTATATCCACAGCTTGAGTCTTGTGAGTCTCGACCCCTAGCCCCATGGCCAAACGACCACTCATATCCTCTGCGAAGGGGGCCACGTGCTTCTGCCCATATAGTAATGAGTGGTTTCGTCTTTTCATCTACGTATCGTCTCAGGTACCTGTTCTGCTGTCTATATTCAGCATCAATATACTTTTTATGAACAGCATCCTTCGGTGAAGTCGGGTCTCCCAACTGAACGATTTTATTATCTCCCATTTCAAGGTCTCCAGTCATAGTACCGCCACTTTTATCCATTTTTTTTGAGTCACCAATAGATACATAGGTCTTTGTGGCGTATTCCGATAGGCCGGCACCCTGAACAGTGCTTGCCGGTTTTTGCCTAGGTCCATAAATACTCGTTTTTATTGACATCTTGTAAATTTATGAACAACGCTAACAGGTAAGTCGTGATTATCTAATAGCCTTCCTTTATTATCGCGTAACTGAACCTTTAACTCATGCACTGTTCCACTAGTGACACGCTTACAGACAGGATTAGCGATGTTCGTGGTTATAATATCACCGAAAGAGCCACCCTCTAAGCCAACAACTTCAAGAAGCGTAGTGGGCGCACCATCTAGCATGTTGTGTGTGGTACTGACTTTATCGAGGTGAACATAAATTGTGTTAAAGATGCTAAAGTTGATGGGCCGGTCACCTATGTAAGTACCTGAAGGTATCCACCCCCCACTGAGGCCGTCAAGACCCAACATTGTTAACACTCCGCCTGTTATGTGCGCACCCACATTGTCTGGAACTGTTAGGGTAATAACCCCATTTACAGCATCAACCTCCAAACCGATACCTAATGGTGTAATATGCTCCTGAAGAAGGCTAAAGCTCCAGAGGCCTGGTTTTAATGCAGCATATCCTCTCTCTTCTGAAGTCCTTGACCGCCATGCAATGCTCTCGTCTGATTCTAGATTGTACCAGCCCACAGTATACGTGATTGACCTTAGGCCAACACATAGATCGCCCGCAGTGTTGTCAATAGGTTTTTGCAGGGACGCAGCGCCGCCGCTTTGAACATTTAACAGAGTGTGATACATAGCACTATGAATAAACAAGCCTTTAGTTTCAATAGAAAAGCTACCCCATATGGTGCGGGCGGGGTGTATCCAGCCACATATGGTGTGGGAGATAAACTAACCCGACAAACAATTCAAGTTGTTCACAATGGTGGTACATTCACAGCAAAGTTTCCTGATCTATTCAGTAACTATAAGGTGCCGCCGGTAACAGCGGACAAAGTAGTAAAAGACTGGTTGACAAATCCAATGCAGTTTTGGCAGAACCAGTTAAACTTTGCAGTGTGGTGTGCATCAGCCAGCTGCGGCGTGTCCTCCCAGGACCACCTCGAGGCTGGGATTCCACTCGTGAAAGCTCTCTACACCTTTCACCTTTATTACACAGTGCGTCGCCTATTTGCAGAACTGCAAGCGCCTCTACCACAGGATCATGCTTATGACCCCTATAACAATACATATGACAAGAGGGCATATGAGAGACTATGCACTAACTTTGGTGTTCAACCAAACACAGACGAGCGCCAGAAGGCAACCGTAGCTAATAGTGGCCTTGGTATCTTATATGCACATGATGCGTATGGTTACGGGAGTGTCGTCAAGGTTGCTGGTCGAAACGTTCGTTATGACCCTACACGGATGGCCTTTGAGGCGGAAAAGGATAGAAAGCCAGGTCTTGCTCACGCGAAAAACCTACAATCCTTTCAGGAGAGAATGGGTGCTGTTTTACATCTAGCACAAGGACCTGAAGCAGACGAGGCCTGGAGTACCTTCATACTGGACACGTCTGAGGGTTTTACACAAACCGGCGTTGAGCGAATTAACGACAGCATCAGGACCTATGTATGGGCCATTCTTGAGGCTCAGGCGCAGACCCGCTCAGAGATACAAGGTGTTGGAACGTCCTTTGATGCTCAAAAGCAATTTCAGGTCAACGTTGAGGATGCCATCAACTCCCCAGTGGATATTCCGTCATCTATCCGACGGTGTCAGAACGTCCTCCAGAATGCCTCTTCAAAGGTTGATTATGTGTTTGGAACGGGCCTGTACATGGCTCCGTCTGATATGAGCCTCGCCATTGGAGACGTGGCTGGGTACAACAATCTGATTACCATTGCAACTGAGGAGCAGCAGATAGGCAGCAATACTGATGTCAACGCGGTTCCGGTTGTTCCAGATAGAGGAAGCTTTGACCCTCCGCCAGATACAGATACAGATATGGAACTCTCCTCTCCAGGGCCCGCCCCTATGGCCGAGACCGGTCTGCGTGGGGCGCACGAGGATGAGAAAACCGCTCTTATTATAGGCGGAATCGCTATAGGCTTAGCTGTGCTTTGGTTTGCTACGTAGTAAGTCACGGAGTATCAGGAGGATAACTCCCCCACCGCCACAGCTGCGGCCCATACATGTTCTGCCATCCAACCAGCCACCTTTGCAGCTGACGTAAGCAGCCATGATACGATGTAGCCAATGATTCCTGGAAGGGCAGCTGCTGCCTTACTGGCTAGGCTCTTCAGGACGTTTGCAAAGGAGTTCAGCTGTTTTTTAATCCATTCCTTTAAACCAGGTTTATCAGCTGGTGTCGGCGTTGGTGCCGGGTTGGACTAGTGCTCCCTCCGCCCGTCAAAGCAACTACCAGGGTCGAGATTGCCAATACAATCGCAGTTAGTATGGAGGCTATTGTTATACCCTGATCTCGGAACAGAGTGCGTACACGCTCAGCTAGTGTTGTGTCCTCGTTAAGAAGTCTGTTGATCGTTTCCCTGATGCGGTTAATTTGGGTTCGCAGACGTTCACGGTTTATAGAGGCAGCCTCAACACGGACACGCCGCAGGTCCTGCAGCTCTGCAAGCTCATTTGCTTGGAATCTCCATGCTCGACTATCACCCCTCCCTTCCTCCTCCAGGCTTGCCATTTTAGCTTCCTGATGTTTTATATTCCTTTCTATCTCAGTTATCTTAGCTAGGTTGTTGACCAGCTCACCCCTCTTGGTCTGCATAGCATTATCAAGCCCCATAAGCTCTCTGAGTGGTAGTTCGTTGTCTGTTTGTGTACCTAGGTCTTGTATGGCGTTATGAACGCCCTCTATGAAGCTTGTTTCTTCCACACCACCTTGCTCTGTCATGGCTTCGGGGCTGCTCATTTCTAACTTTGGAAGTGCAGCTTCCGCTTTAGCAGCAGCTTGGTCAACGCCTTGTAGGGCTTTTGCTGCCATTGTGGATAGTTCAGGGGTCACTCCAAGAGCCCGAGCAAGCTGTGTACCACCGTAATCTAGAATACTCCTAGGAGAGAGGAATTTGTTGGGATTGTTCTTCCATGTCAGAAGCTTCCATTCTCGGCCCCACTTAACCCAAAGGTCACCTTGTTGAGACGATCTAAATTCCAGAGTGGCCTGCAGCCCATGCTTAGACACTGCCTTCTCCCACCTCGTAACTAAGACTTCAGTTTATTCTTTGGAACCCACCTAATCTTCTGTTAACCCCGCATGCATTTCAGTAATAGCCCATGGTGGAATAATTGTACTCGACGTATCTAAAGTTTCGTCAATCAGGTTAGTCTCCTCATCATCAAAGTTAGTCTCATTACTCTCCCATCCCATAGCCCCCTCCTCATCTGCATCGTCAAATCCTGGGTTATCAAACTCCATGTCTGTGTGTTAAAGATATAAGTGTAATTAAGCATTCAACATGACGAGTACTTACGGACGCAAACTAAACCCACACCGCCGGATACGCGAACCCCTTGGGGTAAAAGGCGTGCGACAATCTGTATGCGTTACAAACAATCCAAGCACTATTGACCAGAACCAACAACTGCTGGTTCGCTTCCCCAATCTAGGCGCAGACGACGTCATTGTTCCAGGGACAGCATGGCTGGCCTTTACAATCACGCTGACCTCGACTGATGTTAACCGCAGCGTTGTGCAAAACCTGGGCAGCGCCGTGGTTAAGAAAATGACAATCAAGATTTCTGGCAATGAGGTCATGTCTATTGATGACAGCGATGTGTACCACTGTTACCACGACTTGTGGCGGACTGCACAGGAGAGACAGGGCCTCCAGTATCAGGGCATTGACACATCAGATGACAGAAACGCAACTAATATACGAGTGGGGGCAGGAGACAAGGATGAGGCTGAGGAAGAGGACAAGGCGGTAGCCGATGTTTATAGGAACAGGTTCTATGTTCCGCTTGATTTTGAACTCCTCGAGAGCCACATGCCATTCTACCAGAGTGCGCTTAGTGACAGACTGGAATACGAGCTCACATTCAACGACTACAACCGCGTGATTCACGCAACAGGCGACACCGCTGCAAGCTACAAAATTGATGGCATCTCGCTGGAGTATGACATGGTTACACAAACAGAGTTGGCCCGCATGATACGCACACAGTACACAAGTCGGCTCTCGATTCTGTATGACCGTGTGCTTCGTCACAGGAAGCTTGTATACAATAAAAGAGATACACTGTGGAACATCAACCTGAACGTGCCGGCTCGCAGCATGAAGGGCATCCTACTGCTCTTTGAAGACCCGACCAACGCCTCATACGCCAGGAAAACAGAGTCGTTCTACAACCCAAAGATAACGAAGGTCGAGGTGACCATTGAGGGCATCCCCAATCAGCTCTATGCCCAGGGCATGCGTGGCTACCAGCAGTGGGACGAGGTGAAGAAGGCCTGTGCAGCAACGAGTAAACGAGACCCCAGTGTAGCAATAGCATTAAAAGACCTGTCATTGTCAGACGTTTCCCTAGGAGAGTACCTAACCACCAAGTATGCTCTGTGGCTCGACTTAAGGACGAGTGATGACGACCAGCTGCACGGTAGTGGCAGGGCTGTGGAGAATGCGTCTGAGGGCATCACCATACAGATCACAAAAAAGGCAGAGGCGGCGGGCACATTGAACGTTTATATGTATATTGTAATGGATGCACAGCTTAACATTAAAGATGGCAGGTTCGTCAGCGCAGTCTACTAATTCATGGATCCTGATACCATTATTGATAAACTCCTTGAACAGGACACGACTAGCTTAGTGGAGACAAAGTCTGGGGGAGCGGAACCTAGTTGCACCCCTAGTGTAGATATGTCTTCTAAGAGAGATAGGCTTGCTGCCGTCATAGCCGGCGGTCAGGCCCGTCAGTACCTTGGTTTGGAGCACCTTACAATTGACCAGGTTGAATCAATGTCTGATGAAGAGATCATAAAGCTGTATGTGAGATACGAGGCTCGGCTAGGCGCTAGCATGACGCGCACACTAGGTCAATCATTGCTACAGCTATACTCAGGTATTGCTTGTATGTATCTACCAATCCCACCAGAACACCAGCCAAGGCTAATTACAGACCTCGAGACGGATCCGTTTGTTGGACACGCGCTAAGCACTGCCACTTGTGAGCTATATCATCGCTATGGTATGTTTTTAGCTCCCTTAACTGCGGCTTTAACAACAGTTAAGCACTGTCAATTTGGAAAAACAAGCACCGAAACAACAGGGGCCGGTGGAGAGGAAGACACCACTTCCGCGCTATAGTATGTGTTTAACTCTGATATAGCATGTGCTTAACTCCGCTATAGCATGTGCTTAACTCCGCTATAACAGGTGCTTACTAAGAGCTATCAATTGGACAAATAAATTTAGTAAGTAAACATGGAAGAAACGAACACGAATCAAGGGGAGACAACACCGGTGGAGATAACGTCAGTGACAAAAAACGCTAAAAGGGTTGCGGCAGGACGAAAGGGTGCTGCAGCTCGAAAAGCCAATCAAAATAAGCTTCTGAGAGAGCTCCGAGAGGCTAAGGCAGCTGTAGATACGATGGTAGAGACGAAGCTGTCGAGCCAATATCAACGAGCAAACCTCTGGAAAGGTGGACGTGGCCAACATGGGCTGTGCCTTTGGTTGTCGGCGGTGTTGGCGTGTTTGCATTGTATTGCTACAGGCACCAGATGGTAGCCTCACACCCTAAACAGGTTGTGGTACAAAAGCCTCCAGACGCTCATTTAAAGGATCCGTTTTATATGGAATAAGATGACAACACCAATTACTGATGGAAAAATGCTCGTCAACGCTCTGTACCATGGTGCAGTTGTTTCCGGTATTTCAATAGGTTATGCCAAGCTTGCTAAGATGGCTCTGGGTGGTGGGGTGCCATGTCTTGATTTCACCCCACGGGACCTGGCTATGGCTGTTGCTGATGTATCACTAGCTATGGCCACAAAGGATATGCTAATTAAACAAGGAATCTTACCAGTTGATATACTGAAGTAATAGCCACACTCGCGCTACTTGTTGGGGGTGCTCTCGTTAACGCCCTTGCATTCTCTGGGAGCAACTTTTTATTCTCTAAATTACGAGGCAGCCAAGTGGACGCGGAACGTAAACGCTATGATATGGCAATCGAGCAGCTTCAATCTGCTCAGGCAGCATGGGCCAAGAAGAGAACTGAGCGCTTAGACTGCGTCAATGAACAACTGCGCCGCCAGAACCATGCCGAGCATACTTTTAAGGATGCGGACGAGGCTATGCGTGAGTACGCCCTAATTACGAATAAAACCGTCGACCCGCTGGGCTCTGAGCCGCAGCTTTCAGACTTCTACGAGCCCTCAGATGAACAGAGGGGGCGTGAGGTGGCGTTCATTATACTGGGTATGGCTGCGACTGGGCTGGTTGCATACAGGCTTGCTAAGTAGGTCATTTGGAGACTCGAACGTTTTCTGTATATGGATCGTCGCATGCAAAAGATCTACTCTAGTCCTAAGGGATACTGGAAAGGCATTACAGCTATCAAGAAGCTTGCAACAGAAGCGAGGGTTTCTGAGGAAGTTGCCAGGGGGTGGCTAACAAAGCAAGCTATATGGCAAATCTACCTGCCGGTGCCAAAACACATTCCCAGGCCAAAGTTTGATGTCCCTGTCCCTAATGAGGTTCACCAAGCCGATCTCTTATTTCTTCCTCATGACGTTGTGAAGCGGCGGACTTACAAGTATGCCCTAACATTGGTTGATGTGGCCTCGCGCTACAAAGCGGCTGAGCCATTGACTACAAAAGAGGCTAAGGAGGTCGCAGGTGCACTTGAGAGGATATACAAACGAGGACCGCTGCATTGGCCTAAACTACTTCAGGTGGACCCTGGACGGGAGTTTATGGGTGCAGCGAATCAGCTGTTAGTAAAACATGGAGTATCAGTCAGGCGTGGCCGTGTGAATATCCATCGAGACCAGGGTATAGTGGAACGCTTTAACCGAACCCTTGCTGAACGACTCTTTGGTCACCAGTATGCCGTAGAGTTAAGGAATACTGGAAAACGATCGACTGAGTGGGTTTCTCGACTGCAGGCTGTAGTCTCTGCGATAAATAATGAGGTGACCCGCTTGACTGGAAAAAAACCTAAAGATGCTATAAAGGCAAAACGAGTTGCACAAAAGCCCTCTGCAGTCGTACCAGGGCGCCCTCTGGGGGTCAAAGAGCAAAAGCTTTCCTCTGATGTTGGCGTTCGCTACCTCTACCAGCCTGGTGAGGCAGAGCAAGACCACCGGCGTCGGGCCACTGACCCTGTGTGGTCACTCAATGTTTACCGGATTGGAAGCTCTGTCACTAAATCTGGTGAGCCTGTACTATACTATTTGCTGGATGGACCTCTCCGTGGCTTTGTAAAGGAGGAGTTGCTTGTGGTGCCGTCCGATACCCAGTTGCCGCCAGACGGTATTATCAATTAGACTAATAGATATCTATATATATAACAATGGTAGTATTTGACAATAAGTGCCCATGGATATTGCTCGGAAAGAAAGTCCCCTGTAACAGGCCCTGTACGCAAGAGCAAGAGTTTTGTGGATTACACAGATATTAGATAAAACATGGTGTCATTAATCGTCTTTGTATGGGTTGTCAGAAGGCTATAAAAAATAATAAGGTAGGATTGTGCATGGATTGTGGGTTCGATAAAGTCAACCACA
Source organism: Urechis unicinctus (assembly GCA_034190875.2). Taxonomy (NCBI): domain Eukaryota; kingdom Metazoa; phylum Annelida; class Polychaeta; order Xenopneusta; family Urechidae; genus Urechis; species Urechis unicinctus. The sequence continues at coordinate 56,644,323 of CM067343.1, read as the reverse complement.
GTCGTCTTCGTCTTGCCCAAAAAATTGTTTCACAACGGCCTATAGCTGGGGACACTGACTCGCCAGTCGGCACCACTGAACGGGGATTCCCCACTGTATAAAAATAGAAATCTTGTGGCGCTGTCAACAACATGGTTTGGCGGCTAAGCCTATGTGCGACGAAGCTTGGCACCTTGTCAGAGACGGGTGTTTACTGCATAGGTCAAAGTCCGCTCGCTGTATTGTTGTTGCCTTTTGTGTATCAACGAATTCCCTTTTAGACTAATGGAACTGTATAGTAAACATGACTCATAATCAGCGAGCACGTGAAGCCCAAAACGATTATGTTTCAATTCACGGTAGATGGTTGATAATGCTGTCGCCCTCTTTAGTGGGCCAATACCATAGGGGCTGGAAGGGCTGGGCTCATATGGTACCATATGGTGGGGGGAGGTGCGAGCGGTTCGCTGGCTCATGTGAGTCACCCTGTATATGTGTGTTTTCTGGGTTGCACCCATATGAGATAGTTGTGCCATAATCATATGAGATAGGTGTGCCAGTACCGCTAACATCTATACTACTGTCGTTTCCTGCCTGGAGATAAACAAGAGTTTAAACACGTGCTACCATTGAGTCATTGAGACTTTATCCCAGGCTTATGAGCCGTTTGATTATTTACAATCAAGGACGCAACATTCCTCTGAGAGCGAGTTGGCTATCCACAAGCCTCGTTAATAATGTTCCTCTTAGTACCCATAGGCTTGACCAAAGCTGTCGTGTGATGAGATTGTACTCGCTATGTCCTGTATATTGCATCATAAATGCGTCAATTATCAGCATTGTGAATGCTATAAAGGGGATGACGGTAAGACGTGCGGAAAGCATTGACTTTTGGACACACTATATCAATGTCTCCCTTTCCCATAACTTTTGATTGAGCATATGTAGTGAAGGTATTATATAAAAACATCAAGCGTTCTCTCACTAATATCTCTAACATATGCGTCACTTCTTAAAAGGTAGCGCGTTCAATTGCACTGCTGTCAAAGAATTCGCTGTCGGCGTTTTCTTTTGAGGCCTTGGTAACAGCAATGACCTAAATAATGAATTTCACAGTAGGGCGATGTGTAATGCATCTTATTCGTGTCATAATTCAGTAATTCTTGACGATTGTCTGATATCCTGCATGCAAGTATGTCCACTTATATATGTAACAATATATTGTTCTTGCAGAAGTTGGCCACGGTTTCGTTTTCCGTTAATGGGCTTCTGACTCACAGAAACATATAGCGGTCTTTGTCGAAAATGTTGATTGAGGCGAGGGTATGATTATGAATTGTTGTACAACTGTGTTCTGTAAGTTCTATATCGCTTCCATAAAAAAGACATAAACATTTTCCACTCCGATTTATTCGTATGACAATTACTTGCCCAAGCTGACTGCAGGAGCATCAGATAAAATCTGCTTTTTATTTCTACTCCACGTATTAGCTATCATTGGAATTGATGATTGATCCGCCTGGTAATATAAACTATGCACACAATCTGATGTGAAGTAAGCTGTTAATGGTTTGTCTTTTTGCATGACATCAGAAGTAATAAATTAGCCTCCAAATGTGGCGCATGTATTTTACCGTCGAATGTTCAACCCGACCAACCTAATAATGAGCCTCTTTTAGCTTTCGGGCACGGTACCGGCCGTTGTATACGTTATTTTATAACGATCGAACTCTTCTAGAATTGAGCATAATGAGTGAGATCATTTCGCCGCTTGTATTGCGAGTATTTCAAAGCTGGAGAAGCACTCAAACAACTAAATCACTCGAGCTAATGGTAATGGTAATATGAGGGTTTAACAACTAGGTGATATCGTGACGGTGATGGAGGAGGATGATTGTGATGCTTGGACAGATCCCCTTAAGTGACAGCGCCCACTTGGCACAAACCCGTTGCCCAGACCAGGCTGCGAAACCCAAGCCGCTGGGACGAAGGTCTGGCACGGTACTATTGAGCTACCAGGTCGGGTGAATCCCCTTACGGAGATGGGACAGCCATTTAACATAATCATCCGATTCACGGGGAGTCAGTCAGGTTTTCACACCATGGTATCTGACCATGCGCTCAGTTGTCGTCAAAGATGTCTGTTTTGGTCGACAAGTGTTGAAGTACCTTGTAATTTGACGGAGCATTTGTTCTGACAAATGGATCTTCTGAAATGCGTTATTTATAAACTGGAACTGTAGAATTATTGACCGAGTGCTTAATGACATACGAGAAATATTGCATTTCTTGTTTGTGTATTGAGCTGGGCTTTTGCAGTGGAAACTTTGCTTAGTCTTTTTCTTCAGGATATGATTTTTACCATCAGTGTGCGGCCATTCAAATTATCACCACTATATGTTCTGGAAGTGTTACTGCGAATACACACACACACACACACACACACACACACACACACACACACACACACACACACACACACACACACACACACACACACACACACACACACACACACACACACACACACACACACACACATACACACACATACACACACACACACCCACGCACATTTAGATATATATATAAATATTTATATGTATATATACATACTCATATATATATATATAAATATATATATACATATAAATATACAAATATATATATACGTTTATATAAATATATATATATAAATATATATATATATATTTATATATATATATTTATATATACATGTATACACACGCACACACATATAATTATATATATATTTATATATATATATATATATATATATATATATATATATATATATGTGTGCGTTTGTGTGCGTGTGTATACATATACATATATATATATACGCATACATATGCAAATATATATGCATATATATATGTATGTATATATGTACGTATATATAACTTTGCATATATACATGAATACATGATAATAATATATGCATAAAAAGATATATGCACGTATAATTATATTTTTATATAAATAAATACATGTATATATTTATATATGTATATGTACAAATATCTATATTTATATATAAATGCAAATATATGTGTTTATGTATATATATATATGCATATATATATATGAATATATATAAATATGTGAATATATATTTGTATATATGAATATATATATATATATATATATATATCTATGTATATAATTATATGTACATATATATGTATATATACATATATATATACATATATATCTATATATATAATTATATGTACATAAATATATGTATATATAAACAGATATATAATTGTATGAACATTGATATATATGTACATATATATATATTCAGATATATATGTATATACAGCTATATATAGATATATATATAAATATATATATTTATACATATATATAAATATATATATATGTAAATATATATATATACAGATATATATATATATGTATATTTATATATATACATATATATATGTTTATATATATATATATTTTTACATACATATATCATATTCTATTGATGAACTATGTAGCCTGTAAAAACAGAACAGAAAGCTGAGAATAGTGGTGGTGTGTTCTTTGATTGGACCCGGACCGGACTGCGAAACCGACGCTGCTGGGATGTAGATCCAGCACGGCCCTGATGGGGTACCTGGTCGGGTGCATCCTCTTTCAGAGATGGGATCCTTATTTACCGTTACCCCCCGAGTAACGCGGAGCCAGTCATGGTTTCTCTATTTGGTATCGAAACTGCGGGTCGAAAGGATACGCGGTATAAAACTACGTCACGGGCACTGGCTGAAGTCTCATGTAATGGAAGATACTGGCGTTCTTCATTCAAAAGACAGTGGCATTATTGATCATTCTATAAAGGCAAAGGATGTACCCTTTGTATCGATGTTACGAGGTGTTGCGGAAAAGAGAAAGAGCAATACTTATGCTGAAATATAAATTGCTATTACAGGCTTTGAGGTACGTCATTTTCGTATATTAATTAGTGCTGCAATAGAACCATTCATTATACTATACTGTGTCATACTATAATAATCAAAGGTAGGCAGAATAATCGCGTTTGATATCTGTTATTAAAAGTTCATGGCAGCCCACCGATCGCTGTACTCACTATGGGCATGGCCAAGATATGTCCGTTTTCTCCAATACATTATGACATTTCATATAAAAAGCTGTAATAAATGCCGAATGTCGCCATATAATTATCTTGTGTGCATATTTAATGTTCTGCTGCAACGATAAACACATCGTTGTCACTTATAATAACACAAGTACTCAACGGCGTATCCAATTATCTACCACGAAACTAACACGTGATTACCTATACCAACATGATGTCATAAATAAGTAATAGGGTATGTTAAATTATTGCTAAAAAAGTGAAAACATTT
>CM067343.1:56587444-56634944 GCA_034190875.2 Urechis unicinctus | reverse complement strand
GTCCCAAGGCAAACCCCATCCCCGTGGTCTTCCACAACCTGAGGGGCTATGACTCCCATCTAATAATGCAGGGCATAAGCAAGGTAGAGGTAGAACAATCCCTACGTAGGAGATTTCGACCAGGACAAGCCCACGAGCTATATCCAGTACCTCGACGCCAACAACCTCTATGGATGGGCAATGAGCCAGGCTCTACCCGCCTCGAACATTGAGTGGGTGGACCGGCCAGAGTCGCTCTCTAGAATAGTCTGTACCCACTCCGATGACGCCGAGACCGAGTAAATCCTTGAGGTCGACCTGGAGTATCCATCCGAGCTTCAGGACGACCACAACGACTACCCCCTGGCCCCAGAGCGACTCCTTGTCCAGACCGAGTGGCTCTCAGACTACCAGAGAAACCTCCTTGACGAATACGGCGGGCACAGGGTCGAGAAGCTGGTCCCGAACCTGAGGAACAAGGAGAAGTACGTACTCCACTACAGGAACCTCAAACTGTATCTGGCCCTGAAGATTAAGGCTGACCAAGATCCACGTTCACCCAGAGCCCCTGGATGAAGCCCTACATTCGCAAGAACACCGAACTCTGCATGGCTGCAACCAGTGACTTCGAGTAGGACCTCTACAAACTAATGAACAACTCCGTCTTTGGCAAGACCATGGAGAACCTCTGCAAGCGGGTTTGACGTGAAGCTGGTCTGACTCGCAGACGGCAATAAAATAAAAGCTCATCGCCAGCACCTCCTTTGCCCGGCAGAAAATATTTGATGACGACCTGGCCGCCATCCACACCCACAAGGTATCGCGCCTTGGGGTAAGGCTAAGATATTATTGTTTTTTCTCTTATTGCGCGTTCTTTTTACTTCCCTTTACCAACACGTTTGTAGGTGCACAGGTAAATGAAGGACTCCGTGTTCAAACTAATGTTGGTTTATTTTCTTATTTCACTCCACAGCACAAAGTAGAAGTACTTAAGTCTCTTCTGAAGCCTATTGGGAAATTGACGAGAGTCAGCCTCTTTTGGAGTCTGGCTGTCTGCCCTCTGTGGCTTCGATGGACGTCTGTGGACTTCTGTGGAGCTTCTGCGGAACTTCTGTGGAGCCTCTGTGTTACTGGAGTGTTGGTGCGCTATTTTGTGTGTCTTATATACGCTAGAATCGACCTAACTACGTACAACAAAGATAATAAGTAATTTACCTAACGACATTTATATATCCCTTCAACGCATGCATTATTCGAGAGATCCTACGCCTAAAACACTAAAAGTGGTTTACGCGGGATGCTAACATAATGTAATCACGCAGCATGCGAGGGTTTCTGATGACAAAAGCATCATCATAGCATATAAAGCGTAGCCGACTTAATCACGAGAGGGAAATTGGACTGCCACGCAAACATCATTCAGCCATCAATGTCAAATAAGAATGGAATAACATTATTCATAAATGAGCTAGATAAGTAAGCCACCGTTCAGATATAAGTTTCTCCCTCAAGCAATAACATCACGCTTAATCATATCCATAATTCTCGTGCTAAATTACTTTCCTAACTAGCAATAACATCGCGCTTAATCATATCCATAAATCTTGTACTATATTACTTTCCTAGCTAGCAGCTCAAAAACTGGATCGTAACACAAGGCCCGCCTGGTCCTCAACCGCCCAGTCTAAATAGGGATGTGCATACTCGACCTGCCTAAGCACCTCATGTACGACTTCTACTACAACACCATGAAGCCCTAGTACGGCCACGAGGTCAACCTACTCTACACCGACACCGACTCCCTCCTCCTGGAGATCCGCACACCAGACATCTACGCCGACAGTGCCCTATTTGACACCAGCACTACGACCCAGCCCACCCTCCCCACAGCAACGCGAACAAGAAGGTTCTAGGAAAGACGAAGGACGAGTGCAGTGGTGTACCCATCAGGCAGTATGTAGGCCTACGCTCAAAGATGTACTCCACCCTGATGTCGACCCGGGACGAAATCAAGAAAGCAAAGGGCTTAAAAAAGGTAGTGGTCAAGAAACATCTGTGCCACGCCAAATACCTTGAGTCGCTGTTTGACCAGAAGCGGTTCCGCCATGGGATGAACATGCTCCGTAGTGACAGCCGCAATATATATGGGGTGCACGTTAACAAGATGTGTATATCCCCATTTGATACAAAGCGATGGATAGCTTCGGGTGGTGTACACACCCTGGCCTACGGGCATACCGCACGATGAAGGCCTAATCCTCACCACCAAGGCCCAGGCAGGGCAAGGTGTATTCAACCGAGGGGGTTGCTGGGGCTTCCCACCCACACACGTTTCCCTCACCCAGGGACAGGGGTGCGGCCAGGATATCCACACCACTGCGGGCCACCTCTCCCTCCGGGACCAGGAGTCCACCCATCATGCCGGCTATATACTGAGATCGGGGGTGGTTAGGGGTGGGTCTACTGGTACGCTTTCCTCAGTCTCAGGTGGTGAACCGTTTTCATACAGAAGTCGTGCAGGGGTGCTAGATGTATGTTCGACCTGGCTCTTTTCCCCTGCCTCAAGCCTCCTCTTCTCACAAAGGCGCTTATGGTTAACCCTTTTGTATCCACAGTCCATACACAGTCCAAGGTTTTTTTTATGCCCTTCTGGCACTCTGCACGAAGCCGATTTACTATCCCCTGCTTAATCTTAAACCTGTGCATTGCACAAAAGTCAAACTTACAGAGGTCTCTCTTCCCAAGTAGAATCCAGGGGCACTTTCCAGTTGTTTCCATTACTCACGATCTTTCTTTTGTCTAATTGGTAATACGGTCTGGTGGCAGTTGGGTATCAGACGGCACCAAAAGCAGCTCCTCCTTTACAAAGCTGCGGAGCGGTCCATCCAACAAATAGTATAGAACAGGCTCACCAGATTAAGTGACAGAGCGTCCAATCTGGTAAATATTGAGTGACCACACAGGGTCAGTGGCCCGCCGCAGGTGGTCTTGCTCGACCTCACCAGGCTAGTAGAGGTAGCAAAAGCCAATATCAGAGTGAAGCTTTTGCTCTTTGACCCCCAGAGGGCGCCCTGGTATGACTGCAGAGGGCTTTTGTGCAACTCGTTTTGCCTTTATAGCATCTTTAGGTTTTTTTTCCAGTCAAGCAGGTCACCTCATTATTTTTCGCAGAGACTACAGCCTGCAGTCGAGAAACCCACTTAGTCGATCGTTTTTAAGTATCCTTTAACTCTACGGCGCACTGGTGTCAGCATGTGTTCGGTAAAAGCACTCTACTATAGCCTGGTCTTGATGGATATTCACACGGCCGTGCCTGGCTGATACTCCATGTTTTGCTAGCAGCTGATTCACTGCTCCCATAACCTCCCGTCCAGGGTCTACCTGAAGTAGTTTAGGCCACCCCAGCGGCCCTCGCTTGTATATCCTCTCGAGTGCACCTGCGACCTCTTTAACCACTTTTGTAGTCAATGGCTTAGCCTCTTTGTTGCGCGACATCCACCACCGTTAGGGCATACTTGTAAGTACGTCATTTCACAACGTCATGAGGAAGAAATAAGAGATCGGCTTGGTGCACCTCATTAGGGACAGGGACATCAAACTTTAGACACAGAGCATACTTACTGGTTAGATACTCTCCTAGGGAAACATCTGACAATGCCAAGTATTTTACTGCTATTGCTACACTGGGGTCTCGTTTACTTGTTGTTGCAAAGGGCATTTTCACCTCATCCCACTGCTGGTAGCCACGCATGCCCTGGGCATTGAGTTGATTGGGGATGCCCTCAATGGTCACCACAACTTTTGTAATCTTTGGATTGTAGAACGACTCTGTCTTCCTGGCGAATGAGGCCCCCTGGGAGTCTTCAAAGAGCAGTAGGATGCCCTTCATGCTGCGAGCCGGCACGTTCAGGTTGATGTTCTACAGTGTATCTCTTTTATTGTATACAAGCTTTCTGTGACAAAACACACGGTCATACAGAATTGAGAGCCGACCTGTGTACTGGGTGCTTATCATGCAGGCCAACTCTGTTTGGCTAACCGTGTCATACTCCAGTGAGATGCCATCAATTTTGTAGCTGGCAGCGGTGTCGCCTGTTGCGTGAATTACGCGGTTGAAGTCGTTGAACGTGGGCACCTATTCCAGTCTTTCATTAAGCGCGCTCTGGTAGAATTGCATGTGGCTCTTGAGGAGTTCAAAGTCCAGCGGAGCGTAGAACCTGTTACTATACACAACGGCTATGGCCTTGTCCTCTTCCTCGCCCTCATCCTTGTCTCCTGCCCCCACTCGTATCCTAGTTGTATTTCTGTCATCTAATGTGTCAATGCCCTGGTACTGGAGGCCCTGTCTCTCCTGCACAGTCCGCCATAAGTCGTGGTAACAGTGGTACACATCGCTGTCGTCAATAGACATGACCTCATTGCCAGAAATCTTGATTGTCATTTTCTTAACCACGGCGCGACCCAGGTTTTGCACAACGCTGCGGTTAACATCAGTCGAGGTCAGCGTGATTGTAAAGGCCAGCCGTGCTGTCCCTGGGACAATGACGTCTTCTGCACCTAGAATGGGGAAGCGAACGAGCAGTTGTTGGTTCTGGTCAATAGTGCTTGGATTGGGGTACAGACTGTCGCACGCCTTTTACGCCGAGGGGCTTGCGTATCCGGCGGTGTGGGTTTAGTTTGCGTCCGTAAGTACTCGACATGTTGAATGCTTATCTACAAGTATATCTTTAACACACGAGCATGGAGTTTGACAACCCAACATTTAATGACGTAATGGAGGAAGATTACGACCCTGGAAGAGAGGATGAGGATTGGCCCGTCGCTGAGACACTCCCGGCTGCCCCCTCTCTCCCAACTCAGGGTGTTATAGGAGGGGAATTTGAGATGGATACGTCTCTACCACAGGGAGGCCAATTTGTTGCAGGCGCTGTCAATGATTATTACGATGCATTGGCTGAAAAAGGTAACACACATTCTCTTGGTCTCTCGGCTGTGATTATAGAAAGTTTGAACTTGTTAGAGGACAGTTACATTTGAAGGACTACGCTGACTTAAGTATTACACATTCTCGTACTAAAGACCCGCTTTCATTGCAAACAATAGCTAACAAACAGGATGGGAGTGTTAAGGCCGTCTGTGATGGTTTGGTGTTCACTGAGTGGTCCCAAAAAGCGGTGTCACAAAAGGAAGCAAAACCACTCCTGGGCCTTGACCAAGCAGCTGCTAAAGCCGCAGAGAATTTAGAAATGAGAAGCCCTGAAGCCATTTCCAGGACGTTTATAATACTATCCTAGACCTAGGTACACAAACAGACAACGAACTGCCCCTCAGGGAGCTTATAGGGTTTGACAAGGCTATGCAGACCCAGAGGGGTGAGCTGGTCAACAACCTAGCTAAGATAACTGAGATAGAAAGGCATATAGACCGGCTGAAAGCTAAAATGGCAAGCCTGGAGGAGGCAGGGAGGGGTGATAGTCCAGCATGGAAATTGCAAGCAAATGAGCTTGCAGAGCTGAAGGACCCGCAGCATGTCCGTGTTGAGGCTGCCTCTGTAACCGTAAACATCTGCGAACCAAAATTGACCGCATCAGGGAAACGATCAACAAACATCTTAACCAGGACACAACGCTAGCTGAGCGTGTGCTCACTCTGTTCCGGGAGCAGGGCATAACAATCATCTCCATCCTCACTGCGATTGGATTGGCAATCTCGACCCTGGTAGTTGCCCTGTCCTGCGGTGGAGGGAGCACTAGTCCAACCCCGGCACCAATGCCGACGCCAGCTGATAAGCCTGTTGTAACGGAATGAAATAAAAAACAGCTGAACTCCTTGGCAAACGTCCTTGCAGCTGCCCTTCCAGGAATCACTGGCTCCATCGTATCATGGCTGCTTATGTCAGCTGCAATGGTGGCTGGTTGGATGGCAGAACATGTATGGGGCGCAGCTGTGGGGGTGGGGGGAGTTATCCTCCTGATACTCCACGACCTACTACGTAGCAAACTGAAGCACAGCTAAGCCTCTAGCGATTCCACCTACAATTAGAGTGGTTTTCTCATCCTCGTGCGCCTTTCTTACGGGTATATCGGCCACGCCGCATGGAACGCCTGGAGAGGGGACTCCAATATCTGCATCTGGTGGGGGGTCAAAGCTTCCTCTATCTCCCATTTTCGGTGCCCCCTGAAATGGAACAGCAAAGGTCGTGTTGACATCAGTATTGCTGCCGATCTGCTGTTCCACAGTCACGATGGTAAACAGATTGTTGTACCCAACAATGATTCCAATGGCGAGGCTCATATCCAACGCAGCCATGCAAAGGCCCGTTCCAAACACATAATCAACCTTTGAGGAAGCCTTCTGGAGGACGTTCTGATACCTGCGGATGGATGAGGGAATGTCCACTGGGGAGTTGATGGCATCCTCAACGTTTGCCTGAAATTGTTTCTGAGCATCAAAGGACGTGCCAACACCTAGTATCTCTGAGCGGGTCTGCGCTTGAACACCAAGAATGGCCCAGACATAGGTCTTAATGCTGTCGTTGATCCGTGAGATACCTGGGGATGTGAACCCCTCCGATTTTTCCAGGATGAAAGTAGTCCAGGCGATGTTTGCCCCCTGTTGGTCTTGCTTTATGAAGTCAATGTGCAGCTTGCTGCCCTGGAAAACGAACCCACTGGTTGATTTCTCAAATGTTTGCCTGACGGATTCGTAGAGGTCGTAGTTTCCGTAATGAGTGATGACCCGTACCTCGTGATTTTCGGGATCGGTGAAGTCGATCTGCCCTAGGCCCTGTTTGCCGCCCTGTATCTTCCAGTCGCTGTTTTCATAAACCCCAAACTCAGAGCTGGTGGTAGATTCTCGTGTTGGTAGCCGACCATGTGGCGTCATCCGGCAGTGCTATTCTCATTTTGTCTAAAAGTCTCCGGATAGTTAATAGACATGTAACCTGTAGAGGAGTCAGATTTTAGGTGGTCTAGTGCAGAAACAGTGCAGCTGCTCTTTGCGCTCCATACAGCAAAGTTTACCTGGTTCTGCCACTATTGCATGTGGTTGGTTCTCCAGCCAAATACAAGGCCGCCGTCGCTTATGTTTGGCAACAAGTATTTATCAAACAGGTTGGAGAACTCTACACCAAACGCATCTGTGATATTATCCGCCTTCACCTGGATAAGAAGATGTGTCAGATCGGCGGTAATATGTGATGGGTATACCGGGCTGGGTTTGTACCTTTAATTCGTATTGAATGTAAAGGTTTGTTTATTCATAGTGCCAGTATCACACTCTGTCAAATGTTCAAAGCGGCGAGGCTCTAGCGCTTCAGAATGCTATTGACAATAGTGCAGGTAATCTATGCGTAGGGTTTAGGTCAATCACGTATACTGTAGGCTGGTATAAATTTATTCAGTTATGCCTATTACAAAGGGGCAATTTCTACAGGAGAAGAAGTAGGTGTCGTTTTGCCCCCTGGCCTCTGGAACTTCAAACTTGCCAAGGATGTATTTTCAGATCTAGATCTTGGTTTGGAGGATAATGCTGTAGATAGGACTATTACCCTCTCAATTACTGATGTATGGGCGTTACAATGTGACGACGGTGTGTTAAAATATTGGGTCTTGATAACGGTCTGGGTGGAGGGTACTCACAAAGGTGATCGCCCCGTCAACTTTAGTGCCTTTGACCCACTTTATGTGCACCTCGATCAACTCAGTACCACATACAATATTGTGGATGGTGCACCCACCATGCTTCTTGATGTTGTAGGGCCAGAGGGTGGCTCTTTCGGTGATATTATAACCACAAATATTGCTAATCCTGCCTCTAAGCGCGTTAGTGCTGGAAGCGTGCATGAGTTAGGTTCAACTGATGGATAATAAGGGAAGGCTATTAGACAACCACGACCTTACTGTTGGCGTTGTACTTTAATTTATAAAATGTCAATAAAAAGGAGTATCTATGGACCTGGAGAAAAAAACTGAGCAATTTGATCTGTCTGAATATGCAACAAAGGCCTATGTTTCAATTGGTGACTCTCAAAAAATGGATAAAGGCAGTGGGGCCATGACGGTCGAGCTTGAAATGGGGTCTAACCTGATCGTGGACCTTGCCACCCCGACAGGCAGGTCTGATGCCACGATGAAAACATATGTCGACAACGCGACCGAAGGGCTGCTCGGCCTGAGCGGTGGGGCCATGACAGAGGAGCTTGATATGGGGTCAAACCGGATCATAGGCCTGGCCATCCTGACAGGCGGGTCCGAGGCTACGACGAAAACATACGTCAACAACGCAACCGCAGGGCTGCTCGACCTGAGCGGTGGGGCCATTACAGGGGAGCTTAATATGGGAGAGAATAAAATCGTGCAGTTGGGAGACCCAATATCGCCTAACGATGTTGCTAATAAAAACTATGTTGATGCAAAACACAGACAGCATTGCAGGGACCTGAGAGACCACGTAGCCTCGCAAAAGTAACACCTCATTAATATTTTGGGCAGAATTAACATCCACCATCCCCTTCGCGAGGGGGAGATATGATTGGGCCTTTGGTGCTGGGGGCGCAGGACACTCGCGTTTTGGATATACCATGTTATCAAATGGTAGAATCATTCATATTGGGTTGTCTTCTACTGATCGTGTTGGTGATATAGCAGTGTTTTCTGTTATTAATGGGACAACTCAATCGGTAGGAATAAGTAAGCCTGCTAACCAACGGGCTGTTGTAGTATCTTATGACCAACCTATACAGGTGGAGCAAGGCGGCGTTATTACCTTTTACAGCCGGCTAGGGAGAAGGTCCCAAATTGATGGCATACTGCCAAACCAAACAAGGTCTTCTGTAGTATCACTCCTAATTGAACTTGACTTATTGACTTGTGTATACAAAGACAGTATGAAACAACAACCAACCATTCCTCCGGTGCCGCCTGTTGCGAATCCGGGGCACTCTTATCGATTGAATGAGATCACCCTCAAGAAACAATACCTTGAGAGAGAAAACGAGTATTATGGTGCTATATACAAACAATATAGGCGTGCAGTGAACTCAGTGGATGCAGTAGACACTGCTTTAGTTGCTGATGGAATGTGTCTTGGTGCAAGTGGTGCAGGTGTTATGTCAACAGTAGTTGCCATTCCTATTGCCACAGTGTTGTGTGCTACTGGGGCCGCTTGTGGGCTACTGTTAATTGCTGGAAAATTCATCAGTTGGTGGCTGACCATCAAGGTGAAAAAAACATGATCAGATCCGCATTCTGGCGCAGAGCAAATTGAATACCATTGCTAACATTGTATCTTGGTTATATCTCAGATCATGAGTTTAAGCTCGTTTTTCGGTGAGCTCACAAAATATAACCAAATGAAGGGTGAATTTAAGACCAGACCTGTAAACGCGCGTCAGACTGTTTCAATCAATGAAAAAGACGATAGCAGTGAATGATCCGCCCTCAATACATAGACGTTGAATGAAAAAGTGCAAAAGCCTCCTGGTATGACAACTGCTCTCCAGTTTCAGCAGGACCACATAACGTGCACATATGAATCAGTCTATTGAATAAACGAGGGTATAATGTATAGAAATGAATACAGAAGAGCGTATTACTGAACTTGAGGGTGGTGTAAGAGTTGATGTTAGATACAGATTATATGAAAGACGAAAAATAGACCTGGAGTGCACACTGAGTGATATGGAGACTAAGAATGATGACCTTGTGGAACTGGTGAGGGATCTGGAGGTTAAGAACGATGATCTTATGGAGCGATTAGAGCATCTAGAGGACCTTGTTAACAGGCAGACATCCAGTTACCGGTCTATTTAAACAGTGGAGAGCATAAGGCATAGCTTGGTAATGGAACAGGTGATTAAGTCGTTCTGTGCCAGTCATGGTGGTATCAGACAAAAGACAGCTCAGTGGGAGAATAAAAGAAAGCACTACATTGGTGGAAGCGACTACTCCACCGTCAGCAGCTATCGTAAGAAGTTGACTGAAACAACTAGCAACGAGGGTGGTCGCCTTAGCATCCCCTGCCTCTGGGGCCAGGTCTTTGAGGAGGTTGCAATTGCGGTTATTGAGAAAAAATACAACACCAAGGTGCACGGGAACAACATTTACCTTCACCGCGGTGGGGAGAACACGGCCTACTCTCCAGACGGCTTTTGTGTACTCCCAATTCAGACTGCTATCGACCTTGTCTGCCCCCTCCCCGACGACTCACAGGTCACAGGTGGTAAAGGAGAGGATGGGGTAGAGAAGGAGATTGCCCTGCTCGAAATAAAGTGCCCCCACAATCGGAGCCCTGGCAGAATTAATCCAGCCCAGTACAAACCTCAGATTCTGCTTGGCTTCACCACAGCCCGCCGGTGACCATTGGAGTGCTTTTCCACTGTATTTTCCGGCTGTGCGCCTATGAGGACCTTGAAAAGACTGAGGTATACAGCTTGGAGTATCATAAGGACAAAAAGAAGTACAAAAGGATGGTTGCTTGGGGGTACACAACCATTCCCGGTGCAGATGATGGGGACTACGCCACAAACAGCAAGTTTAACAGCATCCTCGACTACGATCTGGTTCACCACGGCCCCTGGATGGGCAGGCCAAAAGATTCCAAAGAGGTCAGATGAGACATTCTTCTGCTGGAAACTCTTCACGATGAGAGTTACAACGATTCGTCCAGATCCTTTATTGAGAAAAACAATGACACCGTGACCCAGTTCATGAAAGACCTCACCAGGGTGAAAAATAGAACTTATCGTAGCGGCCCCAGAAGCTTCACGCTCAAAGACCTCTATTGGTAATCCCAGGCGGCCCCATCCTCAACCCCACACCGAAACCAGGACCGCCGTTACCTATACTACTGTTTTAATTCCTTTTGATTCGCTTTCAGCTGTTGAACTGTTTGTTACTGGACTGTTACATTGAGCATTCATACTTGGCTTCCCATAGGTTTAGTGTACGTGCGGCATACCATCAAGCTGGCCTCGTTCTGGTTGCTCATGCGTTCTTTTAATCAATAAACGTGCTCGCTCAACTCTGCAACTATTTTATCGATCATAAAATAATACAGCCAGCTTGTAACGTCGTGTGAACATGTGTGAACATCTCACGGTCTACGGGTCATGGCTCTTAACTTCAGCTCTAAAAGAAACAAGCTTATGCATGCAAAACAATATAGATAGGTGCGCATTTTTCGGCTTATCGTGTAATGTCAGCAGTGGCAAGCTCTGACCCACAAAAAAGAGAAGCGTACTATTAAAAGCAGACATCGGCTATTGGATTTGTTCTTGGAGTTTAATAACGGTCTTTGAAGAGTAATTTCCGGTACAATTTGCAACTCAAGTGAATCTGACTACAAGGTCAACAGGGTAGTATAAACGGTAACATTTGTATCATATGGCCTATTCTGTAACGCGCAAAGGCCCGGTGTTAATATCGCACCACTGGTTAATTGAATCCTCAACGGACCTTAAACATTCGACTCGAGGTTGCCCAAATAAATCTAGTTTATGTCATGGCAACCCTGGTTTTATAATATGCTATGCAGTTTTATCATAGCGTGTCATGATTGCGATAAAAAATGCCTCTATATTATATGACCCTACGCTTTACAGTTATTGTTTCTTTCGGCATCATAGATGATAAAACAGCTGATCTTGTGGCTGATACTAAAGACCAAATATGAGAAACCACGAGTAATACCGTCAACAAGAACCGTTCTTATTGGCTTTGTACGAACTCACCGTGTTCACCGTTCCCGTTGTGTAACAGGCGCGCTGAATGGCTGTGAGAAAATGAGATATATACTATATATATATATATATATATATATATAGAGATATATATATATTGGATAGAGATAGATATATATATATATAGAGCATATCATTAGTCCTATATAGCATAGATAGAGAGAGTATATCGCTCACTATGTATAGATATAAGAGATATATATATATATAGAGAGATATATATATATATATGCAGGCATATCTATATGTATATACGATATGTATAGAGAATAGGTAGATATATATATATATCTATATATGCGTTATATATTAGATCTATATATCTATATATATATATATCTATATATCTATATATCTCTATATACGATACATACATTACCTTACCTATACGTACCTCATAATCATAGCTATAAAACTACTTTAAATCAGTTGCTTACGGCAGATAAATAACAAAGTCTACCAAAATAGAAACTGGCGACGGACGTATTGGGTGTAGCATGTCACTTAATGCGCTTACGTATAGCAGCACATAGATAAGCACGCACGGCTAACTTGTCTGAACATGGTGATCGCCTTTCATTAGTCCTACCTCTAATAATAGACACTGTTGTCGCTCACCGTGTTTAGATAATGGTCGGGGGAGCGATTGAACACACTGCAATTGGCATATGAGTTTCAAACACGACGTGCAAGAACGGCCCTAGGATATCATATGCAAGTGCGTTAAAGACGAAACGGTTCAATTGGATATTGCTAATCCTGCAAGTGTAGCAACATCCAGAACGATCCGACGCGTGGGGGCAGATATGTATATAGAGAGATATATATATAGAGAGATATATAGAATATATATATATATATATATAGAGATATATAGATATAGATATATATATATATATATATTAGAGAGAGAGATATATATATATAGAGAGGAGATATATATATATATATAGAGAGTATATATATATATCTCTATATATATATCTCTATTATATAGAGAGTAGATATAGATAGAGGATATATATAGAATATATATATATATAAAGAGATATATATATATATTATACTAGAGAGATATATATAGATAGAGAGAGAGGGAGAGTAAATATAGATAGAGATATATAGATTTGATATCTCTATCTATATAGAGACTATAAGATATATAGATAGGAGGGATACAAACAGATAGATATCTATATCTAGAGATATAGATATATATATATCTATATATATATACACAATATATATATAGTTATATATAGATATATATATATATAGTTATATATATATATATATATATATATATATATGCATATATCTCTCTCTATACATATATATATCTATATATATATATATATATATATATATATTATATATATATATATATATATATCTCTATGTATATTTATGCATATACCGATAATACGATAGCTCTAGTAAATTTGCAGAATAAGCTCTATACAAATCTATCGGCGAAACACATGTATATCTTCGATAGTTGTTGTTATCTAATATTAGACAATCTACTGCAGTTCTAATAGTTGATACAATTGCCTATCCGTCACAATAATGGCATGCTTTCCTTGAGGATCCAATTTGCTTTACGATGCACTTCATTATTTGAGAATCATAGATAATGTTTACCTGTATTGATGTGATTGTATATACTCTTTATATTAACTAGGTTTGTTCGTTTAAAAAGGTTGCTGACCGCTTCATCTTAGTGGTGCATTTAGTGGCGCATTTTGACAGTCTGTGGAACTATCTTCAGACCTATGTAATGCCATAAAAAGTAGGTGGTTAGCATTCATGCACTATGTGCGATTTACTCGGGGTTAACATCGTGACTACGCACTTAGATGCATGCTGATACGTAGATGCGAGGTTATTTTCTACAATACAATGAGTCATGAACGTATGAATAGTTAAACATGGGACGATTTGGCATTGTATAGCGAGCCATGCCATTGTAGTCATCTATATATGCTTAGAAAAGCTGTTGTTATAGCACTCATGCAGCCAATTGTGGGTTATTATCAACAGTATGCAGACAGGCAGCATGTGACGCACGTGTAGTGCAAACCAATGCGGAATGAGGAAGGGATGTCTACATCCGTATGATCCGTCACTCCAGCATTAATGAAGTTATTCAAGATAATTAAAGCAATTGGAATGGGAAAAAACCAATGTAATAGACGCTGTTGTGTGTTTGTCACTTGCACTCGCGAAACTTTTTAATACATAATATTCCGTGTAGAGAGTAGCTGAAGTGTAAAGCGCTCAAATATATTTGCTAATGTTCGTTACCGTTTTGATTCAACTACTCGAGAGGAATATGGTTTGGATATTTTCTGGTTTAAGGAGCTGATGTCGTAAAATGAGTTTCCTTTTTAGCAGATGCTGTTTGTCTGCGTTGTGGGTCTCGCAATTGTGTCACATCAAAGGGTTCAACCTTCTAGGCCCATTAATGACGATCACAAACTAAGGTCTCCTTTCACTCCATAAGGACCCCTCCCCAACCGCCCCTCATTGCTCGGCAACGAGTGGCAACGTACTGAAGGGATTGCCTGTCTGACGCACTTCTTTTTGCTTTATGATTAATTATTTACCAGCCCCCTATTATGAATGACGGGGAGATCAAGATGTTACGGGATTATCAGGATTAATTTTGGCTAATTTATAATCATGCTTTACTACACGGGGTATAAGAACGGATTAATTAGTGAAAGAGCACTATGATAAAGTGCCTATCGTCTCATAACAATATGTGAGAGGCTACGATGTCTATTGATTCACCCAGCCGTACTTACACTTTTATTTTCCCTGATCACCTTTATTGAATGCCTCGTGGGCTCGTGGGATTTGTTTGAATGAGGTGGTGAATGCTAAACGCTATTGATGGGATAGAACAAATTAAATACTACTGAGTAAGAACAATGGCTGATTGTGTTGCATAGTTTCTCTACACATAACCACGACGATTAATGTTAAACTTACGGTGATGATAACCCAGTGACACAATGAACTTGTAGTAGAGCACAAATGAGCATCGTGTAATGCATGTACAGCTACTGACACCTATTGTAAGTGTGCTCAAACTAGCAACTATACATTATGTGATTGTTGGTACGTTATCTGAATATATTGATGTCACAACGAAGGCGGTAAATCCATAACCGACCAAAATAACGGACACAGTAGTCATTGACCAAGCCCTGTCGACATTTGCGACGACGCTACTAACAATATTATGTTTCTTTGCACAATAATTAATACAAATGGGACGGCTAACATGATCCAAAAGGCGCATTATTAATTGACTTAATTTCGTCGTCTTCATACCGTGGTTTTGCGAATGCAAATACACTGACACGATATGATGATTTAAGGGGACAAATGGGCCAGACAACCGCTTATAAACTTACCAGTAAATTTCCTAAATGGACGCGATTTATGTATGAATATTTTGTCAGAAATGCTCTTAGGGCAAGTGGTTGAACATTGATTTGATTACACCGAAAACACTACATTAAATACAAACTAAGACTAGATTGCTAAATGGAAATACGACGCATCATTTGTTAAAACACATAGCAGTCATGTCTCCATATTAAATGATGACGTATATCTAGAGGTTTCACAGTCAAGGGTGGGTTGCAATTTGCGAGTTTTCTGTATAGAGGTTGTAATATAAGCCCTTGCGATGTTATTGTAATACTTGCTAACCTACTCCCCCCAAAGCAATAACAATTGCTTGGAGAGATCTCATAAATAAACTTATCACACTATGGCAAGACACAAGCTTCCCATCCTCCATTAATCCTTCAGATGTGCTCGTTTTGTTTAACCACACTGTGTTAATATTTATTTCCCTATTTGGTTTTTGCATGCCATAGATACCGCTATTCAGAGTATCGACATCACTGTGTCTAATATTTATCGACGTTATTTGGGTTCGGCATGGAAGAGATATGCTCATCTACGCGCGACATTGTAATAACATTATTATGCTCATCTACGCGAATTGTACATTATTATTTCTGAATTACATTTGGACAATGGAAAGACAATAAATTACTGTCCTACAGTGTACAACCAAGTTTTCGTAATAAAAGCCCAATTAGTTTTTATCAAACCTCATCAAAATTATTGTCGTTCTCTTGTCGGATTCGGGAAGTATTATCGTCAGCATATGTAAAATAGCCGTATATATTGAATAACAGTTTTCTTTGTAGATCCAATTAAATACAATATTATTAGACGCCTTTGGCAAGCCATAAAGCAAGGTAATTACCCTTTATAGAAGTCACATAATCTCCTGATAAATAGATTAAATATATGAGTCTCAATCAATAACGCCTAAGCCAAAATTCTGGAATCCAATAGCTCTAATTAAGCCTGAACTGAAAGACATTCATTATTGTGATTCGCTGTACCATTGTGATCAAATCAAAAGAAATGCAATAACTTTGCAAGATATATGTTATTGAAAGAGCTCAAATTTCGCCATGATTAACGGCAAACTATCTCTTGGGCGGTGGCAATCAACGTGTATCAAGTAATCTTACGGTTTACGAGCATCACACGTTCATCACCACTAGAAGGCACCATCAGTTTATGCACCGAGGTCTTTATAAATGCTCGCTTGAATGACAAACCATTCTGTCGATTTAAATTTAAGTTATAACAATAATGTTATAGCGACAATGGCAAGAGCTGTGCGGCTGCGTCGCGGGATGTAAATTTTCCGGTATCAAATTAATTTGACATTCCGACTAAAGCGCGAACGAGAACGGCCATGCCTTCAGTTCGCGAAGATGTGTTTTGAGGTGACCTGTTCACACCACGTTGAGCCCCTACCTGAACACGCCGTTAATCCCTAATCACCAATCGAGGCCCGGACGTTATTCCTTACTGTATCACTGAAGGGTTATGTCAAACGCTCCATTCTTATCATTATTGCTGCTGCAGTCAAAGAGAAAAATAAGTAAATATCTTATATATCATTGAGGTCTTTCATATTTAATTTGCAACATAGCAAGCAAAATGTTCTTGTTGTTGTTATTGTTATGTACTCATTGTCAACATCTACCTACTATAAAGTGATTTTTCTGTTTAACTGCACACAATTAACTTGTAAGTAAATCAAAAACTTCACGAGATATCCATGTTACATTACGTTAAGATAAAAGTCATATAACAATTACGGCTGCCTATTATGTACTTAATAGGAACTGATTTCGGTTTCAGATGAGCTGCTCGTTTCAGTTGATTGTTTCTATGCTTGTGTTACGGTTTCGTTCTGAAATGCAGTGGATAGCACTCGCCAAATTTACTCAATAGGGGTATAATCATTCATCTCTTCTAAAGGAAATCACCTTAAAGCAGCGCACAAATGTGTTTGTTGCTAAGGTGCGAGCGTTGTCATCCCATGTTTATTAATTTTGTAAAAAAAATATTTGTGTTTTATTGTGTGTTTAGGGGAAAATGATTTGGTCTGTCAATTCAGCTTCATAATAATAATGCTCTTCATACGACATTCACACAAAGCGTACAGCTTTGACACAGCAGCAGAAGGCAGTTTACCAGTACGGTCGCTCTGTTTTCTCGCCTTCTACATATATTATAATATAGAGTATGCGGATCATTGATGTTAAAACCTACCCAGTAACAATGCTGAAATAGTTGATAGACACGATCCGCTGCGTACATAAATGGCACAATATAAAGCGTGGTAAATTTGATGCATGTGGCCAATTTTTCGCAGTGAACGAATGGAATCTAGCAAGCCAATTACTACATTGCAGAGAGCCCCGTTCCGAAAATATATATCGACGACAGCTAGTTTAGAGTTAAATTGGATGCTTTTGATGACCATTACAGTTCATAAATGTGTTTATATACATACATATATGTACATTCATATAAAGTTATATCAATGTTCATATATAAAAATATATAAATATGTATAGGGATATATATGTAGATGTACATATATTCATATTTACATATATATATATATATATATATATATATAAATGTATATATATATATATATATATATATATATATATATATATATATATATATATATAAATCTGCATATACCTATATAAATAAGAATAGTTTTATGTACAATTTATGATTAAATAGGAATATACAAGTGTATGATTATATAGGTGAATATATATTTTCATATGTACACAAACATATATGAAATATATATGTACACACACACACACACATATACATATATACATATATATATATATATATATATATATTTATATATATATATATATATATATATAATTATATATATGCATATATATATTTATATATGTATATTTATATGTATATATATATACATTTATACACATATATATATATATATATATCTTTCTTTATATATACATACATATATACCTGTATATATGCATGCTTATTGATATTGATATTTACGTTTGCGACAGCAACTGTTGGGAAAGAAGTTGTGTTTGGATAAGACGACAGTTTAATGGATTTTATGTAGGCCTCGTGTCTTTGGAATTTATGATTTCAATATCAGTACGCTTTAATTAAAAACGTACAGTTACACGGTATTTCAACATTACTATTCAATTTGAGCCTCTCCAATGTATCCATAGCTTATCACATTGACCCATTGTCGAATGAGTGCCACTTCCCCAAACTCATCAATATGTTTTCTGTTGACATTACACCAAGATGTGGGCACTCCAACGTGTCATTATATTTCTTCCATTACAGCGCTTTCACAAAATAGACATGGAAGGATTTCCGCAATTGAGACAAAGCGATCGAATTCTTCTTCACGGCACCCTAAACCCAAACATATGGGCGTCTTAAACCAACAATATGGGCGCCTTACCTAATATTCTCTGAGTTAGGCCTCGGCTATGCTTGTTTCTTGGAATTTTAGCTCGCTCTATGTCAAGTTTATCGGCAATTAATGTTGATCATGACACCTACTGAATGTCTTATTTAAGGTAGCTGGAGAATAAAACTAGGCCCATCGAAGGAGATTGGTAAAGGGAGTTTATGGCTATCATCGCCGAATGCCACAAGAATACATATATAAGGATTATATAGAGAGATATATATATATAGATATAGAGATAGAGATATATATATATATAGAGAGATATATATATATATATATATATATAGATACATATATATATACATACATCATTATATATATATATATATATATATCTATATATATATTTATTTATATATATATATATATTATATACATATATATATATGTACATATATATATATATTTATTTAAATATTTATTTATATATATATATACATATAGATATATAAACATATATATATATATATTATATATATAAAAACATATATATATGTACATATACATGTATATATCCATTTATGCTATAAATATGCTTAATGAAAACACACACACATATATATATATATATATATATATATATATATATATATTCTTTTCTATCTTTTTATATAGATATATACTTAGATATAAATAAAAACACATATATTTATATATTAAACATGTTCACATGGACCTATATGTACAGATACATATGCATTTATATACATGGATATATACATATATAAATGGATATATATATATATATATACATATACACTACACACATAAATACATTCACATATTTAATATATATACAGATATATATATATAAATATGCACATCGACCTATATATATATAGATAAATATATTTTTATATATATATATTCTTTTCAACCTTTATATATAGATGTATATATTAGATATAAATAAATCCACATATATATATATATATATATATATATATATATATATATATATATATATATATATATAAATATGTGCATATGGATATATATATATATATATATAACTATTATCCAAGTAAAATACATATATATATGTATATATATCTATACGTTATGTTATAAATATGCTTAATATATATATATATATAAATGTGTATATGATTACTTATATGACAGCAGATACACATATATCCTGCTGAAATAGATAGCTATTATATGTACATATATATATATATATATATATATATAAATAATACGGTAGTGAAACTAGTTACTGCTTCGCTCATGCTTTAACACTGTACATATTCGCTACCAAACTAGTATATTTTGACTATTCTACTTTTCGGCATATTGTTTCGATTCCTGAGTAACTAGTTCGGGTGTAAAGCAACGAAACTATATATATACTACCGGTTTTGCTTCCCTTGTGTGTGTGTATGAACAAATTCAATTTATCATGCGCATTACTTGTACAATTTTTATGTGACCTAAGAATTATTTAAAATAAGTAAACGAACACGATATATTGATTTTAGAAACACACGCTCGCTTTCACTGCAGATTTACAAACCTTTATATCTCTTTTCTACTGTTGCGCTGATCTAGAGATGCAAAGCCGAAATTATGGTTTTGCTTGTTTAGTTACCATTCTATCTGCTTTTACCTTAAGTGTTAAGATACCCGAGATTTCTGAATAAACTTTGTTCAAAAAGATTATAGCACAAAATTCGTACACTTGTCTAATACTCAGAATATAAAGTGATTAAAACAATGTGCTAGGTAGAGCATCTGTAATTATTTTGCAACATCTTTTATATAAAAAAAGATGAGGCCTAACAATGGCTGAAGCACGCCATATTTTTTACTTGATCGTATGCAGAATCTGTACATTTATAGGATACATATTCGCACCTGTTGTTCAAAAAATGTTGTATCCTTGTTTAGGGCTATACACCTTGTACCATACGCATTTAGTTTCGGACCCAAAATATTATGATTCACTGTATCAAATGCCTGAGATCAATTACAATTCCTAACACCATGGGATGTTACAATGTAATCTATTAAGTAGGTTAGAGCCATGTTAGTTCTATGCTTCTCCCGAAACCCTTACTGATGGTCATACAATATATCATGTTTGGTGACCAAATCCATCGACATGTTGTACATTAGTCGCTCCAATAGTTTTGCGAAGCATGGGAGAACGGAAACTGGTCTGTTATTGCTAATTATACTTTTGTCACCACTGTTATATATTGGAGTAACACGCGCAATTGTAAGTTCCTTGGGCACGATGCCTTGTTTGAGTGAAAGATTTAAAATATGAACCAATGGCTGTAACAGTCGTGGACATACGTTTTATTACTTTAATTGATATGTCGTCCCATCCCGCGGTTTTGAGGCATTTCATTATATTTGTGACCTCATTGTTATTATTACTTCTCAAAAAGATGAAATTGCACGTAGTGGTAGATAAGTAGGAGAGTGGCGTTTTGGATGTTCCAGGTATATATTATGACCGATTTTTACATAAAACGTGTTAAATTCATATGCTATGTAGCCCTTATTGGTAATACCATTAACATTAATAAGAAACTCGTTTGAGGACCTAAAAGCTTTCCTTTTATTTATAACATTATTTATAAGATCCCACAATCTGCGCAAGTTACTTTTATTCTGTTCAAATGCACTACCATATTAATCCCTCTTAGGCGAGTCAAAGTAAGATTTGACTCCCAAAAAATTACATGAAAAGTTTTTTTTGTCTTTTTGTGTTCAATTAGCTGTACTTAAGCGCATCCTAAAAGTTTACCAAATTTGAGCCACCGGAAAGTGGTGAAATTACATAATATCCAATGTGGCCGCCATTGAATTATTAATGTACAGCAAACTTTTTAATGGTTGGTTTTAGACCCCATAAATGTATTACAAACATATATAAATGTGATACCTTGGATTCAAATAAGGTCATGATGAATTCACCTGGATGTCCCTATGACGTAGTATTGCATCATCATGACGTAGTGGTTTGCTGAATAGATCAAGACAGCCAGAACTGGGAGAAAACCAACATTTCGGCTCTTGATAATCAATCAAGTCTTGTCTTTGTCCTTTCGTTTAAAGGAATAAGTGAATATTGGCTGCCCAACCTTTTTTTGTACCATGGCCTTGCCGACAGCTCCATATTCATGTACATTGACATCTGCGTTGGCCACTACACACCAGTCACAACATTTCTTAATGAAGAATCCTCAGCAAATGGATTGCAGGCACCTAATTTTTGCATCAGTTTAGTACTGTCTACATGATCACGTTGCATCCTTGGCACTGTGGCGTCTTTGTGCTGTTCACTTGAGATAAATGATTGTTTAGAGAACTCTTGCATCGCAAGGTTGTACGCAGATGACACGGATGATGACAGTGTCCAGATGGTCCTAAGTTCCTCTGTCATGCCACTTCCTCGGGTTAGACCACCGCTACTTTTAAGGGAACGCATGAGAGTCTGTTCAATAGTTAGATCCGATCCCAATCCTGCCCAGAACTGGTCTGTCCTCCTAATAACATGTAGGCCGTTTTCAAATTCTGTAACAATGTCTGGATGCTTGTGACCTAGTTCATTCATGCACTGTAGGTAGAGGTATGCAGACTTAACACAATTGAAATGTCCAGCAGCTGCGAATATCGGAATGCAATCAGACACTGCACTGAGATGCATTCTCCAGTCGCCTCAGCGATCAGCTCTGATTAATGCACATCGATGCGAAATTCTGGGTTATCCTGGATGAGCCCACCTAGAATGATCTGATTGAGGGGTGGGATGGGGGTCAGCTAGGATATCCCCTTACGAACAGGGCACCTTCATCAAAACTCTATCTCAGTGACACTGAGCTGAAATGAATAAAAACCCAAATCCAAAAGCATGCTTACATCAGCGTTTTCGTGTGAGATATAAACAATCATGAACCAAGGAGCCATTTCAAACAAATACCAAACAGGGGAAAAAATCCTGAAATTGACCAAGATTTACCCGCCAATTTTAGGGAACCTTTGCTATCTTGATGTTCAGACCTTAAAGAACAATGACAAACCAAGAAACAATAGTTCTTGCAATTCCTTGATTAATTGGGAGACATAAGGTTTCCCTAATATGTACCTTAAATACCAGTTTTGGGGTAGGGGTGCCCCTATTGCACCCCATCGGGATGTCACACATGAAAGAAACCAGGTTCAGGTGAAAGGTTGACCTCAAAAACATTAGAAAACATACTTACTTAATCAGTTTTGGGTGAAAAATGGCTGAGTTATGGACAGCCAAAAATATTCAAGCATTTTAACAATTTCGACGGCCATCTTGGAAATTGCCTAATTAACCCACTTTCCGGTCATCCGAGTTTGGTAAACTTTAACTATTTTAATCTACAGATGTTCAGGAACCAAAAACAACCAAGAAACGTTTTCTTGCAATTTGGGGGGGGGGGGGGGTTGACCCATTTTTTTCCATATTTTGACCCGACTATCTCACGCGTTTGCAATAGCGATCGTAACTTTTGCTTGAATTGTTTGTATAAAGTTCGGTTACTAAAAGTAGTGTATCTAAGTCTATTTAGGTAGCTTATTTTTAGTTGTAATTGACTGGCAACCATCTATGCCGTTTTTAAACAGATTAGTATCCTGTTACGGGGAAACATATATCATAGTAGTCCTTGCGCATTGTCAGATTGTATGAACGTAAAAACTGATCTGAATCGATTTATATCATTCTCAGCATACTGTCCATATTTTACCCTTTCGGCGTTGGCGGTCATTTTCTTTCAAAATCAATATAAAACGCGGGGAAATAATCACAGAAAATTGGTGTAGCATATGCCCGTCAGAACTGCTCTGTTTGATTGACAGTTAGAAAATATGTTATCGATTAACATTGCAGAGCTGTCTGTTACTCTTGTAAGCTTGGTGGCAAGCGGTACAAAGGAGGAAGAGTACATCGTTTTCTATAAATTGTGAGGTGGGAATATGGCTATCCACGTTTAAGAGATTGATGTTGGTGTCATCCATGATATAAAACAGTTTTGCCTCATTTTGTAAAACCAGTTAGGATGTTTGCAATATAGCCGGTGATATCCCTAATGCAACTGATAAGTGATCTATACCCGGCTCTAACTATGATGTTTGACGAGTTAGTGTGACCATTTCCGTTAACATTATCTGCGATGTCAATTCCTTCAATACATTAATTGCTCACTGACAAATCATTTCTCCGTTTATATTTCATTGCTTCGTTCATAAGCTATGATAACCACCGTTAAAGATATTTCTTAAACAACATGGCTACTTAACATTGAATCGAGTTCAAGCTGATGGGATCGCCTTCAACTGATCGGCAGATTTTATTGGTATTACTTTGCCTTTCTTGTTCCTGATTAGGATATTGCCACCATGACCCCAACAGTCTGTAATCTCCTTCTTCTTTTTCTGGCTAGAGGCATGTCATAGGAGTTTTGCGGTGAGGTCTTCGTTCATAAATACTTTTGCGAAGCTATTGCGTAGATTGGTCCGACTTTATCTCTTTCTCTTTTGAAAAATGCGATGGAGCTCTATCATTCACAGACATTGCCTTCTTAAGCCTTCCTGTTAACAAAACTTATCCGTAGGCAACCACTGGAAGAACTTATTAACCTTAATCTCACTAATTTCTTTAAAAAGGCGCACATTTTGGTATGAATAAAAGAAAATCAATTCGAATCCTTCTGAGAGCTGTCCTCTTTTATTTGATTTAACATTTCATTTTAGCTTTTCAAATTGAGTTGCTCTTATAGCTGTGATTATATTTATGAAAGCCTCAATTGTTAAAAGCGCAATATCTCTTTGAGCTTTAATTGTTCTAGCTTTGATTAAAAAGCTCTTTCATTCTAATTACTTAATTCATATTTCTAGTTTGTGTTTTTTCTTTCTTGTTACAAAATGTGGAAAACGCAATTGATGCATGTGTGTCATTGACTCAACAATCGCATTTTGTCATATTCATCTTTCATTAATGCCAAACTGTTTTAATCGTCGCCCTGGGAATGGACCCAAGCCACTCGTGATGGAGGAGTATCAACATCGACCAATTAGCGTGAGATTGGTCATTTAAGTTTATTTCATTAAGGGCCATATCATTAGGTTGCAGCTCAAGCACTATTTGCTAGGAACTTATTCACGAGAAAGGATCAAGGCCTGTAATTGCCCCATTTCGCCCATGCCTATGGAGAACAGATGGAAGGTTTATTTGAAGGGACTTATATAGATATTTCTGGAATAAACTTCTTTAGCAGAGAAATTGGCTTTCAAGAGCAAATACCATGGGCATGAGCAATAGTCGATCAGTTATTGCCTGCGGCCAACCAATAGAGTGGACAATCGAGTAATTTTGCCTTACTCTTTTTGTCATTGCTTTATGAATCTCACAAGACATTATTGAGGTTGCACCATTCGCAATGGTTGTGTCAGCTTTAGTAGCCACGGCTGATGAACCACATTGTGTTCCAAACCAGTAACACATAGAAAATGAACAGTCAAACCTGTCTTGTATTGCCAATACGCACCGATGGCGAAAAGTCAAGCATGCCTTGACGATAATATTTGTCCTGCGTGAACCAAGTATTGTATTCCAGCAGGGTCTGTAAAATCACTCGTAGCACATTTGGCAAAAGTGAGACAAATTATTACTTTTTAAAGGTTGTGCCGTAATGTCTGGTTAGCCAAGCTCGAGATTCCTACAGCTGCTGCAACCTGAATAAAAACGCACCCCGAATAGCTTCGTCATTCCAGCTTAAGTACACTTAGCATTATAAAGTACAGGTTATATATGATCGTAATCGCACACATTAACATCGTCTTTTGACTTTCTGTGCCCTTTCAATCGCCGGCAGGTCGAAAATGGGGGTCAATTTAGTACTTGTTGCTATACTATTTTGACACATTTCTAAACACTTATTGATCGTTCACGGTCATTATTACATAACACATGGCTTTTGTTCAATGTCGCTCATAATAGATAGACAAGATACGCTCGTAAAATAATATTTTTAGAAACATTTTAACAAGTGTTATCAATATAGAGGCTAAATGTTAAGGCTAGCTTACCATTTTACCATTAAATATGAATTTGCGTAGCTGCTGTTCAATCGCCATTAAACACCACTTTGCATAGCCAGTAGATAACACTGAAATGCTACATACGTGAGTCCGGTCATTAAATTCTCAGTTTCGTATCAACTTCCAGTGACCCGAATTACCAGAAGGGAGATTACTCGGTCAACTATGCAAGGTAACCTTCTCGACCATTTAGCGTTATGGTTGCTGTGTGGTTTTAATGTTTATACAGCTCAATTATGTATGTAGCATGCAACATTGCGCCATGAGACTGGTGCAGTGAATATATAAATCATTTGGGTTAGAAGTAATTTTTCAAGGATGGTTTTACAGGATCCAAGCGCCCTATCCACACTCATTTGACTATATAATGTTTAAGAATGAACTTCCCTCTAAATGTGCACACGTATCAAATGCCAAAAAAAAAAATGTATTTGGTCTTTCTATTCCTCTTTTCTGATCAACCCACTCCTAATACCGTTTAACTACCTTCAATTTGTTTTATGTATCCCTGTGATCTACATTCGCTAAAGGAATGCTATCACTGCTGATTCCTTCTTGAATAGACTAATACACATTACGCATTCAAATGAGTGCACCCGTTCTCGTCCAGCGGGTTCTGCTCATTTATTTCTTAAAAAAATATTTCTATATATATAGGATGCCACATGAAAAGTTGTTGAACACTCGTTCATACTCTTTGTAAAACTTGATACACTTTCTAAGCATCTGTGTTATTGTAAATGATTGGCGTCTCGTTTGCTCTTCCGTGTACCCCCAACTAAGCCTGCGTTTGCTACTGCTTCAGCTTTCATTAGCGGCTTCTTGACTTCCAGCACACATTATTCTAAAATCTTTGCTTTGGTTTCGCTCGACAGTTAAATATATACATATATGTATAAATAAATAAATATATATATATATATATATATATATATATATATACATATATATATATATATCAATTGCGTTAGCTCCTTAAAGAATAAAAGGGATTTATCGACATTATTAACCAAACCTAAGAATCGGCAGTGTGTCAACAAACGTTTTGTAGGACGGATAAGCATACTTTGTTTTGCATTGTACAAATATATATACGTCAAGGGTTGACAGGAAATCTTTCTGTTAATGTTTGGTAGTCATTTTGATTAGCCTAACCTATATTATATATATTGTATAGGGATATATATGTAGATGTACATATATTCATATTTACATATATATATATATATATATATATATATAAATGTATATATATATATATATATATATATATATATATATATATATATATATATATATATATATATATAAATCTGCATATACCTATATAAATAAGAATAGTTTTATGTACAATTTATGATTAAATAGGAATATACAAGTGTATGATTATATAGGTGAATATATATTTTCATATGTACACAAACATATATGAAATATATATGTACACACACACACACATATATACATATATACATATATATATGTATATATATATATATTTATATATATATGTATATATATATAATTATATATATGCATATATATATTTATATATGTATATTTATATGTATATATATATACATTTATACACATATATATATATATATATCTTTCTTTATATATACATACATATATACCTGTATATATGCATGCTTATTGATATTGATATTTACGTTTGCGACAGCAACTGTTGGGAAAGAAGTTGTGTTTGGATAAGACGACAGTTTAATGGATTTTATGTAGGCCTCGTGTCTTTGGAATTTATGATTTCAATATCAGTACGCTTTAATTAAAAACGTACAGTTACACGGTATTTCAACATTACTATTCAATTTGAGCCTCTCCAATGTATCCATAGCTTATCACATTGACCCATTGTCGAATGAGTGCCACTTCCCCAAACTCATCAATATGTTTTCTGTTGACATTACACCAAGATGTGGGCACTCCAACGTGTCATTATATTTCTTCCATTACAGCGCTTTCACAAAATAGACATGGAAGGATTTCCGCAATTGAGACAAAGCGATCGAATTCTTCTTCACGGCACCTAAACCCAAACATATGGGCGTCTTAAACCAACAATATGGGCGCCTTACCTAATATTCTCTGAGTTAGGCCTCGGCTATGCTTGTTTCTTGGAATTTTAGCTCGCTCTATGTCAAGTTTATCGGCAATTAATGTTGATCATGACACCTACTGAATGTCTTATTTAAGGTAGCTGGAGAATAAAACTAGGCCCATCGAAGGAGATTGGTAAAGGGAGTCTATGGCTATCATCGCCGAATGCCACAAGAATACATATATAAGTATTAAGTTATATATATATATATATATATATATATATATATATATATATATATATATACATCCTTATATATATATATATATATATATATATATATATATATATATATATACATATATATATACATACATCATTATATATATTTATATATATATATATCTATATATATTTATTTTATATATATATATTATTATATATACATATATATATATGTACATATATATATATATATTTATTAAATATTTATTTATATATATATATACATATAGATATATAAACATATATATATCTTATATATATATATAAACATATATATATGTACATATACATGTATATATCCATTTATGCTATAAATATGCTTAATGAAAACACACACACATATATATATATATATATATATATATATATATATATATATTCTTTTCTATCTTTTTATATAGATATATATACTTAGATATAAATAAAAACACATATATTTATATATTAAACATGTTCACATGGACCTATATGTACAGATACATATGCATTTATATACATGGATATATACATATAAATATATATATATACATATACACTACACACATAAATACATTCACCATATTTATATATATACAGATATATATATATAAATATGCACATCGACCTATATATATATAGATAAATATATTTTTATATATATATATTCTTTTCAACCTTTATATATAGATGTATATTTAGATATAAATAAATCCACATATACATATATATATATATATGTATATATATATATATATATATATATATATATATATAAATATGTGCACATGGACCTATATATATACATATATATATAACTATTTATCCAAGTAAAATACATATATATATGTATATATATCTATACGTTATGTTATAAATATGCTTAATATATTCATATATATATAAATGTGTATATGATTACTTATATGACAGCA
Organism: Urechis unicinctus; assembly: GCA_034190875.2. NCBI lineage: Eukaryota > Metazoa > Annelida > Polychaeta > Xenopneusta > Urechidae > Urechis > Urechis unicinctus. The sequence goes on along the minus strand of CM067343.1, from coordinate 56,605,980 downwards.
GATACACATTTCCTGCTGAAATAGATAGCTATTCATGTACATATATATATATATATATATATATATATATATATATATATATATATATATATATATATATACACATTTCCTGCTGAAATAGATAGCTATTCATGTACATATATATATATATATATATATATATATATATATATATATATATATATGTATATATATATATTTATACATATATATTTATATATATAATATATATATCTCAATATATATATATATGTACATATCTATATATACATATATCTATATATATTTATAAATATATATATATATATGTTTATACATATATGCGTATTAACAGTTAAACAGGTAACAATCTATTCATATGTGTATATATATATATATATATATATATATATATATATATATATATATATATATATATATATATATATATATGTAAATAATACGGTAGTGAAACTAGTTACGCTTCGCTCATGCTTTAACACTGCATATTCGCTACCAAACTAGTGAGTTTTGACTATTCTACTTTTCGGCAGGTTGTTTCGATTCCTGAGTAACTAGTTCGGGTGCAAAGCAACGAAACTACTACCGGTTTTGCTTCCCTTGTGTGTGTGTATGAACAAATTCTATCTGCTTTTACCTTAAGTGTTAAGATACCCGAGATTTCTGAATAAACTTTGTTCAAAAAGATTATAGCACAAAATTCGTACACTTGTCTAATACTCAGAATATAAAGTGATTAAAACAATGTGCTAGGTAGAGCATCTGTAATTATTTTGCAACATCTTTTATATAAAAAAAGATGAGGCCTAAGAATGGCTGAAGCACGCCATATTTTTACTTGATCGTATGCAGAATCTGTACATTTATAGGATACATATTCGCACCTGTTGTTCAAAAAATGTTGTATCCTTGTTTAGGGCTATACACCTTGTACCATACGCATTTAGTTTCGGACCCAAAATATTATGATTCACTGTATCAAATGCCTGAGATCAATTACAATTCCTAACACCATGGGATGTTACAATGTAATCTATTAAGTAGGTTAGAGCCATGTTAGTTCTATGCTTCTCCCGAAACCCATACTGATGGTCATACAATATATCATGTTTGGTGACCAAATCCATCGACATGTTGTAAATTAGTCGCTCCAATAGTTTTGCGAAGCATGGGAGAACGGAAACTGGTCTGTTATTGCTAATTATACTTTTGTCACCACTGTTATATATTGGAGTAACACGCGCACTTGTAAGTTCCTTGGGCACGATGCCTTGTTTGAGTGAAAGATTTAAAATATGAACCAATGGCTGTAACAGTCGTGGACATACGTTTTATTACTTTAATTGATATGTCGTCCCATCCCGCGGTTTTGAGGCATTTCATTATATTTGTGACCTCATTGTTATTATTACTTCTCAAAAAGATGAAATTGCACGTAGTGGTAGATAAGTAGGAGAGTGGCGTTTTGGATGTTCCAGGTATATATTATGACCGATTTTTACATAAAACGTGTTAAATTCATATGCTATGTAGCCCTTATTGGTAATACCATTAACATTAATAAGAAACTCGTTTGAGGACCTAAAAGCTTTCCTTTTATTTATAACATTATTTATAAGATCCCACAATCTGCGCAAGTTACTTTTATTCTGTTCAAATGCACTACCATATTAATCCCTCTTAGGCGAGTCAAAGTAAGATTTGACTCCCAAAAAATTACATGAAAAGTTTTTTTTTGTCTTTTTTGTGTTCAATTAGCTGTACTTAAGCGCATCTAAAAGTTTACCAAATTTGAGCCACCGGAAAGTGGTGAAATTACATAATATCCAATGTGGCCGCCATTGAATTATTAATGTACAGCAAACTTTTTAATGGTTGGTTTTAGACCCCATAAATGTATTACAAACATATATAAATGTGATACCTTGGATTCAACTAAGGTCATGATGAATTCACCTGGATGTCCCTATGACGTAGTATTGCATCATCATGACGTAGTGGTTTGCTGAATAGATCAAGACAGCCAGAACTGGGAGAAAACCAACATTTCGGCTCTTGATAATCAATCAAGTCTTGTCTTTGTCCTTTCGTTTAAAGGAATAAGTGAATATTGGCTGCCCAACCTTTTTTTGTACCATGGCCTTGCCGACAGCTCCATATTCATGTACATTGACATCTGCGTTGGCCACTACACCAGTCACAACATTTCTTAATGAAGAATCCTCAGCAAATGGATTGCAGGCACCTAATTTTTGCATCAGTTTAGTACTGTCTACATGATCACGTTGCATCCTTGGCACTGTGGCGTCTTTGTGCTGTTCACTTGAGATAAATGATTGTTTAGAGAACTCTTGCATCGCAAGGTTGTACGCAGATGACACGGATGATGACAGTGTCCAGATGGTCCTAAGTTCCTCTGTCATGCCACTTCCTCGGGTTAGACCACCGCTACTTTTAAGGGAACGCATGAGAGTCTGTTCAATAGTTAGATCCGATCCCAATCCTGCCCAGAACTGGTCTGTCCTCCTAATAACATGTAGGCCGTTTTCAAATTCTGTAACAATGTCTGGATGCTTGTGACCTAGTTCATTCATGCACTGTAGGTAGAGGTATGCAGACTTAACACAATTGAAATGTCCAGCAGCTGCGAATATCGGAATGCAATCAGACACTGCACTGAGATGCATTCTCCAGTCGCCTCAGCGATCAGCTCTGATTAATGCACATCGATGCGAAATTCTGGGTTATCCTGGATGAGCCCACCTAGAATGATCTGATTGAGGGGTGGGATGGGGGTCAGCTAGGATATCCCCTTACGAACAGGGCACCTTCATCAAAACTCTATCTCAGTGACACTGAGCTGAAATGAATAAAACCCAAATCCAAAAGCATGCTTACATCAGCGTTTTCGTGTGAGATATAACAAATCATGAACCAAGGAGCCATTTCAAACAAATACCAAACAGGGGAAAAAATCCTGAAATTGACCAAGATTTACCCGCCAATTTTAGGGAACCTTTGCTATCTTGATGTTCAGACCTTAAAGAACAATGACAAACCAAGAAACAATAGTTCTTGCAATTCCTTGATTAATTGGGAGACATAAGGTTTCCCTAATATGTTACCTTAAATACCAGTTTTGGGGTAGGGGTGCCCCTATTGCACCCCATCGGGATGTCACACATGAAAGAAACCAGGTTCAGGTGAAAGGTTGACCTCAAAAACATTAGAAAACATACTTACTTAATCAGTTTTGGGTGAAAAATGGCTGAGTTATGGACAGCCAAAAATATTCAAGCATTTTAACAATTTCGACGGCCATCTTGGAAATTGCCTAATTAACCCACTTTCCGGTCATCCGAGTTTGGTAAACTTTAACTATTTTAATCTACAGATGTTCAGGAACCAAAAACAACCAAGAAACGTTTTCTTGCAATTTTGGGGGGGTTGACCCCTTTTTTCCATATTTTGACCCGACTATCTCACGCGTTTGCATTAGCGATCGTAACTTTTGCTTGAATTGTTTGTATAAAGTTCGGTTACTAAAAGTAGTGTATCTAAGTCTATTTAGGTAGCTTATTTTTAGTTGTAATTGACTGGCAACCATCTATGCCGTTTTTAAACAGATTAGTATCCTGTTACGGGGAAACATATATCATAGTAGTCCTTGCGCATTGTCAGATTGTATGAACGTAAAAACTGATCTGAATCGATTTATATCATTCTCAGCATACTGTCCATATTTTACCCTTTCGGCGTTGGCGGTCATTTTCTTTCAAAATCAATATAAAACGCGGGGAAATAATCACAGAAAATTGGTGTAGCATATGCCCGTCAGAACTGCTCTGTTTGATTGACAGTTACAAAATATGTTATCGATTAACATTGCAGAGCTGTCTGTTACTCTTGTAAGCTTGGTGGCAAGCGGTACAAAGGAGGAAGAGTACATCGTTTCTATAAATTGTGAGGTGGGAATATGGCTATCCACGTTTAAGAGATTGATGTTGGTGTCATCCATGATATAAAACAGTTTTTTGCCTCATTTTGTAAAACCAGTTAGGATGTTTGCAATATAGCCGGTGATATATCCCTAATGCAACTGATAAGTGATCTATACCCGGCTCTAACTATGATGTTTGACGAGTTAGTGTGACCATTTCCGTTAACATTATCTGCGATGTCAATTCCTTCAATACATTAATTGCTCACTGACAAATCATTTCTCCGTTTATATTTCATTGCTTCGTTCATAAGCTATGATAACCACCGTTAAAGATATTTCTTAAACAACATGGCTACTTAACATTGAATCGAGTTCAAGCTGATGGGATCGCCTTCAACTGATCGGCAGATTTTATTGGTATTACTTTGCCTTTCTTGTTCCTGATTAGGATATTGCCACCATGACCCCAACAGTCTGTAATCTCCTTCTTCTTTTTCTGGCTAGAGGCATGTCATAGGAGTTTTGCGGTGAGGTCTTCGTTCATAAATACTTTTGCGAAGCTATTGCGTAGATTGGTCCGACTTTATCTCTTTCTCTTTTGAAAAATGCGATGGAGCTCTATCATTCACAGACATTGCCTTCTTAAGCCTTCCTGTTAACAAAACTTATCCGTAGGCAACCACTGGAAGAACTTATTAACCTTAATCTCACTAATTTCTTTAAAAAGGCGCACATTTTGGTATGAATAAAAGAAAATCAATTCGAATCCTTCTGAGAGCTGTCCTCTTTTATTTGATTTAACATTTCATTTTAGCTTTTCAAATTGAGTTGCTCTTATAGCTGTGATTATATTTATGAAAGCCTCAATTGTTAAAAGCGCAATATCTCTTTGAGCTTTAATTGTTCTAGCTTTGATTAAAAAGCTCTTTCATTCTAATTACTTAATTCATATTTCTAGTTTGTGTTTTTTCTTTCTTGTTACAAAATGTGGAAAACGCAATTGATGCATGTGTGTCATTGACTCAACAATCGCATTTTGTCATATTCATCTTTCATTAATGCCAAACTGTTTTAATCGTCGCCCTGGGAATGGACCCAAGCCACTCGTGATGGAGGAGTATCAACATCGACCAATTAGCGTGAGATTGGTCATTTAAGTTTATTTCATTAAGGGCCATATCATTAGGTTGCAGCTCAAGCACTATTTGCTAGGAACTTATTCACGAGAAAGGATCAAGGCCTGTAATTGCCCCATTTCGCCCATGCCTATGGAGAACAGATGGAAGGTTTATTTGAAGGGACTTATATAGATATTTCTGGAATAAACTTCTTTAGCAGAGAAATTGGCTTTCAAGAGCAAATACCATGGGCATGAGCAATAGTCGATCAGTTATTGCCTGCGGCCAACCAATAGAGTGGACAATCGAGTAATTTTGCCTTACTCTTTTTGTCATTGCTTTATGAATCTCACAAGACATTATTGAGGTTGCACCATTCGCAATGGTTGTGTCAGCTTTAGTAGCCACGGCTGATGAACCACATTGTGTTCCAAACCAGTAACACATAGAAAATGAACAGTCAAACCTGTCTTGTATTGCCAATACGCACCGATGGCGAAAAGTCAAGCATGCCTTGACGATAATATTTGTCCTGCGTGAACCAAGTATTGTATTCCAGCAGGGTCTGTAAAATCACTCGTAGCACATTTGGCAAAAGTGAGACAAATTATTACTTTTTAAAGGTTGTGCCGTAATGTCTGGTTAGCCAAGCTCGAGATTCCTACAGCTGCTGCAACCTGAATAAAAACGCACCCGAATAGCTTCGTCATTCCAGCTTAAGTACACTTAGCATTATAAAGTACAGGTTATATATGATCGTAATCGCACACATTAACATCGTCTTTTGACTTTCTGTGCCCTTTCAATCGCCGGCAGGTCGAAAATGGGGGTCAATTTAGTACTTGTTGCTATACTATTTTGACACATTTCTAAACACTTATTGATCGTTCACGGTCATTATTACATAACACATGGCTTTTGTTCAATGTCGCTCATAATAGATAGACAAGATACGCTCGTAAAATAATATTTTTAGAAACATTTTAACAAGTGTTATCAATATAGAGGCTAAATGTTAAGGCTAGCTTACCATTTTACCATTAAATATGAATTTGCGTAGCTGCTGTTCAATCGCCATTAAACACCACTTTGCATAGCCAGTAGATAACACTGAAATGCTACATACGTGAGTCCGGTCATTAAATTCTCAGTTTCGTATCAACTTCCAGTGACCCGAATTACCAGAAGGGAGATTACTCGGTCAACTATGCAAGGTAACCTTCTCGACCATTTAGCGTTATGGTTGCTGTGTGGTTTTAATGTTTATACAGCTCAATTATGTATGTAGCATGCAACATTGCGCCATGAGACTGGTGCAGTGAATATATAAATCATTTGGGTTAGAAGTAATTTTTCAAGGATGGTTTTACAGGATCCAAGCGCCCTATCCACACTCATTTGACTATATAATGTTTAAGAATGAACTTCCCTCTAAATGTGCACACGTATCAAATGCCAAAAAAAAAAATGTATTTGGTCTTTCTATTCCTCTTTTCTGATCAACCCACTCCTAATACCGTTTAACTACCTTCAATTTGTTTTATGTATCCCTGTGATCTACATTCGCTAAAGGAATGCTATCACTGCTGATTCCTTCTTGAATAGACTAATACACATTACGCATTCAAATGAGTGCACCCGTTCTCGTCCAGCGGGTTCTGCTCATTTATTTCTTAAAAAAATATTTCTATATATATAGGATGCCACATGAAAAGTTGTTGAACACTCGTTCATACTCTTTGTAAAACTTGATACACTTTCTAAGCATCTGTGTTATTGTAAATGATTGGCGTCTCGTTTGCTCTTCCGTGTACCCCCAACTAAGCCTGCGTTTGCTACTGCTTCAGCTTTCATTAGCGGCTTCTTGACTTCCAGCACACATTATTCTAAAATCTTTGCTTTGGTTTCGCTCGACAGTTAAATATATACATATATGTATAAATAAATATATAATATATATATATATATATATATATATATATATATATATATATATATATACATATATATATATATATATCAATTGCGTTAGCTCCTTAAAGAATAAAAGGGATTTATCGACATTATTAACCAAACCTAAGAATCGGCAGTGTGTCAACAAACGTTTTGTAGGACGGATAAGCATACTTTGTTTTGCATTGTACAAATATATATACGTCAAGGGTTGACAGGAAATCTTTCTGTTAATGTTTGGTAGTCATTTTGATTAGCCTAACCTATATTACGAACTGCGAGCGCAGATTCAGACGATAATTTCGCTCGCCATTTGATCAAAGATATGTAGGTTAATAATGCAGCCTGCCAAGAACACATAAATACACGCTGCCCGAAAGAACCATACTCCATTGAACGATTTACGCTGTTTTTGTCTCTGATAAGCATGTATCCACCGAAAATCGTCTTTTTAATTATACAGACAGAAGGTAACCTATACGAAATCTCTTCAATATTTGCACAAATATTTCCAACGTTTCATGATTTGCTAATCAGTGTTCTGCCATGATGAGGGTACGGTTAAAAAAAGAGTCAAATCATCGTGCTTGGCCAAAACCGGAAGGGGCTTTTTATTGCTACACATATTACAAAAAGTTAAAGCCAGGTGGCGCCGATAAACAAGACCCGTATTGTAGCGGGTAACAACAGACAAGAGGCAAGAGACATAGAACACAATCATGAGCGAATCCTAGAAGACAAGCGGATAACGTTGTTAAAGTATCGCATTCGTACAGTGCAAATAGCTGTTTGACTTAACGTGTTACGACTGAATAAGTTGTATATACCTCTTAGTTTCTGTTCCAGCATACTACATTATGCGTATGAAGTACATTGGCGCGTTGGAAAATACGTTCAGTGGATGGTAATATGCAATTTCCACCTGTCGTCAAACGATGGTTATAGCAGACACGCGCGCCAAAACAAGTTACAGCACATGAGTTCGGCAATAAAGAGTTTGAAATTCCGTCGTTTGTAGTCAATGGAGTTTATATAGCGAATGTTACTATGTATGTAATAAACAAACCAACATATTGGCCTCGCATTCTGTAGCATTGAAGCGTACAAATATCATCACTATATATCAAAAAAAGGATTCACGCTACAAAACAAATATTAAATGAATTAACTCATGATATACGCATATAACCATTACTGCTGGCCAACGCTGACGGTTAGCAAGTAGATCGGTATTCAAAGAACAGATTAACCAATTTCGCAGACTAATGTAAATCACTTCAAAAAATTATCATTTATGAAAGAAACAATGCAGGCTTTGTGACTTTATATGATCTTTTCATTGTCATTATCCTTCACTCAGTAGCTCACGGCTGACAATAAGCTCCATCTAATCAGTTGTGGTCACGCTTTGTTCCTTCTTTATCTTACCAATCATTTCCTATCGCTTCTACTGCTCGGTCCACGAGACACCAATTCGTAAACTCCGTCCACTACCAGCTTCATTCCTTCTTGTGACACGCTTAAATAATCGATTCTTTTACCTCTCATGACAGATTGTAAATTTTTCAGGATTATTTTCTCCTTAATGGGTTAAATTTTGTCATTTCACCTGAAAATATCAATGTTCGCTTTCAAATAACGCACAATTTTGCTATCAAACTTTTAGCTATAAACTGCATTTCGAATCTAAACCGAATTGCGCGCAACAATTCCGCTCAAATTCACTAAACGCTGTTCAGACAATGATAGCTTGCAGCAGGCAGCTGCTTGCGTGCACCAGACTTATACCCTCATCTTCATTTCTGTTTGACTCTTGATACAGCTGCCACCTCTTTCCTCTTTATTTTCGTCTCTGGTCTATTTTTTAACACTGTATATGCACTGGAAAGGCTACACTGCTGGTCCGACGGAGGGATCTGTTTACAAATGATGTTACTTATCTCTTATTCAGCGCCACATATTTAGATTAATGCAAGAAACTGTGGAGCATGCAACTGATAGATTGATCCTTGCGGAGTGCTTTATACCATTATTTTAACTACAGAATGCGTTAGACAACGATGCTAATGTAAACACATGGAATATATAAAAAAACCAAGGTGAGTATGGTAATCGTTCGAGATAGCACTCCAAAGCTTCTTAAAAAAAAATGCATTACTGGGTTAGCACTGGCATTGTTTGGTGCTTTAGTCAAAAATGGTTAAAAGCTACAATATTTGAACGTTTCGGTATTTTGTATAGAGGCATATAATATGTACGAAATGTTACCTTCATACTATTCAATGCAGTTTAAGGTCGAATTAAGCGTTACGTATTGAGACAAAACCTTAATATCTGCGGGAGAACCTTTTATCGCAGCCCAAAAAGCGTAATGTATCATTAAGAAGACAAACATTGGCGAAGTAAAAACGAACATGGGCCCTCAGGGGTCCCCTTAGTTAGCTAATTGGTGAGCATTGGCGTATATGCTGACAGTAGGCAATTGCTTTAGTTATAATTGTACGTGTTAACATGTTGTCTATGCAAGACGCAAGGCAGGGTTTGACAGGTTCTGATACCCTTAACCTCGATGTTGAGCTACTGATTTCTGATGCGGATTATTTGTGTTTTATTAAAAAATACCAATTTGGAATTTGACTTGTTCAGTACGAAAAGAAATATTTACACGAAAATGGACCTTGAAGTCGCGTTGATAAATTGCCAGCCTCTATATGAAGCGTTGCAAATCATAGCATACACACTCTAATTTGATTTAAGAATTTGTGAATATAATTACGAACATTTCTGTATTTTGCAAAGTATCGCAAGCAATACAGCCATTTATGGTGTGCATTGCTCTTATCAATGTACCGTTGGCGAACTATGCCATCGTTGTTGTAGTTGCGTTCTGCATCACATTTACCTACATAAAATCTCAAACGCTTTATCAGTATATTTATAGTTAAATTAGAGAAATGTCAAACGCACGCTTTGTAGCGTCATCACATAAAACACATGTTTCTGATATATTCACGTCTTAGTCACTTGCTTAATTTATATTGTTTGAAACGATTTTCTTTACTAAAGTATTTTGCCAATTCGGTAATATTGATATGCAGACACAATCCGTGTAAACATCGCCCACAATAGACCATCCCCATGTAATAGAACCTAGAGATGTCCTAAAACATAGTGGAAGTGCTTAGCCTTTGTAACATGCATATATTGTCATCGCGAAAGGCACTTAGAGATTCTTTGAAAACATGTAAGAGGTTATCCACCAATTATTTATCTCCTGGCCTTTCTTTATGATTATCGAAACCCCTTCAGAACAGCTGTTTAGATAGCTAAGTATGCAAAATGATGTTCCATGAAGTAATGGAATGATTTTCGTGTCTCACAGTTCGGCCACGTGCTAGAAATGCCCAGAGCACACGAGGTGGAATAGCGAGGCTGGTGGTATAAATTATTTGTTTATGTATGATGTGAGTGCATCCCAATTTTCCTTCACATATCATTCACATAAAATTCCTTACGCATAATCAGGGCAGTAGTTACATTTCATGACAATTAACAATGGATCATTGTGCGTAGCAAACAACAGTTTTGTGGCATCCTGCAAGTGAGAGAAATAAGATATTACGCGTGTGATTAAGACGCGAAACATGGAATCTGACCGAACCCGATCTAGGCATCCGCTGTGTATATTGTCACTTTAAGATTGCATACAAATTACAGCTGTCAAGAAGCAGTGAATGTTCTGATAACTGATGAAGTGTTCACAATTATTCACATTTAAAGAGCTGTGGAAATAAAATAAATGGACTACATTTTATTCAAGAAACAAATCTGCCGAAGACTAAGAGACAAAAACTGCCATGCATGTAAGTTCAGGTGGTTCGTTACGAAGGTAATAATGCCCCCTTTTCAAGATTGCCGCCTGTGTCTTGTCCGTGCGCCAGCACACAGGTACTAGTTTTAGGATTAAGGGAATTTAGGAAAACGTGCAATTGCCAACTGCAATGCAGCTGAGTAAACGCGATGATAACGAAGAGGAACATAAATATGCCAACATAAGCGCGTTTTCAACGAATTCTTGTCTCTCAAGCACACAGGTTAAGTGATTCGTGCGCGAGTAAAGCATTTTTAAAGTGCAACTCGTCGGCAAAGTGTGGTATGGGCGGTACAAGGTTTTTATTTACTAGACTAATTGGATTAAAGTTGTTTAATTGAACCTCCACGTCGTGTATGGGTCGGTGGCTACATGTAAATGCATCTAAATATAGCAATGAACATGCCACAAAGTAGCTTAAATGCTCTTCCCAAAAAGCTGCTATATGTTTATCATATGTGCATCCACAGAGTGCGTTACTAACGCAACTGTTGAAGATATGAAGTCAACTAATGACGGTATGAGAAAGGTAATGGTAATATTTGTGTTCTACGTCACTTTCAAAAACGAGGTGATATCGCAACGATGATGGATGAGGATACTTGTGATGCTCGGACAGCTCCCATTAAGAGCCAGCTCCCACTTGACACATACCCGTTGTTCAGGTCGGGCTGCAATATTTGCGCTGCTGGGATAAATGTCCAACTCGATATAATTGGGTCACAAGGTCGGGTGCATCCACTAAAAACGATGGAAGCATCATATGATATAATCATCAAAGTCACGAGTAACCAGTCAGGATCTCATACTATGGGATCGCATCCTCATCATATTGTTCAAAAGGCGACGCAGCATATTAATTTGCCAAAATTATATGGATTCAATAATTACGTTTGTCGAGTATAACGTGTTTATTGTATAGTTGATTGATAATTTGCTGAATGTCGGTTTTGGATATTATTACAAAGCACATCTGACGATATAAAGGGTATGCATTTGACGTTCTATTAATTTCCTTAACTGATATCTATGCCTATAAAAATATCCTTATCCTGACCATCAATCTAAGATATCCCCATTTGTCATAGTATCCTTAACTCCATTACTCTATGCGATAATAAGGTTTAGTACATCTGCTCCCATCGCTCTGTCTATCAAATACTCATCAATGTCACCACTCAGATAGATTTTCCCACAGATGTCAATTTGGAAATCTCTTTTGAAATCACCGGCTTTATGCTTTACCTCTTTGTCACATTGTTCCAGATTCAACACGAGATTGTAGCCGAATGGCTGCGAGGGGCTGCTATCAATTCACCAGAACATTATCCGAATGCTCTTGGTTCATTGACTACAGCCGGATAGACATTTAGTTTCGCATTGTTTAGAAACATGTGCATGTGTGACCATTGGCAAGTTTTCCCCGTCGGAACATGTTCGGGAAGGTTCAATTGAAGAGCACAATCAGTTGTACTTCCTGATTATTTTTCATAACGCTATAGACACATATCAGTTACTTCCAGCATGTTCGGTGCGTATCTCTACGAATTGCAGCTTTTATTTGCATTTTGTATTCCCAATAAACGTAAAACTATGCACATAAATTAGTGGTATCCTTATGTGTCATTATTGGGCCCAATAGTAATTTGCTGTTGACAATCGTGAAATGTTACATATATTGTCAAATCTTACCAGTTTGAACTCAATGAAAGCAAAACATGAACCCATGCGTCATGGTTTGCAAATTTTGTACTAAGTTAATATTTCATGGTTTTCATTGCATCAACTAACGAGCCTCTTGTGATTATGGTTGGCCTTGAGATGATGCCCTATCTTGTTAAAGAGCGTTCGCGAAGGCTTTAAACCGATTGCGCATTATTCAGATTGATGGACCATCACCTCAATTCATGTTGTGGCGCATTTTGATTATGACACAAATTTACACGTAATGCTTGTTTCAACTTGAATTGTTGATAACCGTGGTAGAGACATTAACCTTTATCAGTCTAAATTTTATGTACCTGGAATGCTGTAGCTGCCGTGATAACGTTTTTATTGTTTTACGTTTGCATTCACATATTTCGTAGAAGACCCATTGATTTACGCCCTGCAAGGGATCATTCAGTTTTAGTTGGTCAATTTAGGTTAATTTGTTGGGAACTGTTTATTTGGCAACATCAATATAAAAGGCAAACCTTTTTTCGTTCCACGCATGCAGGTATCAAAGACCAGTAGAAAGTCTTGAATGCGATGTCTTGTGATATTTCTAATATTGAGCTGTTTTGAATCGATACATTTGTTTCGTTTGTTAGCTAAACAACTAGGCATATGAGTTTATTATATCGAACCAGACAACATTGAATCATAATATCCGAGCTGATCATAGATGCTGCGTTTGTACATTTGTCGACTTGTCCGAGTCAAGTACTCGTGTAACATCAACTTACAGAATAACACTTCTTGACTGTATGCCTTACATATAGATCACGCAGTAAAATCACTATGCTGTCATAAGTTGCATGTGTTATCGGTCATCTTTAACATTCTACCGATTTTAACAAATGTAAGTGAACACATGCTAGTGATGTATGCCATCACATGTAACATTTGATAGAAACGTCTACATCAGGCGAATGATGCATATCATATAATGACATCTACTAAACACTGCCTATAATTGCAGAAAAGACTACATAACCGGAGTTTGAACGAGGACACAAGAGCATTGTACCGTTGCACGGTGACAATGCGTCTTAATCGATTATTCATCGATTATTTAGTATTATCAATATCATTCAACGACTACACAGAAATGGATGCAAAAGAGAAATTTCACTAAATCGCAGTAAAATGGAATTTAAATTGGATTAAAGAAAGGAGATTATACGACCACAGATTTTCCTGGCTCCGATGTAGTCCAAATAACACTCAATGCAATATCAAATCCCATTACTTAGTGCAGCAATCAAGTTTGCTGCCTGAACAACTAGGAAGACAATGTTAGAGAATATGTTGATTTATGCGCATAAATGTTTTGTCTGAGTTCATATCAATATATAATGCATGCCACGATTTTGTTTATCTATTGAATACGCATGCTCCATTGTAGTTCCCTGGACGGACAGAGTTGAATAAGCAATGAGATCATCAATAACCTGCTCTTTCATTTAACGCATGAATGCAACGTGTTCTCTCGGGGTCATGCCGTTAATGATATGATAAGCTGACAGATATCAGTGGCAGCCTATTTATGAGCTTCCTGTTTGGCCAAGCGAATGTTTAGCCTTAATAGCATGCAGATCTCGTGGATTAGTTTTTACGCGTAGCCAATTGTGTATGGACTTTGCATCATGATTTTTGCATCATTAAGTGTCGATGACTTCATTTTGCGCCAGAGTTGGGTAAGTAAACACGCACCAACATCCCATCTGCAGATAAAGCCCAAGGCATAATGCGGCATTTTATCGCTCATTTATTAAAGATGGCTAAGATAAATCTGCTGGATGTCTAGTTCATTTGTTACTTGTACAGTATGGCTCGCTGGTAGACGTTAGGAAGGTAAGTAATTCCCCCTGTTGGTTTCGCCTGAGATATTCGTTAGGGGCAGTCCACAATCATTTTGTGGTTCAATACTTAAGATACGGAAAGCGACTAACTGTACTCGAATATAATAACACTGCTGAAGGCGCCGCCTTAGAACATCCATGTGTGCTTAATGCATGTTTTGTTGAGTAATGCGTGACCGTGCGCATTACGGTTATGGGTTTCATATTTGACGTTTGCTGGTACAGAGCGCCGAAATCATTATGGCCAAAAACTTACGCGGACACAGGAATGCGCTCATAATGTTAGTATAGTGTCACCAATAAGTAAGTATGTATGCCTTTTTGGTGTAATCTGTCGCTATGCGCTGACGAGTATGGGTTCGAATTAAGTCGATGTTGCGAAGTTGACATTTGCAGCTGCAAAGCTCTCAACCCCTTATGGCAGAAAAGTCTTGCTAACAATGAAAGCCGCTCATAGTGGTTGATGTGGTGTTTAACCCTGGTTGGCATTACATACACGTGTGCTACTCCCATTGTAAGATTTAACATATGAAATACTCAGTTAAGTTTTTCTTATCCATTTTTGCGTCTCTCTTTGAGCTTTTTCGACCTCTGTCGATAGGTTTTATATAAGTAAGCCATCACTCATGTCCGATAATTATTGTGCTAATAAACACCCCCACCGGGTAACCGTTCTACGCTTACGTGGTTATTTTGACTGGCTTCTTATCCCAAAATGACAATTTTGCAGTTTGTAGTATATATATATATATATATATATATATATATATATATATATATATATATATATATATATATATATATATATATAGATATATATATATATATTATATATATATATATATATATATATATATATATATATATATATATATATATATATATATATATATATATATATATGTATGTATATATATATATATATATATATATGGAGATTTATTACAACAAATAACCGCCTGTCATTTAAAGATTATTTAGTGAATTACTACGCTTTGTGATGTACATGTGCATTAATAAGGGCTGGCGATAGTAAAGTGATATTTCGTTCTGGTGTTAGGATCAGCATCTGTGTTTAAACAGCAACACGAGAGCAAAATATGTACTCATCTATGATAGCGTCGAATATTGGTACACATCTATAAACCATCGCGGTGCATAAAGTGGCTGCATAGAGATTCCGCATAGCCTCCCCGAATCATAAAACCATTTTAAGGAGATTAATTTTGTCCCTCCATCGCATCTGGGAAATGACGCAGCATTAGTAATGCAGAAACGCTGACACCATTTGATAGATGAGCAAAATGTAAAACCGCCTTTCGCGCATGCAGCCATAACTACTATTGAAGGGGAGGATCAAATAGAAGCAATAATGGGATTGGTGTGCAATTCCGTTGTCGCACTATATGATACTATGGTGGCGTTAGATACTCTGTGGATGAGATGGACTATAATGAGATTTGTTTTCATCTACGAGTATTGGCTGTAAAGCTACATTGATTGCAAGAACAGTATTACTTGTATCGGTGACAAGACGTCTTAACATATGTTCTTGAGCGTAGTATAATCCTAAAATTCATGTGTTTTTATTGATTTTGGTGCTACGTCTGTAGTTGATCAATTGCAAAGGAAACATTATCTTGACATTTGGTATATTACAGTAGATTATTTTGTAACCAAAAATCAATCAAGGGATCAATATATGGAAAATCGATTATGAGATCTACAATTTTACCTTAAAAAAGCTGGGTAGCGAAATTTATATATGGTTTGAGGTAATAGATAACGACATTGCTAATTGGCAGTGAGCAGTGAGTAACATGCACCTAGAAAAGGTCGTGTATAGACGGGTGATTTTGTACAGCAACTAAAGGTGATATAGACTTATCAAAAATCACAGTCAAACAAACGGATATGCTGACAATGGAATTTGATATGTTGCGCACAGATCGTACAATCACATGAAAACAAATGAATACTTCAAAAAGTGTGTGGCTTTGCAACGCAAGAAAACAATCATAGTGCCAGGAATATCCCGTGTATTTGTGACTAACCAGCTACTAACGATATGTAACCCAGAGGGAGCATTGCTCTCATTTCGGGCAGGTAGCCAGTAGCGTCCATAACAGATGGAGACGGTTCAGTCTTTCACAATGTCGCGCAGTGACGTTAGCGCGGTGTATAGAACAGCACCTAGATCCTTTAAGGTGTAATGTATCGGAGTTAACTATACCGGCTACTGATTAATATAAGTTCGACTAAACAATGCGAAAGATATGATACCCTCATACGAACAAAATCCCATAAAATATACATATATACATATATATATGTATATATATATATATGTATATATATATATGTATATATATACATATATATACATATAAAGATGTATATATATACATATATATATATAAACATGAATTTATATATATAACGATATATATATATATACATATATATATATACATATATATATATATGTATATATATATATATATATATATATATATATATACATATATATATATATATATATATCTGTGTGATTTTATATATATCAGTATGTTTGTGTGTGTGTATATATATATTAAGTCAGCAGATGTAAAGTTGAATGAAAGAGGTGAATCGCACTGAATCATAACATCCATCAGGAATACAGAGGCAATCATTTACTTTGGCCACGTTCATCTGGAGATTTTGAAGGATGTTTGCCGTGCTATGTTTGCTTAGTTCATAATGCATTATATTGTGGAGGCTTACATGTAGACACAAAATACGCGAGTCGTTGCAAATGTGTATCAGATCACCTAAGCGTCAACTTTTCGATCGATTGATTGATAGCAAATAGATGCTCATTCATGTTTATTGTGAATGACAAAATTCTCAGTCATTTGATTCATGTGCGTCTATCTATATTGTCAATCGATGGCCAAGCGACTCACACATGGTAAAGAAATAATTGAGAGAGCCGGTTAAATTTGGCAGCATTCATGATCACAATCAGTAGATTTTCATCGCATGTGTACACTTTTAAACGTATGTGCCAGTATCGTTTTAGAAAGATGCTGTAAACACATTTTGCCAAAAAGGGTATCAAATGCACATGCAATGCGTCATGGTATTCAATGCACTCATTGTAAATGGCAGTCATACCAGTACTATATTAGTATACCTCGACTTGTATCTGTCTCTAAAGGCTGGCATATTAACGCAAATACCCCTACAGTAATCAGTACGATTTTCATTTCTAAATGCCTGATTGCCAATATCGAATATGCCAATATTTGCATGAAAGGGGCATGAGTCACAATATCCATCTTGCATATGAGGAGTTGATCTGGGCGCTCACTGACAACATTCAACGCTTTCCATGTCGCTGCATCACACGAAAAGTGGATCGTTCCTGTACAT
This sequence comes from Urechis unicinctus, assembly GCA_034190875.2. Classification (NCBI taxonomy): domain Eukaryota; kingdom Metazoa; phylum Annelida; class Polychaeta; order Xenopneusta; family Urechidae; genus Urechis; species Urechis unicinctus. The sequence goes on along the minus strand of CM067343.1, from coordinate 56,588,112 downwards.
CACGACACCGCCTGTCATATGCTCTAGAATAAATGACGTACATACGCAGCACATGTAGATGTTATTGATGCATAGCCCTATTTCGAAAGTGAGGAAAATATTGCATTTTACGAAGCTTGCTGGTAAACATCCTTTATTTCCAGAGGTCTTAGCTTGACCGCTATTTCACAGTCTACTAAGTTTATCTGGATGGATAATAAACTATTGTCATAAGCTAATACAACAAAAAGTAATCATGATAGTTTATTTACCTTATGGTAAACACATATTGACCTAAGCATTGTGTGATTGTAAGCCGTATTGAAAACAATATTTACAGATGCTTTTGATTATTTCCAGTGCAAAGTAATTCCATTTTTACAGTGGTCACGTGATTTCGAGGAAAATAGGCAGAGCCATGGTTATTCTGAAATGTAATTACCGGTTTTACACATGTCGTTTATTTACTTAATCAGTACCGCATATGTCAAAATAACCCAAACTGGGCTCTAATTGAAAACCATTTATCATTATGAAATGTCATGCTATTGTAATCTAATCAAAGCGGTAGTAATAATCGAGCGAGATATATGTTCATTACATCCAATCGCTTTGCATAATATGCTCATGACCGAGATTAATCTAATGATTTATGACCTTTCATATGATGAGGTTCTCGATGAGCAATC